>OZ023262.1:37367116-37787116 GCA_964006375.1 Tillus elongatus | reverse complement strand
TATATATATATATATATATATATATATATATATTTCCCTCACTAAGTTAGCGTCATCCGAGGATGAATTATTCTTTATAATCCTAAATTTTAAAAAAATATATTCTTTCTCTGATGACGCTAACTTGGTTAGTGGAACGATCGTCAGGTCTTTTAAAATGTGTTGTGGTGATTTGGGTTCTCTAAGTGTACTTATCTTTTTAATTTAATCAAATATTGGCAAAAAATCCATTTGAAATGGAAATGATAAAGCATACATTCACAGACAAGCCTATAACCCGTTTATTACAGCAAACCTGCCATGTGCTCCAAAGCCGGGTTAGTTAGAGCGCGGATATGATACTTAAACACAGGGTTCGAACCCTAAAATAACTGCTGCCTTACATCTCTGTAAGTCCCGAAAGGACTGAAGTAATGGTGGCTAGTGAGTGATGTAATTTAATGGCCGTCGTGCTATAAGCCAGTGGAGTAGTTGTTTTCCTTCTTTACAGCTTTCTTCTTGCTGTACTGTGTGTGCGTGGAAGCTGTTGTGAATATATATATATATATATATATATATATATATATATATATATATATATATATATATATATATATATATATATATATATATTTTAAAAAATCGCTTCTATGAAAATTCGCTACTTGCGCCTCGTCCAGACTTTTAGCTAAGGCTTAGAATGTTACAAACCTTGAAATAAAGATTGAGTAACTATTGAATGTATTAATTTATAATAATTTATAACAAAGCATGTAATTAATTATAGATAGAATGGCAATCTCTTCAACAATTTGCATATTATTGTGTAACATATCACAAGATGTATTTGATTGCATTACAATGACTACAGAGCATCGAAGCATGCAGTAGTTATCAAAATAACATTGAACTTGACACATCATCTATTTCATGTTGTTGATACGTCGATATTATAATGCAAGAGACATTAGTTCAATGTGTTTTGAACACGTATTTCGCCACGTCTGTAACTCGAATAAACGTTTCCATATTAACTATGGTTTATTATTATAAATATCAATTTCTGTAGTAAAAAATTGATAAAGAGGAGTCACGACTTTTGAGTTTCAAAATTTCTTTGAAAGAGCGCGAAAAATATTAAGGGTCACTTAAAATTTAATATGTTATTACAGCTACTACTAGTACTACTACCAGTACGGCATTCCCATAAAGGGGTAGGCACACGACAAAAGTCCATGCTATTTATTAACAATGCTTCTTCATGCACTTCTGCCCTGACAAACTATTTTCGCTTCTTCTAGATTCATATATCTCCGCATACATGCTCCCATATTATGTAAACTTCTGACGTTTGTCTCCTTTAATATATGCCCCACAACATCCGACCAAGCTTTCGTGGGACTTCCAAGGCCTATCTTACCATTTACATCCTCTTTATAAATTTTACTATATCATTATCCATTCCAAAATGTCTCCAAACTATCTAAGCAGGCTGCTGTCATACTTACTTTGAATAGACTTTTCTACATTATATTGGCTAAAAATCCATTAAATTATAACTTTGTCTTTCTCGCTTTACTCGTCACTCGCCTTATATGTAGTTCATCTCATCAGCATTCAATTTTCTTTTACATGTTGTGACACATCCAATTATCCCACATAGAACAGTCGGTATCAGTACTCTGTTAGATACAGCCACTTTGGCGTCTTTAGATATACATTCACTCCTAGCTACAGTGGTCATAGCTTCCAGCACCTTTCTGCCTGCATTTACTCTACTTTGTATCTCATGATCTATCTTCCGTCCTTTGAAAACAGTCTTAAAATAATATCTAAATTCTTAGCCTTAGATACGCGCAGCTGGCCTGCTCAAAGTGCTAATCTACCATTGTGCGTGTAGTGTAAAATATATAAACATAATTTTTCTATGTTGTTATATTCATCATTGAAATGTAACCATGAACTGGAAGAGACCGGGCTGTCCTTCCAATATGGATTTCCTGAGGCACATTTAGCGCAAAGTAACATCGATAATAATATGAATGGTTATCTCTGTTGCACACACACACAGAGATAGGGCTCATTTATAATATTTGTAACATTTTCTAATTCTTCTGCGTCGTTTTAATTTATGCGTAGATTAAGACGTTTGATAACGCTAACAAGAGTTTTAAAATAATAATAAAAAAACTGGTTACAGCTAAATATTGCCATAAGGTTAATGAATAAGAAAAAGACAGCAACGCCTTTTGTGCCCCATCTCTTTTTGTTGAAAATTCGCCCCAACTTCCATTGATTGGAGTTACCTTCCAGTTCAAGGTGACTTCTTCTTCTTCTTCGTTGTTAATGGGATTTCTTTCTATTATCAGTTTTCCAGCTCGTTGCAGTTCAAGGTTACATTTAAACGGTATTTATAGCTGTTTTGTTTCATTCTCTATTCCCAGTAGAAACAAACAAAATTTGAAGATATATAAAAACACAATTTTTTCTGTGTTTTTATTATAATATTAAATTTCATTACAGGTTTTCGTTATAACCTGTTTCGAGTGATAAATCTGCTAACATTACACAGTTTTATGCTGTCAACTGGATGTCATCGCGAAAAGTCGATTCCTTATTCGATGGTCACCTTCTTAAACAGCACCTTTACCGTTTCCAAAATTTCAGGCCTTTTGGATTATAAATAAAAATGCACTTCAAACTAAAACGTAATATATGATCTTGCTTAATTATTCTTCAAAATGGCGGCTGAACGTAGCGACGCCAGCAGTCATTTGTAAAAGAGCCGTTTTATGATACACCAAAAATGTAATATAAGAATATGAGGAGATACGAAAGAATAAACAAAATCCGCTCAAGTCTCTATAAAAATAGTTTCAAAGCAGTTTGTTTTTTCAACTTTAACTTTAAAAAAGTCTCAACGCTGCAAGTGCGTTATGGTATTGCATTTTCATAAAAATGTTTTTAAGGGCAAATATTGATGTATTTTCTAATAAAAGGCATGAAATTTGGTATAACCTATATAGTAGAAACAATCTACCATATTTCATCAAAATAACTTTATCGTTTGAAAACGTACAATAAGTTTCCGAAAGTAAACTTAAAATGCTCCTAAAAAACTGGCCAAGATATAGTTATTCACAAAAAGTTCTGACAAAGATTAAAAAAAAAATGAAAGCATGAAAATTTACAAACAACTTCTTTAACAAAAATTCGCCATTTTACATCCAAAAATTGGCTTAAATAATGTTACAAGAAAATTATGTTTTTTGCAAAAATTTGCTAAACTAATACTTTTCACGAAAACGTTAAATATTTTTTTACAATAACTTAACAACATTTATTTTATCAATACGCAGGCGTTGTTTTCGTTTTTAGTATTAATTAGTGGACCTGTGCAGTGGTCGAAATTTGATCGCTGTTCATTAACTTTTAAGTTGGAACGTTAATATTGATGTTCTTTTGTCATAGAGTATACATCTATACTCTCAGTGATACTGTTTGTACAGAGACCTTTTTGTGTTTGAAATTCGGTACTGCATCTATATACATCTGTTTGACCATAGAGTAATATGTGTTTGCATTGGCAGATTAATAATAACGATCACCTGGGAACTAACACGGGCCGGGGGAATCCAACTGTCTAATTAAAGCAAAGCATTGTTTAATCTATTTGTGCATTAATTTTGTCTTTCTGAGCTCCTTCCCATTATGAACTTTAACTATGCCAAATCTCACACTCGTGTGAGCGCAAGGTGCTTAAAAAGGGTGCAAAGTTTTTCTTCACGTACTAATATAATATAAACAATGTTAAAGTATAGGTAAATATGCAGATTAGCGCAATGTTCGTTTTTGGAACAAAAATTCTGAGAATGCTTAGAGGAATCTCTGTATGCATTAACCATCACACAAAAGCTGTGCTCTCAACTACACGATACAGTTAAGAGACCTAAAGCAAATTTGAGGTGGTGTGTGGGGTAAACACGCTTCAAATAGCTAGAGATGCAAGGCGTAAAAAATCACCCTACATAACTCCATAGAAACTTCATACCAACCGTTCCTGGCCACCAACCCACCACATAACTGAAACTACTGCCAAAGCATCAGAGAAAGGGTATATTTAAAAAAATATCTGCAAATATAGTAAAATAAAGGACAATGACGGTTGAAACTGAAACTTAAGGCTTTCTAAAACACACTTCTTACGACATTTTTTTCCATAACCCGTATTCGTAGGTTCTTTGTCTTAAACATATCAATTTTGACGTTTGAAATCGCGACATTGACGTTTTAAGAAGAAAAACTATAGTATCTTAAAATGCTTATAACTTCTTTCTTCCTTTCAACTTTTTTTTAATTAGAGATCCAAATTTTGGTACTTTTTATGATATAAACCAGCATACCAAATTTTATTGCGATAGCTTTGTTATTTCCGAAGACATAAAAATTTTCCAAAGAAAAACGAACATTTTTTTGGTAAAACGGGACAGATTTTCCAAATCACTTTTAAAAGGAAGGTACTCACAAAATTCGATCACAATCGGCCAATTATTTTTGTGTTATCGGTGTGATACATAAATATACCATCCACCGAGCGGTGTGATACATACATACATAATATATATATATATATATATATATATATATATATATATATATATATATATATATATATATATATATATATATATATATATATATATATATGTATATATATTGTTTGGTGTTAGTGAACTTCTCATTTACGTGATAGTAAAGGATTTTATCACGCCCGAGGAGGTACCACCACTTACATCAAGGGTTCCGGTTCTGGTTTCCCTTATAAACAAAAGTGATGATGGCTCCGCCTTGTACAAAAGTTTCCGGAGATTCTCGATTATATGTGGTCTAAATTCTAACCTGAACTCCGTCCACAATTTCCTCCCGGCTAATAGGCCCCAACTCATCTTCCTCAGCGAACCCAAATCAGTGCCAAAACAGCCACTAATCACCTTAATTTTTCACGGTATGAGCTCCTTACTTCCCTTATATTGCATGGAGGCGTGTGCGCACACGTCCGTAGCAATCTACCCTGCACCAGACTCCTCAATTTAGAAGCTGGAAGAAAAGACATACTTTGGATTAAACTGTCTCTCTCTCTCTCTCTCTCCCAGGGCTGCAACTAAATTAATCAGTTGCATTTACGGTCACCTTCTGACAACAACTTTGTCCAGCTCGTCGACTAGCTTTCTGAAAAAACCGACCCTCTGATTTCTGAATATCCTTCCTCCGAGGTCACTATTCTTGACGACTTCAATGTCGATAATAAGGAGAGGCTAGGATCTTCAAAAGCCGATCCACAAGGGAGAGCAGCGGAGGCCTTTGCAGTCAGCAATTCTTTAGCCAATATGGTTCACGAACCTACTTACTTGCCTCGCATCCCAAAACACAGCTCAAATCCCCTGGATCTCCTTCTTACTACAAAACCCGAATGCTATAAGGCATCAGTCACCGCCCCCCTTGGTCGCTCAGACCACGGCATGGTTACTGCTTCCTGCGAAATGCAACCCAGGCTCACATAGTCATCACAACCACGTATCGTTTGGCACTACAACTCCGCGAACTGGGACGAAATGCGGGAATACTTTTCCTAATTTCCATGGGCGTCTGTCTGCTGCTCTCATCCTGATCACTCTGATATCTCACAAAATGCCACCGAAATTATCCAAACTGGCATTGAATTATTTATTCCACGTACACAGAAAACCTCTTCAGCCACTCAAAAGCCCTGGTTCTCTAAATCATGTGACAAGGCCAGACTTGAAAAGGTCAAAGCTCACAGAACGCTTCTACACAATCTCAGTCAGGAAAACCGTCAGGCATTTAAAGATGCAAGACACCGCTATGTCAGCATTATTTCTGAAGCAAAAAACTCGTCTAATAACCACATCAGAAACAAAGTCCTCTCAAGTTCCAAAGGCAGCAAACCCTTCTTGACTCTTGCTAAATTTATTGGGCATAATTTCTGCAAGAGCACGTTCCCACCTCTTGTTTCAGGGGATGAAATTGTTTCTACCGTACTGTGCAAGGCTGAACTTTTTGCCTCGTCGTTCGCCGGCAATTCTACTTTCAACCTTACCTCCAAATGTTCAACCACCAACAGTCCCCAATGTCGCGCATAAAATGACGCATATCATTTTCAAAACTAAAACTAAAAAGGTACGAAAGATGCTCACTTCTCTTGATACCAGGAAAGCCTCTGGCCTTGACGAGATTCCAGCAATTGTTCGCAAAAAATGCGCACCAGAACTTGCTCCTGTCCTGACTCGTCTGTTTCAGACATCTTGCAATAGAGGGATATTCCCTAGTAACTGGAAAACTGCTCGAGTACAACTTGTCCCCAAAAAAGAATCCAAAGCGCTTCCTAGCAACTACAGGCCTAATTCTCTCCTTTCAGTCGTCTCTAAAGTGATGGAAAAGTATATAAACACCAAATTACTAAAATTTCTTGAAAAACACAGTATAATCCACGACAGGCAGTATGGGTTCCGCCAGCGCAGATCAACTGCCGACCTCCTTTTCTTTATCACCCATTCTTGGAACAAGTCTATGGAACTACAAGGTGAATCCCAGATTGTCGCTCTAGACATATCCAAACCATTCGACCAGGTCTGGCACGCAGCGCTGCTTAATAAACTTCCGGCCTATGGTCTACCACCAAAACTATTTACCTGGACGGCAAATTTCCTCTCCAAATAGACCATTTCTGTTGTCGTGGATAGCCATTCCTCTAAACTGTGTCCAATTAATGCAGGTGTTCCTCAAGGTTCAGCTTTAGCCCCTACTTTGTTTATTCTCCACACAGTGACCTCCTCACTAGCACATCCAACCCAGTTCACAGTTACGCGGACGACAGAACCCTCCACTCAAATATACAATATTATAAGCTTGTCTCTTAAGCCCAACTAGATGAAGATCGCAGACTCATGGAGGGTTCTGTCTCCGTGGGTCTCCAAAATATATTAGACTGGGGAAGTAGAAATCTTGTACAATTCAACCCCACCAAATCTCAGTCTTGCTTTCTATCTCATAAGAAATACACCAGCCCTAGACCCGCCACAATGAACAACCAAGTTATTCAAAGTAATGAGCTTGGCATTTCTGTGGATCAAAATCTCAATTGGCACCAACATGTCACATCAATTGCAGAAGCGGCTGCGAAGATATTAGGGTTCCTCTTCCGGGCTCGCAAATACTTTTCACCAGCTAATCGCTATACCTTATATACTTCACAAATAAGGCCAAACCTCGAATACTGCTCCCACATCTATGGTTGCACTGCCGCTTCTACACTCGCTATCCTCGACTCCATTCAGAAGAGAGCTCTACGTGTCATCGGTGACCCTACCCTCACGCAAAGGCTGCCATCCCTTGCCCACCGATGTGCCGTGGGTGACCTCTCTCTCTCTCTCTCTCTTTTATAGATATCTGCACGGGCACTGCTCAGAGGAGATTTCTTCCATATTTCCTCCACCTGCTGCCCCCAACAGATCTACCAGTGGAACAGAGAGAATGCACCCTTTCACTGTCCTGTTCACCAGGCATAGAAAATCTGTAAGCCCTCGTGGTGTGTTGTTGAATATATATATATATATATATATATATATATATATATATATATATATATATATATATATATATATATATATATTAAAATGAGCGCGTATAATTTAAAGCATTAATTTTAATGATAATATGTACTAATAGTGTACAATTCTTATGAAAATTCACTACTATAACGCACTTGAAGCGTTCTGAAAATTTTTAAGTTTTATGTCAACGCAGAGAAATATTATTTTTAAAACAGTAAGAATTTGATTAAAAGGACATTACACAAGAAATGACCATGCAAACATAAATTATAATTTTGAGTGAACCATAGTATACTATCACTAGCATTATAAATTACATATAAGAAGTAATAGAAGGCAAGTTTCACGGAAGAATGTTATTAAAATATACGGTGATGAAAGTCCAAACACATTAATAATTTGTAATGTAATCTAACATATTAATTCTTTTATAGGTATTACCTGTTTAACAAAACAGTAGCATCACATAAAATGAATACCAAAGTCCAGATGAACCATTGATTTAATGTCCTAAAATATTCATTAATTCCTTACTGACGCGGTTTGAAACTTCCATTAAAACCACGTTAAATTATTAGGGTATAAATAATAGTATCAAAGTTATATATATATATATATATATATATATATATATATATATATATATATATATATATATATATATATATATATATATATATATATATATATATATATATATATTAGCAGTTTGTATGTCATGTTTTCAATTATTGTGTTGAATGTTGAATGATTGGAAAAAGCACAGTTAAAAAATAATGTTTATACGGTTCGCATAATTTGTTCTGTGAAATTTTACCCAATTAACCTTAACTTAAAGTTTTTGTATGTATTTTAGCGAATCGTCTTAAAAAAATTCTCTAATAAGGAGATTCCGACTTTTTAATTTTGAAAAAAATTTCACAAATGAGCGCGAACCGTTATAACCCATATCCAAGGACAGCTTCATATATATATATATATATATATATATATATATATATATATATATATATATATATATATATATATATATATATATATATATATATATATATATATATATATATATCACACCGATAACTCAAAAAGTAATAGGCCGATTTTGATCAAATTTGCTGAGTACCTTTCTTTTGCAAGGTGCTTGGATAAGTTTTTTAGCCCAGAAAATCTGCCCAGCTTTTCCGGGACAATTTTGTGTTTTCTTTCGAAAAAAATGTATATCTTCAGAAATAATAAAGCAAGGCCAACCAAATTTTGTTCGCGTGTTTGCAGAGTAAACTGTGTACCAAAACTTAGGTCTGTAGGTTTAAAGACAAAAATGTTATAAGCATTTAAAGAAAGAAAAACGGGGTTTTCCTCAAAAGGTTAAAGTCGCGATTTGAAACGTCAAAATTGGCAACATTTAGGCAAAAAACTGAAACAAATACGGATTATGTAAAGAAAATATCGCAAGAAGAGTCTTCTGCAAACCCTTAAGTTTCAGCTTCAACCATGACTGTCCTTCATTTCACTGAAAGATTTCCAGAAAATTCATTTCAAATAGACCCTTTCTCTGATTCTTTGGCGGTAGTTTTAGTTAAATTTATGGTTTAACGGTCTATGATTATTAGCTAATTTTCGTAGAAAAAGTTCGTTATTGAAGAGACCGCGGCTTTTTAATTTTAAAATGATTCAAATGAGTGCAAGCTAGGCCCCATAGAGTCCATATCCGGGTTAAGTTTCAGTTTTTATCTATTTGCATCTATATATATATATATATATATATATATATATATATATATATATATATATATATATATATATATATATATATATATATATATATATATATATATATATATATATATATATATATATATATTATTTATTTATTTATTTATTTATTTATACAGGGTGACGCATTTATACGGTAAAGCTCAATATAATTGTTATTATACAAGATACGAAAAAAATATTATACATTAACTATAAGGTGTCTTGAGCTGCATCTTATAAAATTATTTTGACATTACAGGATGGCCCATAAGTCGTTGGTGATACCTACATTTGTTTTCAAAATTCATTTTTGCATTTTTTATCGAAATATTATGCATATTTGTACGAAAAAAAAAATCGAAACGCAGTAAGTGCGTTTTGGTAGCGTATTTTTAATAAATGCTTCAAATTTCAATAACTCAATTTGCTATTAACCTATGGTTTGTTGGCTAGAAAACCAGTTTTCTCGGAAACATTTCAAGTTTATTTTCCGAAAAATGTTATACATTTTCGAACAATAAGTTATTTTAATAGAATATGGTACATTGTTTGTTATACCGGTAAGCAAATTGATACCTGCTTGCATTAATATTTGCAATTAAAAACATCTTTATGAAAATACGCTACCATAACGCACTTGCAGGGATTACAGAACAAAACAAAATATTGTAAAAGATTTCCGCCTTCGAAAAAATTGATCAATTTTTAAATGCTGTATTTTGGAAACTGCTGGGTCTACAGAGACGCTTCTGATCTTAAATTGTAGCAGATTTAGTCTACTTTAAAAATGTACGGAATATTTATTATTGAAAAACAGGTCCTTGGGGGTTCAAATCGTCAGAAAAAAATCCAGATAACGTTATTGTGTGAAAAAGTACAAAAATTTCCTAAAATGAACATAAAATATTCCAGAAAAAACCGCTTCGATTTTCCTGGCCAACGACCCTCTTTAAGCAATTTACAAAAAAACTTTACCTGCCAGAATACAATAATTATGTGTTTATAAAAAGCTTTTTGACAAAAATTTTAAAAAATTGCACGATTTTGCAACTTTTATTTCACTAAAATTGGCTTAAGCAGTGCTACACGAAAATATTTTTTTCGAAAATTTGATAAACTAATTGCTTTACGAAAATTAAGTTTTAGTTCCACATCGCCACGTGTGTAAGTATGGCATCGGAGACAAAAATTTCAAAAATTTTTTTCGCCTAAACTTCGTAAAAAGTGTCAAAACGTATAGAGAAGATGATTTGGGAACGATTTTTTTTGTCTGTCAGTCTGTCAGTCTGTCGGTGTGTGGGCCTGTCGGTCTGTGTGTCTGTCTGTTTGTAGCCACGATAACTTTAGAATGTATTGAGATATCGTCTTCAAATTTGGTATACAATTAGCTCCCAACAAACAAACGGTTCGGATTGTTTTTGAGTAAAATCGCTTCAGGGGGTAGGTGATGAATGTGGGATGATTTGGTGAAAATTGACATTTGTTCGTTGTTCGTGCTCGAGTAATAAACGTTTTAGGGTTTGTTTATGTAAAAAACTCTCAATTTCATCAAACATCTGGTATTCTGTGCCCAAATAAATTAGTGGTTGGATGTGTGGGGGTGGAACGTCGGTGACAGAAATTTTGAATATATTTTTTATAAAACGGCGTAAAAAGTCTCAAACGTATGGAAAACTTGATTCTGAAACGATTTTTTTTTGTCTGTCGGTCAGTCCGTCTGTTGGCCTGTACGTCTGCCTGTTTGTAGGCGCGATAACTTTCCAACGAATTGAGATATCATCTTCAAATTTGGTATCCAGTTAGCACCCAACAAAGGAACGCTTCGAATCGTTTTTGTGTAAGATCGCTTTAGGGGGTGCGGGACAAATAAGGGGTGATTTGGTGATAATTGATGTTTTTTTAATAAAACTCTAGTAATTTAACGTTTCAGAAGTCTATGGGTACAGGAATTCGAATATTTTCTGTCATCGGCCCTAACTTCATTCCATGAGAATGTATTTCTGAAGAGAGTAAATTATCACAGCTATGTGGAAGTTTGGATTCAATTCGCTGCACTGTTAATGAAGTTTCGTAGAAAAAATCAGTAATGGGGAGATCCGGACTTTTGAATTTTGAAAAATTTTTGCAAATGAGCGCGTACTGGGACTCCTAGAACATGGCTTCAATTTGATATGTTATATATATATATATATATATATATATATATATATATATATATATATATATATATATATATATATATATATATATATATAAATTCTGGACGCAGCAAGTGCGTTATGGTAGTGAATTTTCATAAAAATGTTTTTGATAGCAAAAATGTGTGTTTTTTTATAAAAAGCAGGCATCATATTTGGTTACCAGTATAACCTATATAGTAAAAACAATGTGCCATGTTTCATTAAAATAATTTTTTGTGTGAAAATGTACAAAAATTTCCGAAAATAAACTTAAAGTGTTCCCGAAAAAACTCGTTTATAGGTTAACTTTATAGTTTAACTTTATTGGTTAATAGCAAACAAATATGAAGCATTTGATCAAAATTCGCTACCATAACGCACTTGCTGCGTCCAGAATTTCTTTTTTTACACACATGCATTATATTTCGATGGAAAATGTAAAAATGCAATAACATAAGGCGTGTTTGATTAAAAAAAAAGAAAATTTGTATCACCAACGATTTATGGGCCAGCCTGTGATTGTAGAGATATTTTTTTGAAGATGTAGCTCAAGACACCCTATAATTAATGTATACAATTTTTTTTCATATCTTGTAGAATAACGGATATATTGAACTTTATTGATTTTTTACGAAAATTCGCCAAAAATTATACACCGATAACTAAAAAAATAATTGATCGATTTTGATCAAGTTTGGCAGGTAGCTTTATTTTGTAAGTGGCTTGGATAAGTTTGTTAGCCAGGAAAATCGGACCAGGTTTTCTGAGAAAATGTTTACTTTTCTTTCGAAAAAATGTTTTGTCTCAAAAAATAAAAAAGCTATAATAACCAAATTTGGTAGGTAGATTTACGATATAAAAATTAAACTACACACCGAAACATAGATTTCTATGTTACAAGCAAAGAAAGTTATAATACATTATTTGGTGCCCGATAATTTCTATGAAAATTCACTACCGTAACGCACTTGCTGCGTCCAGACTTTTTTATAATAACTTATTACACATTTATTATTAATTACCAAAAATCTTACAAAAAATTATTTCTAGGGAAACGCTAAAACCAATTTTTGCGAAAACTGACAAATTATTTGCTGAAAATTTAACTAATTTTTTTGTAATTTAAAATTTGCTGCAAAAATTCATGAAATTCAAATTATATGACTAATCTGTGATTAAAATTTAAAAATTCTGGACGCAGCAAGTGCGTTATGGTAGTGAATTTTCATAAAAATCTTTTTAATAACAAATATGTGTGTTTTTTTTAAGAAAGCAGGCATCAAATTTGGCTACTAGTATAACCTATATAGTAAAAACAATGTGCCATGTTCCATTAAAATAACTTTATTGTGTGAAAATGTACAAAAATTTCCAAAAGTTAACTTAAAATGTTCCCGAAAAAACACGTTTCTTGGTCAACCTTATAGGTTAATAGCAAATTGAGCTGTTCAAATATGAAACATTTGATCAAAATTCGCTACCATAACGCACTTGCTGCGTCCAGAATTTCTTTTCGTACAAACATGCATTATATTTCGATGGAAAATGCAAAAATGCAATAACATAAGGCGTGTTTGATTTAAAAAAAAAAAGGAAATTTGTATCACCAACGACTTGTGGGCCACCCTGTAATTGTAGAAATATTATTTTAAGATGTAGCTCAAGACACCCTATAATTAATATATACAAATTTTCTTCATATCTTATATAATAACGGATATATTGAGCTTTATTGATTTTTTACGAAAATTCGACAAAAATTATATACCATTAAATGATAAACTCTATAGCTAAGGCTACTGCCAAGCATCAGAGAAAGAGTCTATTTGAAATCAATTTTCTGCAAATATTTTAGTTAAATGAAGGACAATGACGGTTGAAAATAAGACTTTAGGGTTTGTAAAACATCCTTCTTGAGACATTTTATTTCTATAGCCCGTATTAGATTTAAGTTATTTGCCTAAATGTTGCCAATTTTGACATTTTAAATCGCCACTTTGACGTTTTGAGGAAAACCTCAATTTATTTTTCTTTAAATGCCTATAACTTTTTTGTCTTTTGACCTACATAGCTAAATTTTGGTAGATAACTTACCTATAAGGATGTAAACCTGTGTATAAAATTTGGTTGCCCTTACTTTGTTAATTCCGGAGATATAAATTTTTTTCAAAAGAAAACACAAAATTTTCCGGGAAAACCTGTGCAGATTTTTCTGACTAACGAACTCATCCAAGCCATTTGCAAAAGGAATTTTTTCACCAAACTTGATCAAAATCGGCCCATTATTTTTTGAGTTATCGGTGTGATACATATATATATATATATATATATATATATATATATATATATATATATATATATATATATATATATATATATATATATATATAAATATATATATATAAATATATATATATATATATATAAACATATAAAAATTGAAACTGACCCCGGATATGTTTTCTGGGGGGCCTAATTAGCGCTCATTTGAAGAAATTTTTTCAAAATTCAAAAGTCGGGATCTCCTCATTAGTGAATTTTTTTTAAGAAAATTCACTAAAAAAGGCAAAAAAGTAATTTTTATAAGAAATTTGAACCGGAGGCAGTCAAGAAAACAAGAATACAGCAAGTGTGTTATGGTAGTGAATTTTCATTAAAAAAAATGTTTGGCAAATACGTATTTTAGTGATGTTTTATTAAACAAAATTCACTAATAAAGAGGTATCGATGGTGAGACTGCAAAAATGTTTTCAAATGAGCGCGAACTGGGACACCTAGAACCCATCTCTGGGGTGAGTTTCAATATATATATATATATATATATATATATATATATATATATATATATATATATATATATATATATATATATATATATATATTGGACGGTTAACAGACGTAAGCATGTCTAATTTTAAACGGTAGTCTGTACCTCTTTGAAACATACAATATGAGAAATACGCTTTAAAGTGCTATTTACTAAAAAAAATATTGAGCAACTAACCTGCAAAATCATCGATAATAAAATGATGGATCTAGTAGCTTATCTATCAGTAGCGTTCTCATTTTATGAGCAGGTTCTGGTGCTTGCAAAGAACACTGTCGCATGCTAAAATTTAACGCTTTTGAAAGCAAACATTGTCCCGGTATTAGGAAAGAAATGGGCCAGGGCCGACATTTTACAAAATTGTTAGTTGATTGTATACAGTCTCCATCTACAACATTTTGTGTTAACTAGAGCTGTCGTGGCAACATACTACCTGATTCCGCACCGAGATGGCGTCCCTGTCGTACATTTCACAATGCTCTACGTTCTGACATCGTGCAATAATACTTGTAACTTCCATTGTTTAGATTTTTATCCACACATTTAAATAGCATAGCAGTACGGGTAACGTCATATGTCATTGTCCAACATTATAGATATTACATTACAGAATCTGGAGTGATGTCGAGGATTATATTAATTTTAGTTTCGAATAACTTCTTTATTTTTCTTTGTTAAAAAGACTTGAAAACTGGTACACAACACGTCTGTCTATGTTCTTTTAAGTTGTAGAAGTTGTAGATTTTCGTTTCAATCACTTAAAGAATTTGAGAGATATTGCGTTTTAAAAAATATTTTTTAATTTTTTTGTTAAGCAAAAATGGGCGTTGAGCTCTGATGAACGAACTTATCCAAGCCATTAACAAGAAAGCCTGGACGCAGCAAGTGCGTTATGGTAGTGAATTTTCATAGAAATGTCCTGGCACACAAAATTTTATTATAACTTTTTTCTCTTGTAACATAGAAATCTAAATTTTGGTGCATAGTTTACTTTTTATATTGTAAACCTACCTACCAAATTTGGTTATCATAGATTTTTTATTTTTTAAGATAAAATTTTTTTTCAAATCTCAAAACTCAAAATTTTTCCGGAAAACCTAGTCAGATTTTTCTGATTAACGAACTTATCAAAGCCATTTACAAAAGGAAGGTACATGCCAAATTTTATTAAAATCGGCTTATTACTTTTTGAGATAATAATTTTTTTCGATGAAAACTCAAAAATTTCCCGGAAAACCTCGTCTGATTTTCCTGACTAACGAACTTATCCAAGCCATTTACAAAATAAAGGTACATGCCAAATTTTATCAAAATCGGCCTATTATTTTTTGAGTTATCGGTGTGATATATATATATATATATATATATATATATATATATATATATATATATATATATATATATATATATATATATATATATATATATATATATATATATAAACATATAGACCGCAGCCATGAATGAAGACAACACACCTATATAAACATATAAAAATTGAAACTGACCCCGGATATGGGTTCTAGCGGTCCTAAATAGGGCTCATTTGAAGAAATTTTTTCAAAATTCAAAAGTCGGGATCTCCCCATTAGTGAATTTTTTCTACGAAAATTCACTAATAAGGGTAATTTCCAAATTTGGTCCAAATCAGTGAAGTATTTTTTGAGTTATCAGTTGGATACACACACATATACATATATACATACATACATACATATATATATATATATATATATATATATATATATATATATATATATATATATATATATATATATATATATATATATATATATACTCAAAAAATTGTGGGAAAGCCGTCAGTTACAAAATAAAACTCTTTATTAAATGCCGAGCTTTCGGAAAAGTTTATTCCATTCTCAAGCCTACAACATGGAAAGAAAAAAGTTTA
The DNA here is from genome assembly GCA_964006375.1 of Tillus elongatus. NCBI lineage: Eukaryota > Metazoa > Arthropoda > Insecta > Coleoptera > Cleridae > Tillus > Tillus elongatus. Next base: position 37,770,832 of record OZ023262.1, on the reverse strand, counting down.
CAATTTACATAGGAAAAACACTAAGTAAGTGGTGAACGTGTCGCCACCTAGTTCGGAACCAAGTACTATGTTGTCACGCCCGCTCCAAATAACACAGAGTGTTAAAAATAGAGAACGGTATACAACTAACTAACAATTTAAAAAATTGTTAGCCCTGGCCCATTTCTACCCATCTAGTCTTACATAGGAAAAATCTAAAAGTTTAAAATACTTACATATAACGTGAGTTTCACTATAACTAATTATGAAATAACAAAAAAAAACCTTTTTGTAAATTTGAGTGAAGTCCATAATTTACAACAAGGTTTTTTTCATGTTTGTTATTTCATAATTAGTTATAGTAAAACTCACGTATATGTAAGTATTTTCAACTTTTAGAATATTCCTATGTAAATTGTAAGCTTTTCTTTCCATGTTGTAGCCTTGAGAATGGAATAAACTTTTCCGAAAGTTCGGCATTTAATAAAGAGTTTTATTTTGCAACTGACGGCTTTCCCACAATTTTTTAAGCAAATTACACTATTACCGTCACAAAAACTAAATACTATATATATATATATATATATATATATATATATATATATATATATATATATATATATATATATATATATATATATATATATATATATACTTTTTAACTGACCATGGAAATGTGTTCCAGTGGCCCTAATTCGCATATATTTGAAGAAGTTTTTCGAAAGTCTCACCATCGATACCTCTTTACTAGGGAATTTTCTTAATGAAAATCACTAAAAAGTCCAGTCACCACTGAAATTTGAATACACGTCCCCCAACGTTCATGCTCTGTGGAGCCACTCAACTCAAAACCTCGACAAAACTTTATTTGTTCCACAAGAACTATAGAGTAATAGAACAAAAGTGTACAGCGTGATATGGTTGATATAATGCTCCAGCCCTAAATTAGCTTTATCATTGTGTTTTACATTTAAATTATTTATGTACAAAAACATATCTTATTATCTACTTTAGTTTTAGTAAGAGTGTATTAGTTTTCAAAATTTATTTTTGAAGAACTCTACGCGTTTCGGCTACCTAGTAGTCATCCACAGGGGAAATTTTCTAATTCTTGTAAACTAGATTCAAAACTATACACAAGTTGACAAGGTTGGAATTTTCATCTATTGTACCAGAGGTCCAACAACAACGCACCCGAATGTGCCGGAAAATCGATTCATGGTGTCATCCAATCAATATAAAACGGTAATTAAACCAGGATAGCTATCTTGAGTTTTCACAAATGGCCGACGTTCACTTTCGTCTTGTGGTTTAATTACCGTTTTATATTGATTGGATGACACCATGAATCGATTTTCCGGCACATTCGGGTGCGTTGTAGATGAAAATTCCAACCTTGTCAACTTGTGTATAGTTTTGAATCTAATTTTTAATAATTAGAAGATTAGCCCCTGAGGATGGCTACTAGGTAGCTGAAACGTGTAGGGTTCTTTAAAAATAAATTTTACTATCTGAAGGAAGCCTTCCATTAAGTATTTCAATTATTAAAAATTACATTTAATTACAGGAAAATTACTTTAAAAATCCTGCCTCTTTAGACTGATGTACCTATTGGCCGATAGATCAAGCACAATGATGCTGATCATCTGTATTTATTTCCAGTTAACTCCAATATTAGTTGGATACATATTCACACGCATACGCACACACTATAATCATATACACATATAAGCACTTACACACATATATTATATCCAGATATCCATACCTACAATAATTGTACTTATAATGTACCTTTTACAATTTACATGTATACTTAAGTAATAGTGTAGTATACAAGTCTCTAAAAAAACTCAAATTAACAAAAGGTAATTCATGTTTAAGATTAAATTCTAATCTGCCAGCTTTATGATTTTGAACTAAACTCAATGGTTTATTGAGTTTAGTGTCATAAAATTTATTTGCTGTCTTCCTTATGAAATATTTTATGTACATTATTTTTGCGATATCATGTAACTCTCTAATTCCAGTGTACCTGCTTTTATTAAGTGCCATTCGTACGTATTTATTTTGAGACTGCTGTATTCAATATATCCTTCTCGAAAATATGTGGCCTAAATTCTAACCTGAACTCCGTCCACCATTTCCTCCAGGCTAATAGGCCACCGAAACCCAAATCTGTGCTAAAACAGCCACTAATCACCTTAATTTCGGGGGGTATGAGCTCCTTACTTCCTTTAGATTGCATGGAGGCGTGTGCGCATACGTCCGTAGCAATCTACCATGCACCAGACTCCTCAATTTAGAAGCTGGAAGAAAAGACATACTATGGATAAAGCTCTCTCTCAGGGCTGCAACTAAATTCATCTGTTGCATTTACCGGTCACCTTCTGACAACAACTTTCTCCAGCTTTTTGACTGTCTTTCTGAAAATCCGACCATCTGATTTCTGAATATCTTTCCTCCGAGGTCACTATTTTTGGTGACTTCAATATCCGTAATAATGAATGGCTAGGATCTTCAAAAACCGATCCACAAGGGCGAGCAGCGGAGGCCTTTGCAGTCAGCAATTCTTTATCCAATATGGTTCAGCAACCTACTTACTTTCCTCGCATCCCAACACAGAGCTCAAATCCCTTGGATCTCCTTCTTACTACAAAACCTGAATGCTATTAGATATAAGTAACCCCCTTGGTCGCTCAGACCAAGGCATGGTCACTGCTTCATGCGCTATGCAACCACGTATCGTTTGGCACTACAACTCCGCGAACTGGGACAAAATGCCGGATTACTTTTCCTCATTTCCATGGGCGTCTGTCTGCTTCTCTCATCCTGACCCCACTGACATCTCACAAAACGTCACCGAAATTATCCAAGCTGGCATGGAATTATTTATTCCATGTACACAACAAATGCCCTGGTTCTCTAAATCGTGTGACAAGGCCAGACTTGAAAAGCTCAAAGCTCACAAAACGCTTTTACACAATCCCAGTCAAGAAAATCGTTAAGCATTTAATGACGTAAGAAACCGCTATGTCCGCATTCTTTCTGAGGCAAAAAACTCGTTTAATAACCACATCAAAAACAAAGTACGCTCGAGCTCCAAGGGCAGCAAACCCTTCTGGACTCTTGCTAAATCTATTGGGAATAATTTCTGCAAGAGCACGTTCCCACCTCTTGTTTCAAGGGATGAAATTGTTTCTACCGCCCTGGGCAAGGCTGAACTTTTTGCCTCGTTGTTCGCCGGTAATTCAACTATCAACCCACCTCCAAATGTTCAACCACCAACAGTCCCCACTGTGGCGCATAAAATGACGGATATCATTTTCAAAACTAAAAAGGTACGAAAGATGCTCTCTTCTCTTAATACCAGAAAAGCTTCTGGCCTTGACGGGATCCCAGCAATTGTTTCAAAAAATGTGCACCAGAACTTGCTTTTGTCCTCACTCGTCTGTTCCAGACATCTTACAATAGAGGCCTATTCCCTAGTAACTGGAAAACTGCTCGGGTACAACCCGTCCCCAAGAAAGGATTCAAAGCGCTTCCTAGCAACTACAGGCCTATTTCTCTCCTTTCAGTCGTCTCTAAAGTGATGGAAAAGTATATAAACACCGAAATACTAAAATGTCTTAAAACACAGTCTAATCCACGACAGGCAGTATGGATTCCGTCAGCGCAGATCAACTGCAGACCTCCTTTGCTTTGTCACCCATTCTTGCAACAAGTTTATGAAACTACACGGTTATTGTCGTTCTAGACATATCCGAAGCATTCGATCAGGTCTGGCACGCAGCGCTGCTTAATAAACTTGCGGCCTATGGCCTACTACCAAAACTCTGTACCTGGACAGCAAATTTCCTCTCCAACCGGAGCATTTCTGGGATGGCCATTCCTCTAAACTGTATCCAATTAATGCAGGAGTTCCTCAAGGTTCAGCTTTAGCACCTACTTTGTGTCTTCTCCACATCAATGACCTTCTCTCTAGCACATCCAACCCAGTTCACAGTTACGCGGACGACAGCACCCTCCACTCAAATATACAATATTCTAAGCCTGTCTTTTTAGCCCAATTAGATGAGGATCGCAGACTCACGGAGAGTTCTGTCTCCGTCGATCTCCAAAAAAATTAGACTAGGGAAGTAGAAATCTTGTACAATTTAACCCCACCAAATATCAGTCTTGCTTCCTTTCTCATAAGAGATACACCAGCCCTAGACCCATCAAAATGAACAACCAAGTTATTCAAAGTAATGAGTCTTTTTCACTTGTTGGCATTTCTGTAGATTGAAATCTCAATTCGTACCAACATGTCACATCGATTGCAGAAGCGGCTGCTAAGAAATTAGGTTTTCTCTTCCGGGCTCGCAAATACTTTTCACCAGCTAATCTCTATACCTTATATAGTTCACAAATAAGATCAAACCTCGATTACTGCTCCCACATCTGAGGTGCCGCTGCTGCTTCTACACTCGCTATCCTGGACTCCATTCAGAAGAGAGCTATACGTCTCATCGGTGACCCTACCCCTACCCAAAGGCTGCCATTCCTTGCGCACCGACGTGCCGTTGGTGACCTCTCTCTCTCTCTCTCTCTCTCTCTCTCTCTCTCTCTCTCTCTACCTCTCTCTTTTTTATAGATATCTCCACGGGCACTGCTCAGAGGAGCTTTCTTCCATAGTTCCTCCATCTGCTGCCACAACAGATCTACCAGGGAAACAGAGCGGATGCACCCTTTTACTGTCCAGGTCACCAGACATAGAACATCTTTATTGTCCGCTCTTTTGTCCCGAGGACTTCCAAGTTATGGAATTCCTTGCCGGCACATGTTTTTCCTTCTCCTCCGAACCTCCAAACCTTGAAGTCCAGAATTAACAGGTTGCCTCTTTTCTCCTTTCCGACAGCCACGGTACGATAGTATTTAGGCTGTAAGCCCTCGTGGTGTGTTGTTAAAATAAAAAATATTTTTTTGCTATATGACTTTTAGCTGCACCACACCAGATTGGTGCTGCGTAAGAATGTATGGGTCGTAATGGAAACACTCATCTAACCCCTCGGCCACTGTATCATGCAAAGTAAAGTATAATAAAACTTAGATAACCTAAGTGGTCTTCGGTTATTGATTTGAAATATGTAAGGTCTATTTAAGATCCATTTTTTCAAATATTGTAATCGAATGACAACATCTGAAACATAAATCTAGGACTTCCTAATACACATTTCTTGCAATATTTACCATTCATAAACCGCATTAGTTATAGAAGCTTTATTTAAAAGTTACTTATTTTTACGTTTCAAATCTCCACTTTGACATTTACAGAAGAAAAACTACAAAATCTTCAAAGGAATTTTTCTCGTACTTCCTGGCCTTTTTGCACAAAGAAAAAATAAATGTTGTCTGTAATATTTAATATATTTTACTTAACACATATTTTAGTATTGTGTCTTCTCTGATTTTTAGTGGCACTAAAATTATTCTTCATTAAATGCCTATATCTTTTTTCTCTTGTCTAACTTAGAGATCTACATTTTCGTAATAAAAGCGGAAAAATACTCATATTTTTAAATCACAGACTCTCAGAGATAAGTACATTATTTAAGTATGTCGCTTTAAAGTTCAATTTGCCATTTTCGAAAACAATTTATCAAGTACTTACTTATATATTATGAAAAACTAAACATAGATAATCGTATTAAATTGAATATTTCTTACCGCTTTTGTACCAAAGTTGATTTAAATACTTTAATATTGCTAAATACCCTGATCGGATACTGAAATTTAATAAAAAACTATTTTCTAAACTGTTTCCTACATGAATCGGATTATAAAAGTAAATATTTCCAAAACTAGAGTCTTTAGGTATAGAGAGTGTAATATAAAAGTTGAAGCAAAGAGCCTTTACTTCTGAAACAGATAATACAGCCTGTTCCATTTCAAAAAATTTAGTTACCACACTTATAATTTTTTCAAATTCAACCGCTATTTGAGAGCGTATGGTATCTGGATTTTTTCGACGAATGATGTAAACGAAAGCCTCCCGGAATGCGTCTTTTTCATGGCACTCCGCTATCTGTTGCAAAAATTCAATATCACAATGTTTGCTACGTGACAAAAACGTGAGACATTGCAAAGCAGTTGAAAGGCTAGATGCAATCTCGCAACAATTAGAACCGTAGACTGGTTTTGCTCTCATTATAGCTCTTCAGTACGGCCTACTAATTGCAGCAAAAATACATTTTTTTAATACAGGAGGGAGAGATGCCTCATGCAGACCTCATTCACGTCCCCGTAGGTGCCGTGGGATATCGAGATACTGTGAGACTCGTACTCTTAGTACACCTACTCACTAAAACTCCCTCCCAGGGAGTACCGGACCTTAGTCCATACCTCCGTCGGAAAGAATACACACAATGACTTTTTGGGTATGAGTGTTTCCATTTTGTTTTTGCGCGCGGGCGTTTAGCGGGTAAGTATAAGCTTTGGACGCTTATGCTTATGTGGAAGTTGCTCGTCGTAGTCGGTGGCACTACAGAGAAGAGCACTTGGGTGAGAAGCGGCTTTTGCGAACTGTGTGGTGGATAGTTGAGTTATAAACTCAAGTATCGAAGGCATTTCCAGATCAGAGTGAATCTGACTGTTTCGGACAAACGCAAAAATACATATTTTTTTTGTTGGATGCAGGAGGGGGAAATGCTCATGCAGACCTCATTCACGGTCCCCTAGGTTCCGTGGGATATCAAGGTACTGTGAGACTGTACTCACTAAAACCACCTCCCTGGGAGTACCGGACCTTAGTCCATACCTCCGTCGGAAAGAATTACACACAATGACTTTTTTGAGTATGAATGTTTCCATTCTGTTTTTGCCGCGGGGGCGTTAGCGGGCAAGTATAAGCTTTGGATGCGTATGCTTGTGTGGAAGTTGCTCATCGTAGTCGGTGGCACTACGGAGAAGAGCATTTGGGTGTGAAACGGCTGTTGCGAACTCAGTTGTGGATAGTTGAGTTTTAAACTCAAGTATCGAAGGCATTTCCAGATCAGAGTGAATCTGACTGTTTCGGACAAACAACACCTATAAAGTAATACGGCTATAGTAGCCAGCCTTTCAACACTAAGTGAGTGGTTGACGTGCCGACACCTAGTTGCGGAACCAAGTAGTATGTTGTCACGCCAGCTCCAAATAACACGAAGTGTTAAAAAAATAGAGACTGTATACAACTAACTAACAATTTAGTAAATTGTTAGCCCTGGCCCATTTCCACCCAGTCTCTATTTTTTTAACACTGTGTTATTTGGAGCTGACGTGACAACATACTACTTGGTTCCGCAACTAGGTGGCGGCACGTCCACCACTCACTTAGTGTTGAAAGCAGTTGAGATAACCCGAAAATGATAAACGATCTCAAATTTTGTTTCTTTACAAACATGCACTATCATTCGATAAAAAAAAGCAAAGATACAATAATTTAAGGGGAGTTTAGTTCAAGCCTGGACGCAACAAGTGCGTTATGGTAGTGAATTTTCATAGAAATGATCCGACAGCAAATATTTTACTAATTAAATGTTATTTTGGGAGTTGTTAAGAAAAGAACGGAACGGTTCTTAAGAATAGGTTCAGAGGTCTATTCATAAACTGTTCTTTCAAAAAGAATTGAACCACCGTTCTTCCAGCCTGACCCAGAACCGGCTGACAAGTCGCACCGCGCGGTGGGACTGAATATGCATGTTCAGCGGTTCAGGGTTCGTGTTCTGTTGACTGTTCACTGAGACTCTAGCTCTCTAGCCTCTGCGGTTCTCTTGGAATGGTGTAAATAAGGGGGGGGCCGTGAGTGGGTTACTTCGAAGGTCAGAGCCTCCAGTTCAAGACTTAAAGACTTATTTTTTTTTGAGAAGTGTTTCTCCTCAGGTGAATGATTCTTACAGGGCTGCAAGGGCTGCTCATAAAAAACTTGTAAGATGTACTAAAAGGAATTTCTACCAACATAGGATTCTGGCTTCTGATAATCCGACTAAAGCCGCATGGCATCTGATTTCGGAACTAAATGGCAAGCAAGTCAATGAACATAACAATATTGTAATACGACACGAAGAGAGGCTAGTTACGGATCCACGGGAAATCGCTAACTTATTCAATTCGTTCTCTGTAGAAGCACCTAAGAATATTATTAAAAACATTCCTAAGGACTTAACTCCTTTAAACGTTTTGACAAAACCCAATAACAAAACAATGTATTTACTGCCTTTTAGTGAAGACGAGTTGTATATTTTGTGAATAAAAAAATAAAAAATAAGTCTTCGTGCGGTCGAGACGAAATTCCACATTTTTTAGTTAAGAAAGTATATCAACAATAACAAAATTATAATTTCAGACTCAAAGGTGGCAAATTAATCTAGGCGTTTTAAACAAAAATGAAATCTTGTTCAAAACGTATGTAATCTGTGCACTATTGTTTCTCCAAATGCCAAAGTAAAACATAAAAAAGCATACATACATCGAGCTGGATTCGATCGCGTAACCTTCTGCTTAGGAGGCAAATGCGAAGCCCCCGGCGCCATCTAGTCACACGTCAACTAACGTTTTATTTGCGTGATATTTAAGATCGGGTTCATGCTCGGGATATTATATTCAAAGTATACGTAATAATTATTAATTACAGAATTAGTAGAATTACCATTGAAACACATCATTTTTATAGAGACTTGGCTTGATCTTGTTTAAAATTCTGCTATATTATGCGACAGCATAATATATCTATGCTGCGCTAAAACTGTCTTTGCGCTAAAACTGTATTTGGATCCGTTAATAAAGCTATAAATATAGTGTATTTTAATAATTGATTGAATCCCCCAGTTGAATAACAATTACGTGGCAAATTTTTCATTTCATGTCGTCTGTCATTTTCCATAATTACGGCCGAGCTTTCACGATTGTTGGGTCGGGTAGTATGTTTTCTGCCTGGTAGATATTTAGTTTGGTTACCGTTGATGTATGATTTATACCTGTTGTACGAATAAATCTACGCGTGGCAGTTAACTACTCTGTCTGTCAGGCATTGGACTTTAACCACTAAGTCGTTTCAACGCATGCCTTTGCAATTTTATTTTTAATTACGAAAACACTCTAAATATTGTGTACCAAAGTACTTAAAATTCACAACATAGATTTATGTGCACTATTTCTAGCCACATGTAAAGTCTTATTCCAGTTACACTGATAGTTGCACAAATATAGCGTTCTCAACAAGTTTTCCCCGATTTTCTACCAGAAAAACTTGAGCATAAAGGCTGATTAATGAGCTCGACCCCGGTTTTCGCCCACGTAAGATATTTGCCAAGTTTGATTAAAATAAGTTTGAGGCATCGCTCGGATACATACATACATACATACATACATACATATATATATATATATATATATATATATATATATATATATATATATATATATATATATATTTTGAGGCATCGCTCGGATACATACATACATACATACATATATATATATATATATATATATATATATATATATATATATACAGTGGGTCCCAGATTCGCTTCTTTATACAGGGATCTCGGCTCCTATTATACCTACAGGAAAGGTTAAATGGGGAAGGTTTTAAAGGAAGCCTACTGCATTCAATATAGGGCTTCCGGTTTACGATTGGTCAATTGGTTTTGGAAATATCGCAGAAAAACCGAAAATGGCAGAACTGGTTTTTCGCCAGTAAATCCTAAACGGTTAGACGGACAGCTGTCAAAATGTGACATTATTGGGACACTTTTTTAAGACGAATAAGACGGCGTGTATTATATGTCTCTTTGCCTTTTGTTATCCAGCAACCCGCCTCAAATTTCATTTTGTTTATGGCCCTCCATATTGTATTTTTCGGTTTTTGGAAAGAGCATAAAATTTATAGTCTAGTGATGTCTCACATGTGCATAAAATATTTTAGTATCATCGAAATATCACACGTCATAAAGTTAGGTCTTATCTTTTTCTAAGGAGGCTATGTTTTATTTGTCAGAACATTGGATTTTTATAAGTTAAAACACTTTTTCCATCTAAGGGGGCGCTGACTTTGACGTTAAATAATTCAAAGCGTCAAAGTTGTGTTTTAAGAAGTAGTACGCTTCTCTCTCATTAAAATCATAAATCTAACACACAAATCGTCAGAAACTGTTGAAAATGGCTAGTATTCCCTATTAAAATGTAGAAAAGTTTGACATGTTAGCGGTGTATTTGCAGTCACAGAGAAACACCGACATAGCCGCCATATTGGATTTTTGATTTTTGGAAAGAGCATCAAATTTCCAGTTTAGTGACGTCTTACAAGTGCATAAAAGATTTGAGGATCATCGAAATATCACACTTCACTAAGTGAGCAATAAGACACGAAGCAACGTGCCGCACCCTAGTTGCGGGACCAAGTATGTTGTCACGCCAGCTCCAAATAACACAAAGTGTTAAAATATACAGACTCTATACAACCAACTAACAATTTAGTAAATTGTCAGCCCTGGCCCATTTATACCCTAATATACGGACAAGGTATATAAGGCTAGATGCATTCTCACAACAATTAATTCCGCAACTGGGTGGCGGCACGTTGATTCGTGTCTTACCACTCGCTTAGTGTTGAAAGGCTGGCTACCATAGCCGTATTACTTTATAGGTGTATTTTCGCTACAATTAGTATGCCGTATTGAAGAGCTCTAATTAGAGCGAAACCGGTCTACGATTCTAATTGTTGCGAAAATACATCTAGCCTTACATATCACACTTCGTAAAGTTAGGTCTAATTTTTTCCAATGATGCCATGTTTTATGTTTCAGAAAATAACATTAATAAGTAACGCATTGAATTTTCAATAAAACATGAATGTAAATAACGACTTAAAATTAAGAAGCAAAGTCTAATTAAGTTCTGCTTCGTATCTGGTTATTAATTTACAGATTTGCAAAATGACGTCGATTTGCATCGAGACATTTTTGACAATTGGTAACTGTTTTCGTACAACCCTAACATTTGTATTTCTTTTAATACCATTTCTAAATGCGGCATAAAGTCTTTGTCTCAGGATTTATATGGTCGCAGGAGGACCAAATTCATAGACTTCATTCTTTGTGTGACCTCAGAGGTAGAAATCCAAGGGAGAAAGATCAGGGGATCTAGGAGGCCAAGATACTGGACCATTTAAGGAACTAATTGTTTCGTCAAACTGCTCTCTTAAGAAGTTCCTGACTTGAATGGAGTTCTGAGCCGGACATCCATCCTGTTGAAACCAGGTTCTTCTTAACTCATCTTCGGTTAGAGTAGCTCCTAAAGCGGGCACAACCTGGTTTCGTAAAAGCTCTGGGTACCTCTGCCCGTTTAGGTTGTAGCCAAACAAAAAGCCTGGACGCAGCAAGTGCGTTATGGTAGTAAATTTTCATAGAAATGATCTGGCACAAAATATTTTATTATAACTTTTTTTTCTTGTAACATAGAAATCTAAATTTTTGTGTATAGTTTACTTTTTATATCGTAAATCTACCTACCAAATTTGGTTATCATAGATTTTTTATTTTTTAAGATAAAAATTTTTTTCAAATAAAAACTCAACATTTTTTCAGAAAACCTCGTCCGATTTTTCTGATTAACGAACTTATTAAAGCTATTTACAAAAGGAAGGTACGTGCCAAATTTTATCAAAATCGGCCCCTTATTCTTTGAGATAAAATTTTTTTTCGAATGAAAACTCAAAATTTTCCCGGAAAACCTCGTCAGATTTTCCTGACTAACAAACTTGTCAAAGCCATTTACAAAAGATAAGTACATGCCAAATTTTATTAAAATCGGCTTATTACTTTTTGAGATAAGAATTTTTTTCGAATGAAAACTCAAAATTTTCCCGGAAAACCTCGTCAGATTTTCCTGACTAACGAACTTATCCAAGCCATTTACAAAAGAAAGGTACATGCCAAATTTTATCAAAATCGGCCCTTTATTTTTTAAGTTATCGGTGTGATACATATATATATATATATATATATATATATATATATATATATATATATATATATATATATATATATATATATATATATATATATATATATATATATATATATATATATATATATATATATATAACATATAAAAATTGAAACTGACCCCGGATATGGGTTCTAGGGGTCCTAGTTCGCGCTCATTTGCAAAAATTTTTTCAAAATTCGAAAGTTAGGATCTCCCCTCTAGTGAATTTTTTCTACGAAAATTCACTAAAATGGTCCTATAAGTTTATTTCCTAAAATGATTAATAATTTACAGTAGGTGCCCAATTAAAAAAGGTAAGTAAGATTAAATTAACAATAATCTCACACCAAACGTTAATTCCAAATCTGGTTTGTAGAAGTCTCTCTGCCACTTCGTGAGGGTTTTCCACAGCACAATGATGAGTGTTGTGCTTATTAAAAACTCCACAATTCGTAAACCTACTCTCGTCTGACTACGAGACATGATTAACAAAATCGTAATTTTCATTATACTTCCTAGTATACCAATCACAACCGGGGGGATGGCATAGTCCTGGTGGAAGAGGCGGAGCCAATAAAAAGGAGTCTGGTGGCGGGGATGTTGGACGCCATGTCGGCATCCGACGTGGCGTTGCAGCTCCGCTTCCGTAACTCGGGGATAGTTGATCCAGGGTGGTTCTTGATGACCGCCGAGGATGACGAGTCCCTGAGTTGGCTTCTCAACGGCTGGTCCGGGACGGCGGTGGGGGAGATTGTCTTCAGAGCTGTAAGGGCAGTAGGCGCCCCATGGCCGGTCTGGATCGGCTTTTTGCTCAGAAGTCAAGAGGTGGACCTAGAGGATGTTGTCAGGATGTTTGCGCTCCAGAACCGCTCGCTCAATGTTGGGCAATGGCGGCACCTGGAGACGGTAGGAGGACCTGGGGCATAGCGTCTGGTCTTCTCGGTGGGGACCGGGGTGGCTCGCGAGCTGGACGAGCAAGGCTGCGGCTGCATTTCGAGTTGATGACTCTGAGTGTAACCAGAATTCCGACGTGGAGTCCGGTCGCCTCCGCCCGGCCCGCGGCGGGCCCGCCGACGGGCTCTGACCAGAGGAGGTCTCCGCCCGGGCGGCGTCGCGATTAAATTCGCGGGGCTACTGCGAGTGGGCCAGATCAACCTACAGCATAGCCGGGATGCCACTGGGGAGCTGGCGAAAGTCCCCGCATGCGGTCCAGGCGGCGTTGTGTTGATCCAAGAGCCTTATGTGTATAGGAAGCAAGTGAGAGGGCTTGGAGGAATCGGCTTCAACATCCCAGTTGGTGGCTTCGCAGAGGAAGAACAACCTAGGACATGCATACTGGCGTCAAGGGATCTGCACGTGATGTTGCTGCCGCAACTCGGGTCCAGGGACGCCACAGCAGCTGTCCTGGTGTATAACGTGAGTAATATTAGGCTTAAGGTTATGATGTGCAGCCTTTATGTTCCCTACGATCGACGAGAGCTGCCTCCGACGAAGGAATTGGTGCGTATCGTCGATTTCGCGAGGGAGTATGGGTTACAATTTATTATAGGTTGCGATGCCAATTCTCACCACATATTGTGGGGCAGCACAAATACCAACCCACGCGGTGAGGCTCTACTAGAGTATCTGGCTACAACGAACCTAGAGGTATTAAACAGAAGTACGGCTCCGACGTATGTCGATCGTATGCGGCAGGAGGTGATCGACATCACGTTAGCGCACAGAGGAATAACGGAGGATATATCTAGCTGGAAGGTGCCGGAACACATATTAATGTCTGATAATCGTATGATCAGCTTTGAATTAGATGTGGACCGTGAGAGTCCTCCCCCAGGAGAAATCCAAGGAAGACCGATTGGGATTCCTTCCCAACAGGCCTCGGTGGGCCGCCAAGGAGCCCAGAGGGGAGAATACTCTCTATAGAGGCATTGGATAGCGAGGTCGTGGCCCAAGAAGGAAAAATAATTGCAGCCTACGAGGCCACGTCACCATTTAGAGGGGAACCGTCCATCTAAGTTAGATGGTGGAACAGGGACCTCGCCGTACTACGCGGGCGGACTCGAAGGACCTACAACCGAGCCGTCCGAGAATCGGGTGAGGTGGCTTGCGACGAGTTTAGGACTGCTAGAAGGGAGTTTAAGAAGGAATTACGCCGGAGAAAACGAGCTGGTTGGCGTGCGTACTGCGGGGAAGTCGATTCCCTGCTGGACGCCTCCAGGCTGGTAAGGGTACTCAAACAGGAGTTAGGTAGTAATGTAAGATCTTTAAGAAAACCGGACGAGAGCTGGACAAGCACCGGTGAGGAGACCCTGCGCCATCTCGCCGAAGTTCACCTTCCGGGCGGTGGAGCCGTCACGGAGGCTGCGGACGGTCCCGAATGCAGACTGACAGCTGGCGGAGGGGGTGGTCACAGATTGCTCTATAACCTGGGCGGTGAGCGAGTTCGCTCCATTCAAGTCTGCAGGCTGTGATGGGATTTTTCCGGCCATGCTCCGGAGGGGCCTAGATATACTGCTTCCCAACATAAGGGAGTAGTGGCGTGCATAAGTAGATAGGGAGTCACCTGGGCCCATCCCCTCCACTTTTTACTGCGCATGCGCGTGACGTCATGCGCATGCGCTGACCTGCGCAGACCTGTGACAGTTGACAGCTGACCTGTCAGATTTGACAGGTGTCAAATGTCACTGACCTGACAGCTGTCAGCTGTCAGCTGTCAGCTAACCTGACAGCTGTCAACGTCAGCTGTCACCTGACCTGACATGTGTCAACGTCAAATGTCACCTGACCTGTCAGATGACGTCACAAGCATTCCAAGATGGCTGACCTGTCATAGACAGCCGCAACCCGGGTCTCTATGGAACTGTCTGACCTGAGATGACGTCACAAGCATTCCAAGATGGCTGACCTGTCATAGACAGTCGCAAGCCGGGTTCTCTCTATGGAACTAACCTGAGATGACGTCACAAGCATTCCAAGATGGCTGACCTGTGTGTCCATAGATATCTACAAGTCAGGTTAGCTCTCCATGTGTGTTTGTCTGATTGTTTATTAAGGTTATGTATTTGTTTATTAAGGTTATGTTCGCTCACGTGTCATCTGTTTGTTTATTAAGGTTATGTTTGTATTTGTTTATTAAGGTTATGTCATGTGTGTGTTGATTACCATGCATCTGTTTGTTTATTAAGGTTATGTATTTTGTTTATTAAGGTTAGGTGTTCGTAAACACAGCTGTTTGGTTTGTTTATTGTGTTGTTGTTGTTGTTAAGGTGTATTGAAGTTTGTTAGGGTATTTCGTTTTTGGCGGGAAATTTGAATTTGTTTGAAAATTTCTGTCTGTTGTGTCCAGAGATATGACTCATCGAGCTAGAGAATATTCTATTTGTAAAGTTGTAGAGTGTAGAGAATATTCTCTAGCTCGATGGGAGACATCTGTTGGACACAGTCATTCGGTTTAGTCACACACACATACATATATGAGGAAGATATATTGAGCGGGTAATTTGAAATTTTGAATTTAATTTGAAATATGATTTTTGAAAGAAAAGCGTTCGCCTGAAATTAGATTGAATTAGATTCGAACCCCCAACCATACAGCTTACTAAGATATGCAAACGTCCCTAAACCGATTATGCTATTCAGACATACGATGAAAGTTTGTTATCAGTGGGTATATATAAAACAAAAACCTGTTACATAAAACGAGTTTATGAGGGTGCTGAGTTTGTGTGTGTGGGGCAAAGGTGGTATCTCTATTACATTCCAATTTGAATAATAGGAACTGTAATGTTAAAAACAATTGTTTATATTTTATAGTAAAAAGAAATTTAAAAGACGTTCCAATTTACCTATCTAATATCATTTTAATAACAAAAAACGTTTGAAGTAAACTATATCAATAAGAAAAACGTATTTACATCTAGATATGTTAATGAGATTATTTTAATAGCCTAATAAAACTCGGGGACTTGGTTTTATTGCCGTCGTGTTTGTTTATGTTAGTGTGTTTGTATTTTGAATGAATGAATCTAAATTTATATAGGGAGTGATCAAAAACACACAAGTAACAAAACTCGATTTAAAACAACTAAATTAACTTTGATATACGAGGATTGTTTGATAAGTAATGTTTGTATGTAAACATAAATAATATAATAGTATACTTACATACAGCAAGAGACGTCATACTTGTTTCACGGCTTAGCACACACTAACGTATGTTGAGGTCTTGAATGGGGGCCCTTATAGAAATAACACAGTTGTTTAATGACATCCACTTGAACCAAACAAAACATATAGACGCTGTTGTTGATTGTTAACACACACACACACACGTCATGACAGCTCGAAGTCTTTGCTTAGACTGACAGAGCTGTGTAATAAAAGACAGACAGACAATTGATTGCCCAACAAGTATCATATAGAACCTTGCTTGAGCTTGTACAGCTGTTTAACAAACACGTCATGACAGCTCGAAGTCTTTGCTTAGACTGACAGACAGAAAGGGGTTAATAAAAATGCAACAAAATAAAAATAAAACAACTGTTTTACATACAATAAAAATTTATTAGGATTAATTAAGTTGTACATATTGATACATAAATGACATACTATTATTACATAATGGCTCTAACGATGCCCGTTAGAGGTTTATATTCCATTACACTGTCATGAATAACCAGACAATAAACACGAGTATTTTTTGGGAAGTTGGCGTGACTCATAAACTCCACCTTAATGTCCACCGTTGAAGACTTGATTGACTCGTTCTGGTGCTGACAGTCAATCACAAATAGAGCTCTGTCTTTAAACTCGTCATAATTCAAGATAGGCTCCGACATGTTTTTATAACAGAAGCTTTTTTGAAAATCTGTATACATGTTATAGGCTTCTGCATATTTCGATTTCTCAAAATCCATATTCATAGATTCATAAGGGTAGCATTCTGAATTTAGAAACACTCGAAGGTCCATCATACCAATGTTATCGAAATAGTCTGACCTCTTCTTCACGTTATCCTTACGATCTGTTTGAAATGCTATAATCACATATCGAGGTCTTTCCAAGTTGGTTGCAGTTTTAACAGCCCACACATCTCTGTTGATATCTCTGAGTGCTGGTAACTCGTATATGTCCCATTTGCGGTAGGCGAGAAATATAGAGGTGTCTTTGGCTATTTTATCCATCAGTTCCAATTTCATTTTATCATTGGGAAAGACATGTTTTACCTTTAAAAACATATTGGTTACGGTAATTTTTGCTCGTGCCGTACCTGTGCTGTAATAGCCATTGGAATCGTTTCGACTTCTTGTAAAGCGGAAAGTATGTTTGCCACAGAGAACTCCTTTGAAATGATGAAAGAAACTGAAGAGGAACCAGACAGGTATGAGCATGTGAAACTTGTTATCATTTAAGGTGATGTGCTCCGACGACACATTCAGACCGGCGTTGCTAAGAGATTGGGCTTCATTCTTACTGAACGATAGCAGACTTTTGATGATGGTTGTGGTGTATGGGTCTCGCACTCGTTCCACTTCCTTGTTATTTAACTCATAGGTCATTGATTCAAACAGAGCTGCTCCTCCATTATTTGACAGATAACAAGCACCAGTGGCATTTTGGATTGCTACAGGTTCCAGAGCACCTTCGATTATTAGAGCTGACTCGGCCAGACATACGAACGCATCTTGTTGGTTGATGGCTATTTCAATTTCATCGCTGTTACCAAACGATTTAGTTGGTGAATAGTAAGAGCGCAGCTCTTCTCGATCGATGCCATCATCAAACACGGGTTCTTTGAATATTTCTAGTTTTGACGACATGATAACCCAGGCTTTGCAGGAACTCAATATTATCGGGACGAAGCGTACCCTTTGACGTGTCTGACTCAACTGAATTTGATGTGGTAGATGCACTTGCTTTTATATCCTTGAAGACCAACATACTAAGCAACTTTTATAAGTTTCAAGCGAACAGACACCTCTTCACCTTGAAAGTTGACAGGAACTGAATCTTGGTCGACGATGTCGATGCTTATATTGGAAATCTCTTGCTTGTTCACCGGCAAGTAAATTAAATTTTTAGGTTCTATGTCGATTGCGTAGCCAGGATCAACCATCGGAGCAAACTCATACAGCGTATGTGAGGGTTGTCCGTTATAATAGGAACCAGACACGATATTGGTTTCGATGCGAATCTGTCTAACATCCACTATATCAACAGGTAAATCAGATTCATAAAAAGTGTCCGGCTGAAGAACTTGTTTTGAAAAGCCCAACATTCGCCCAATCGAACCATCAAATTCAAAACTGACATTTGTATAACACTTTAGTCTGCATTTGATGGTGTTCGGATTAGGTCTCAGAATCAGAGCCTGTTGCTTTTGTTCGTGTGTTGCTGTAGCACCAACAAGTTCATTTTGAAGTAACTCTTCCAAGTGTGTTATTTCATAAGCACCGGTGGGTATCGTGATGGTTCGCCAACCGGTTCCTTCTTTTACATGAAATTTGTTTTTACCTTCATAGATGTTGGGTATGTTGTTGTAGGTGTGAAAGCCTATCAAGGCAACAGCATAATTACCATCCAAAACAATTGGTGGATGGTAGTCTGACGACAGATGGGAGCTGCGGTCTTTCAACACAAAGGTGTGCGCCATGACTGATACACACAGGCTACTGTTTCAGTCTTTTATTGCATTGGTTTTTGCAGATACAGCCCATAACCGGAGCGCTGTTTCTTGAGATACATGCCTTTGTCTCACTTGCATTCATATATATACACACCCAAATAAAATATAGTTTAGTTTAAGTTAAGATGCGTACCAGCAAACACGCTTCTGCCTTACCCATTACAAATATAGACGATGTTGTTACGGACACAGCTCAACAACAACTGAGACATGGTCCTCTCTTTCCAAACACCGTTCGCTGTATCATATGTGGTCCGAGTGGTTGTGGTAAAACTAATGTCATGCTGAGTTTATTGTTTGAAGCAAACGGTTTAAAATTTGATAACGTGTATGTGTATTCAAAGTCTCTGTATCAACCGAAATACAAGATGTTAAAGGAGGTGATGAATGCAACAAAAGGTGTTGGTTACTATCCTTATAGAGAAAACGATGAAATATTAGATCCGGCAGATGCCAAGGACAACTCTGTGTTTATATTTGATGATGTAGCTTGTGACAAACAAGATAAAATAAGAGCATACTTCAGTATGGGCAGACATAAGAATATTGATTCATTCTATCTCTGTCAAACATATACACGAATACCCAAGCATCTGGTACGTGACAACACCAATGTTATTGTGTTATTCAAGCAAGATGAAACCAATTTAAAACATGTGTACGACGATCATGTAACCACCGATATGGACTTTAAACAATTTAAAACTATCTGCCACCAATGCTGGAAAGATAATAAGTATGGTGTGTTGGTGATTGTGAAGGAAAACGATGTACACAAAGGTCGATATAGAAAAGGATTCGATAGATATATATTATTCTAACAATGGTAGACAGGACAGACAGCTGTCTAACACACAGCTGTCTAACACACAGCTGTCTAACAGACAGCTGTCTAACACACAGCTGTCTAACACACAGCTGTCTAACAGACAGCTGTCTAACAGACAGCTGTCTAACAGACAGCTGTCTAACACACAGCTGTCTAACACACAGCTGTCTAACAGACAGCTGTCTAACACACAGCTGTCTAACACACAGCTGTCTAACAGACAGCTGTCTAACAGACAGCTGTCTAACAGACAGCTGTCTAACACACAGCTGTCTAACACACAGCTGTCTAACAGACAGCTGTCTAACACACACAGCTGTCTAACACACAGCTGTCTAACAGACAGCTGTCTAACACACAGCTGTCTAACACACAGCTGTCTAACAGACAGCTGTCTAACAGACAGCTGTCTAACAGACAGCTGTCTAACACACAGCTGTCTAACAGACAGCTGTCTAACACACAGCTGTCTAACACACAGCTGTCTAACAGACAGCTGTCTAACAGACAGCTGTCTAACACACAGCTGTCTAACAGACAGCTGTCTAACACACAGCTGTCTAACACACAGCTGTCTAACAGACAGCTGTCTAACAGACAGCTGTCTAACAGACAGCTGTCTAACAGACAGCTGTCTAACACACAGCTGTCTAACACACAGCTGTCTAACAGACAGCTGTCTAACACAGCTGTCTAACACAGCCAGACATCGTGATAAATAAGAAGGCATGTACCATGACTGAGTCAGTATATGTTAAACCACCACACAACCTGTATCGCTCAAACAAATGATTAGACCGACTGGTAACACCAAACAGTTGTAGCACAATGGAAGTGTTGGGTAAGGAAGAGCGAAAAGTTAAGAAAAAGATTTTACAACTTGCTGACAATATTCGAAAAAAACATTTAATGCTTAAACTTAACAGAGCTGAGAATGATGATGCTCTGCAACGTTTATATAAACCACTTGTTGAGCCCCTAAGTGAAATATCTAAAAACACAGCAGCACTGCAGCAGCAACAGCCATCGCAACCACCAAAGGTTGAACAAATCAAAGACGAAGTCGATATACCAGAAACGAAACCCCAAGTACAGTTCCTTAAAGACCATGAAGTTTTTGAAGCTGAACCAAGGGAAGAGGCTGAGGCGGCAAGTTCCGATGAGGATATCCCAACATTTGAAGAGCTTGAGGCAGACCTACAAACTGTCACAACCAACCCTGCATATCAAGAATTTTTGGAGCAATATCCTGACCGAGTTCGATATTATGTAGACAAGTATTTTACTGAACCACCAAGGCTCGGTACCATTGATCAAACGTATGGTGCCCGCTACGCTAAAGATACCGGTAGCTGGAGTCTTGGTAACAAACACTTAGACTTTACTGATGCTGAGATTCAACTGGGCCAAAGGAGATACCCGCAAACACAAGGTTTGCTAGAATTGTTATTTATGAAAAGACCCCGGGGGTATACTTATGACGATCTTCAGCACTATAGAGATATTCTAGAAGCAACTAGTGTTTATAAAATGAACTATGATCCTAACGCCCGAACCAAGGGTTGTTCCTCTGAAAAGTATCTGACTCTAATAAAACCAGTGATAAATCCACGAGGTCGTAGATCCTCAACACCTCAAGGTTTTGGTTACACCTACGAGGAAGACGATGACGACAGCAACGACAGACATCTTAACAAAAAACAAAAGACTGAACTTAAAACTCAGAGTGATAAGAGCAGCGATAGCAACGGCATGAGCCCTAACAACAACATCAGCACCAACAACTATATGATACAAAATAACAAACAAATAGCCTATGTGTATTGGAATGACATAAACGAGTTGGTTGACAGACTTAGACTTTTAGTGGCTTCCCAAGTTGCAGGTAATAATGCTCATAACAACGAAATTCAGTCAATCTTGGAAGAACTAAAAGAAGCTAGTGTTATCACCTAGTAAACCCACAGCCATGAAGAGGCACCAACGACAACAACAACAACAGCACCAACGCAACACTGAACCATCTAATGTTAATAATTCTATAAATGTATTCCAACAAAGAGTTTACATACTTGTACTTAGAATCAAATAAAAGTCTTTGTTAAAATTACTGTGTTTTTATTTTGTAATACAATTAAAAAGTATGTCGTAAAGCAATAATATCCTGAACAAACTTATCTTGTGGTACATCGGCTATATGTAGGTTGTTTCTATGTGCTGTAAGGTATTTCACTTCAGTCTTGATTCTGTTAAAGAGGTTTACTGAATTTGGATCGTACAGCTTGTTTAGGATCACTTGGGCGTTGGGGTGTTTATTTTTAAAGTTCCTCACAGCCCTGGGGAAACTTTTCTTTTGTGTTCTTACAGCATGATATGGATAGGGGGCGTCTTTCTCGTTTCTTGCAAGTAAACCAAACACACTTATTTTTCCCAGGTTACTTGGCTTTGGGGATATATCTTCAAGATATTCTGTGACTTTAGCATTTGTTTCTCGCATACGCTGCAACTCATCATTTATCTCCATTAATTTTACTTCAATCGCATCTAGGCTGTCCCTGTATTTCTGATCAAATTCGTTTAGGAAAAAATCATAAATAATTTGGTTGCATTTTTTATAGAACTGATTGGATATCCAACAAGCCAAATTTAATATTAAATCTTTACACACATATGTACCAGATATCAAGTTGTTTTCAGCCTGTCTCCCACCAAAGTCCACCAGATATGTAGCTGTTGTTGGTATTACTTGAGTTGTTGCTTCCGTTTTAAGGGGGCTAGTAGTCCGGCTCCTTGGCGATAACTCTAAGTGGGCTCCCTCAGTTGAAATATTGAGGGTATCGGTATTCAGATACCCTGACTCTTCCTTTAGCAGACTGTTGTAATAGGCAATCAGCTCTTTAGTTTTCTTATTTTCCAACCAATGATACATTTTTTTATTACTAGTTTTACACAGTTTAGTTGCATTAAAATAGCCAGTGTTTTTATCGATAATAAGTTGAAAGTCTCCAAATAGACCATACCAGAAGTTGTCTTTAATTTGCTGGTAACACACATCACTTAATGTAGCCATTTTGAAACAGATTTGGGTAGAGTAAACTGAAGCACGTCTTTTCTCAACGACAACTGAATTGTGAATGAGCTTTAGAGTGTGTGTACCCACTTTATATATGCTGCCACAACAGCCGTTTTTAAAACCATATTTGTTTTCACAGAAACCTTACTAAATGTGTGTGTGTCTACAAATACGTTGTTTCTTATGGGAAACGTATCAAAAGCTCTATATTAGGCTAAAATACATGTAATCTTATGGGAAATAGAAACGATTTAAGGTGTGAGCAGGGGCCTTTTCTACAAACACAAATAATGTGATGATGTCATCCTTTGGGTTTTGTCTGTATTCTAGACAAGCTCAAACACGAATAATGGGGTGATTGAACAGATATAACACAAGATAACATTCACCAAGGTCATCAACCGACACGTTGTTTACCTTTAAGAGGGCCTCTCTCTTGTGTATATTAAACAGATACACAGACAAGCTCAAACAGGATCAAGGTTAACAACTGTAAAACGTTGTTTATCCTTTGTAAGACCTCTCTCTCTTACATCAGTTTGTTTCCTCAATACAAGAGACAGAGACACTTGTTCAGTATGTGTTAAGTCGTGAAACAAGGATGACGTCTCTTGCTGTATGTAAGTACACTCTTATTATTATGTCTGTTTGCATTCAAATAACAAATACAAACATAACCTTACTAAACAATCAGATGATTGGTAATCAACATGTATACGAACACCTAACCTCATATGTAAACAACAACTGGCTTTGTTTTATATATACAACAGCGAACAAACTTTTAACGTGTGTGTCTGTGGAGCTATTGGTTTAGGGACAGTGTATATCTGAGTAAGTTGTCTATGGCCGATTCGAGGTTCGTGGGTTCAAATCTAAGTTCAGGCGAATGCTTTTCTTTCAAATACACATGCATCTGTCAGTTTAAGCAAAGACTTTGAACTGTCATGACGTGTTTGTTAAACAGCATGTATAAGCTTCAACAATGGCAATCAGTTGTCTGTCTGTATCCTCAACACAGAAGACACCTGTTCAGTAGTGTGTGTATTAAGCTGTGAAAGAAGGCTGACGTCTCTTGTTGTATGTAAGTACAATCTTGTATTATCTCTGTTTGCATTCAAATAACAAATACATAACCTTAACAAACAATCATATGACTGGTAATCAACACGTGTGTGAACATAACCTTAATAAACAAATACAAACATAACCTTAATAAACAAACAGATGACACGTGAGCGAACATAACCTTAATAAACAAATACATAACCTTAATAAACAATCAGACAAACACACATGGAGAGCTAACCTGACTTGTAGATATCTATGGACACACAGGTCAGCCATCTTGGAATGCTTGTGACGTCATCTCAGGTTAGTTCCATAGAGAGAACCCGGCTTGCGACTGTCTATGACAGGTCAGCCATCTTGGAATGCTTGTGACGTCATCTCAGGTCAGACAGTTCCATAGAGACCCGGGTTGCGGCTGTCTATGACAGGTCAGCCATCTTGGAATGCTTGTGACGTCATCTGACAGGTCAGGTGACATTTGACGTTGACACATGTCAGGTCAGGTGACAGCTGACGTTGACAGCTGTCAGGTTAGCTGACAGCTGACAGCTGTCAGGTCAGTGACATTTGACACCTGTCAAATCTGACAGGTCAGCTGTCAACTGTCACAGGTCTGCGCAGGTCAGCGCATGCGCATGACGTCACGCGCATGCGCAGTAAAAAGTGGAGGGGATGGGCCCAGGTGACTCCCTATCTACTTGCATACAATAGAAGCATAAAAGCATTGCCTACCTTATGAAAATCTTAGGAAAATTACCGATACAAAATGAAGTGAATTAAGATATCTTGTTTAAAAAAAATCTTAATTCCATATTCATATGCTATACTTGTCCTTTATTATAATGTACTCTTCCGGGTCTTTTACAACTCATAATATAATAATATATTAAAATTATGTATTATTTATTCTCACTTCTCGCCGCAGCCGGCTTTGTTAAAAGCATTAGATTGGAAATCAAAGGCAGGCATTCACAGCTCTCTCATATGGTGTTATACGGAAACCAAAAGCAATGCTTTTTCATGTACGTGGGTCGGCCGTCTTTATGCCATTGCCGAAATCTTACAGCTCCTAACACCCGCTGGATGTCGATACGGTCAATACTGTTCAATATGAACTGCGATTTTGAACCTTAGCCACCTAATTGGCGCCAAATTAAGCATTATGATGCATTCGCCACTTTTGCCTGTTGATGATTAGTTGCAATCGAGTTCATGCCATCCAAATAATATTTAATTAGTTATCTAGATCCTGGTATTCAGTGTTTTTGTTTAGTATCCCTTGATTTTGAGACAGTTAAGCCTTTGATTATACTGATTATAGACAATAGTTGATCTGTGGTTATGCTTAAAATCAAAATTAAAAACAATATGAGTGCGTTGGTGTAAGTGTGTGATTGTGATTCTTATAATATCAACTGCATTCGGAAGTTATAAACAACATTCGCCATGTTAACTTATGACAAAAAACAGAGAGTGATTGAACTAGGCCGAACTATTCCAACTTTAAAATTAATGCAAGAATCTAAATCAACGCATTTCAGTAGTAAGTTCTACGATAATTACAAGCAGCTCTGTGGTTGTACACATGAAAACAAAATGTACATGTTGGACATGTTTATTATTTTCTAAAGAAAAAAATGTGTGGAATAGTACCGGTTACACTGACTTAAAACGCCTTCAAAAAACATGATCAATCAACACGCCATTTAAATGCTGCTCTTGCGGGGTACGGTATTATTTTGGGGGGAGCCAAAAAGAAAGCGAAATATTAATGATGTGAAAGTACATTATAAGCAAATATTTCGAGAAATATTGGACAATATAAAAATATAAATTTGTTATCGATATAATGAAATTAGGCAGGTTTTTTTCTTCTTCTGGATCGGGACTCTTTTTCGGATTTCAAGTGTAATTTTCCTCAAGACATTTTTTTTTAACTAAAAACAAAATATAATGAAAGATTTAATTTTGACAGATTAAAGAACGAGTTGATTTGTTTATATTCTTCATAAAAAAATTTCGGTCTTAATAGTTATGAAATTATTAGATTTTGCGAGAAGAACAGTATGAGCCACGTTTTTCCACAACTAGTGAAATTAGCCAAACTTATTGTGACGATACCAGCTAGTAGCGCTTCGACAGAACGATCTTTCTCGGGGTTGAAACGTATTCACACTTACTTACGAAATACTCAAGGACAAGAAGGATTGAGTAATTTGGCAAATATTTCAATTGAAAAAGACCTTATGCAAGACGAAATACAAATTTTTATGATGATGTGTTAAATGAGTTTCTAAAAAAAATCACCGTATGGACCTAATGTATAAAAAATAAGTGTTTGATTTTCCTATTAAAATGTGTGTAGTGTGTATTTTCCAAGAACTCACGGTTTTAAAAACAGCTAGTGCATAATGCACCGCGCAAGAACTATTATAATACAAATTTCTGAAGGAGGTCGTATTTTGGTGTATCGTGGTAAGTAATTTTTACCTTTTAAAATCTTTGCCTACCCTACTTTACCTAACAGTGCACGCCTCTGTAAGGGAGGTTTTCCGGACCAGCCTGGCGTGGGGCTACGTCCCAAAGGCCTGGCGCCGGGTTAGGGGGGTCTTCATTCCCAAACCGGGAAGGGAAGACTACACGCTGGCCAAGGCGTACAGGCTAATCAGCCTAACATCCTTCCTGCTTAAGGCATTGGAAAAGTAGGTAGATAGGTTGATGTTGGGAGGGATCCTCAAGGATCATCCCTTTCATAAAGGCCAGCACGCGCATTAGCGGGAAAAATCGACGGAGACGGCGCTCCACGCTGTGACGCGGAAGGTGGAAAGTGCCCCACACTACGGAGAGAGCACTCTGGCTACTCGATAGGAGTCGACCTACGCTTCGCCGCATCTTTGGGGTGCTGACAGTCCACTGCGTCGTTAGAAGACACCCCACATTGATAGGGGTAGACAGGGATCCCATTTGTCAGGAATGCGTCGAGAATGAAGAAACTTCCTACCACTCCTGTGTGAATGCGAGACTTTTGGGAGTCTTCGAGCAAAATTGTTCGGATCGAGGACTCTGCAGAGGAATCAGGCAAGTACCGTCCAATTGAAGGCCGTCATGGCCTTCGAGATAGAGGCGGTTTGGCGACGGAACCGAGGAAGAGTAGAGCATGGTTGCTGGGTTGCTGGGGTTGGCCAAAAGGAGACCATTGTGGCCTACTTGCTTGACGTTGGCCTCCCCACCACTGCTACTACTACTACATACCAATCACAGAAGCGCATTCCTCTTTGAAAATCAGTTTCCGTAAGTCCTTAAACTATTGTGGGTTTCTATGGATGGTACCTGTTCTTTTTTAACACTGTGTGTACCGTTGATTTTGATACACGAATTTCCCATTCTACAGTTCTCACCGATGCGCTAGGGTTTTCGTTGACAGCTTGTAAAATGTTTGTGTCGCGATTTTCATTTTCAATATTGCATCTGCTTCTAGAATGTTTTAAAGCCCCATGGTTAATTAATTAACTACGATTTTTCTGAATTTTACGATGCTGCCGTCGTTCGAGGTACATGTCCAAATACCTTGCGTTTCTCTGTGACTGCAAGTACACTGCTAACATGTCTAACTTTTCTACATTTGAATATGAAATACCAGTCATTTTCAACAGTTTTTGACGATTTGTGTGTCAGGTTTATGATTTTAACGAGAGAGAAGCGTGCTACTTCTTAAAACACAACTTCGACACTGTTTATTTTTTAACGTCAAAGTCAGAGCCTCCTTAGATGTAAAAAATGTCTAATCCACTTTTCTGACAAATAAAACATGGCCTCGTTAGAAAAAAATAAGACCTAACTTTATGAAGTATGACATTGCGATGATACTCAAATCTTTGATGCACTTGCAAATTTTACGCTCTTTCCAAAAATCGATAAAATCTAATATGGCGGCCATAAGAAAAATGAAAGTTGAGTTGGGTTGCTGGATAACAAAAGACGATAGAGACATTTTATAGACGCCATCTTATTCACCTTAAAAAAGTGTCCCAATAATGTCACATTTTGACAGCTATCAATTTAGCCGTTTCGTATTTACTGGCAAAAAACGAAATCCGACATTTTTTCGTTTTTTCCGAGATATTTCCAAAACCAATTGACCAATCGCAAACCTGAAGCCGACAGTATAGAGAAGCGAATCTGGGACACACTATATATATATATATATATATATATATATATATATATATATATATATATATATATATATATATATATATATATATATATATATAGAGAGAGAGAGAGAGAGAGAGCGAGAGAGAGAGATAGTGTCTCCAGGGATTGAGTGTGGGTAAGGTATAAGTGACAAAAAAAATTCGAATTAGATTATGATATTCTGGGAATCGCTCCTGCTTTGTCTTAAACTGAGATGTTGAGAAAATGAACAAAATCAATTAATATACAGGGTGGTTTATAACTGATGTAATAAAATGTATTAGGAGTAAACTACCTTCCTTTATGAAGATACCGCAAAAAGTTACTAGCAAAAATTGTTTAGAATTAAAATTTATGACAGTCTCTCAATTTTCAAACAGATCAGCCTACTATGAATTTTTTTTAGCTGCAACTTTATTTAAATGACGTTCGACGGCTTCTGTGATCAGGTGTGCTTTAAAAAGTACTTGAAAATGTATTAAAAAAAAGTCTTTACCATAATTAAACTTGTGGTAGGTTTGCTTTCATCTCAACCAATAAAAAAAGTAAAGTAAACGCACAATTGGACATTCGAAGCAATAATTGGCGAGTTTCATGACTACTTGAGCTCTGCCTTGTTCGTTTCCCGGGATACTACTTATTTGGAAAATTGTTATTTGTCACGAACGGCAAGCTTCTGTATTTAAAAATGTTAACAACAGAACAAAAAGTTTTTATTTTGCAGTGCTATGGTTTGGGTGAAGAACATTCTTATCAGGGAGTGATTCCTTGAACGCTGGCCAAATTATTCGGTTTCCGCTACTGGGGTAAAAAAAGTTGTTACAAAATTTATGCGTACTGGGAGTGTTTCAAATGTTAAGAAGACAAAATCCGACCTAAATGAAGAAGACAATGCTGAAGCTGCATTAGCTATGGATTCTGTTAGGCATTTTCCGAAATTATCATTAAGAAGAAGGGCATTAGAAATTGGCAATATTAGCAAATCGCATTTGCAACAAATTTATCGTACCAACAAGGTGAAACCATTCAAAGCAAAACTTATACACACTTTGGAATAAAATGACGAGTCAAAACTATTAGATTTTTGTTTATGGTACGGCAAGCAATATCTACAAAATCACAAATTTGGCAGAAGTATTATTTTTTCGGACGAATCCACTTTTACCACTAATGGGGTGGTAAATTCCCAAAATGCACGGCATTGGTCTATGGAGAATCCAAATTATAGAGTTAATTGTAGAAGACAATGCCATAAAAAAGTAAATGTGTGGTGTGCTCTTTCTTACACTGGGATAATTGGGCCATATTTTTTTGAGCGGAATATGAACCAGTACAGTTATCTGGAAATGCTGGAAAATATTCTTCAAGACCATTTGCATAACATGTCACTAGAAGATAGACAAACAGCATACTTTCAGCATGACGGCCACCCAGCACATGCAACAGGAATCGTTCGAGAATGGTTAAATCGCGAATTTCCTGGGCGGTGGATTGGTCGATATGGGCCAATACCTTGGCCTCCCAGAAGTCCCGATCTTACCTTTATGGATTTTTATTTATGGGGCTATCTCAGAAAGTCTACGCGGCTCCATTAAACAACGATCTTGATTTGTTGAAACTGAGGCTGAGAGAGGCAATTGACGGTATTACAATTCAACATTTTGTATTTTACTGATAAATTATTATTTAACATTGCATGGTTACTTACTTTGCGCACCGGCGTTCAGAAAACCAGAGGTAAAAAGGTCCATGTTGATAGGGAAAAAATGTTAATAATTTACTTGAAAATTCAAAGTAGGCTGATCTGCCTCAAACTTGAGCGCCTGTCATAAATTTTAATTCTAAACAAGTTTTGTTCATAACTTTTTGCGGTATCTTTATAAACGAAGGTAGTTTACTCTTAACACATTTAATTAAATCAGTTCTAAACCACCCTGTATATTAACTGATTTTGTTGATTGTTGATTCCCAGAATATCATAATCTAATTCAAAAATTTGTTGTCACTTATACCTTACACTCAATCCGTAGACACACTGTATATAAACATATAAAAAATTTAACGGACCTTGGTTTTGGGTTCTAGAGACCCAAATTCGCGCTCATCTGAAGAAATTTTTTCAAACGTTTTTCATCAGGACCTCTCTAATAGCGATTTTTTCTTGATGAAAATTCGCTAAAAATGTATACAATCATCTTCAAATTTGGTATATAGTGAGCACCCGACAAGCGAAGGGTTCAGATTGTTTTTGGTTAAAATCGCTCCATGGGGGTAGTGGATGAATGGGGGGTGATTTGGTGAAAATTTATACTTTTTTTGTTAAAACTCGGGTAATATAACGTTTCAAAAGCTTATGGGTACAGAAATACAAATATTTTCTTTGTAGTCAAGTCATGGGCCCTGAATAAATTATCACAGCTATGTGGGAGTTATGATTCAATTTGCAACACTATTTTTTAGTAAATTTTCTTTAAAAAAATCACTAATGAGGAGACCCAGACTTTTGAATTTTGAAAAAAATTCTCTAAATGAACTCTAATTAGGCCCTCTAGAACACATATCCGTGGTCAGTTTCAATTTTTATATGTTTATATATATATATATATATATATTACTAAATTTGGCGAATGCCTTCCTTTTGCAAGTGGCTTATATAAGTCCGTTAGCCAGGAAAATCAGCCGAGGTTTTCCCGGAAAATTTTGTGTTTTCTTTCTAAAAAAAAATTATATCTCCGGAATTAACAAAGTACGGCAACCAAATTTGGTGTACGGGCTTATATAGCTATAGGTAAATTACCTACCAAAAATTAGCTCTGTAGGCCAGAAGAAAAAAAATAAAGGCATTTAAAAAAAAAGGGGTTTTCCTCAAAACGTCAAAGATTTAAAACGTCAAAATTGGCAACATTTAGGCAAATAACTTGAATCCAATACGGGCTATGGAAAGAAAATGTCTCAAGAAAAATGTTTTACAAACCCTGAAGTTTTAGTTTCAACCGCCATTGCCCTTTCTTTTACTAAAATGTTTGCAGAAAATTCATTTCAAATAGACCCTTTCTCTGATGTTTTGGCAGTAGTCTTAGCTATGGAGTTTATCGTTTAATAGTATATAATTTTTGTCGAATTTTCGTAAAAATTCAATAAAGTTCAATATATCCGTTATTATACAAGATATGAAAAAACTTGTATACATTAATTATAGGGTGTCTTGAGCTACATCTTAAAAATTATTTCTACAATCACCGGGTGGCCCATAAGTCATTGGTGATACAATTTTTCTTTTTTGTTTAGTCGAACCCGCCTTATGTTATTGTTTGTTTGTTTGGCTTCGGACTGGTAACCCAATTCATATAGTCACGGTCCTTTAGTAACATCAGATTCTAAAACAACTCCGGCACAGTAGTACGTACATTAATACTCAATTTATACCGCTGCACATGTAAGTGAGCGCTGATATCTCCCGGATTGAGATAGGGTTATGTTATTCCATTTTTGCATTTTTGTTTTTTCTATCGAAATATATTGCAGGTTTGTAAGAAAAGAAATTCTTTGATTAAATGCTTCATATTTGAAAAGCTCAATTCGCTATGACCCCGTAAGGTTGACCAAGAAATGGGTTTTTAGGGAACACTTTAAGTTTAGTTTCGGATTTTTTTTTCTAACAATAAAGTTGTTTTGATGAAATATGGCACATTGTTTTTACTATATAGGTTATACTGGTATCCAAATTTGATGTATGCATTCTTAAAAAAAGTTCGGAACGCAGCAAGTGCGTTATGGTAGTGAATTTTTATTAAATGTTTCAAATTTGAATAACTCAATTTTCTATACATTTAGAAAGTTTAATTTTGGTATGTAGTAAGGCCTCTTTAAAAGCAACATATTCATCAAATTTCATTAAAACAGCTATGTAATTTTTGAAGAAAAATTTTTTTTTTGAAAGAAAACTCAAAGTTTTCCCGGAAAACCCTGTCAGATTTTCCTGGCTAACGAACTCTTTTAATCTTTCAAGCAAGTAATAAAAGAAAGGCACTTGCCGAGTTTTATCGAAATCGGTTAATTATTTGTTGAGTTATCGAATGGATATATATATATATATATATATATATATATATATATATATATATATATATATATATATATATATATATATACATATACATATAAAAATTGAAACTGACCCCGGATATGGGTTCTAGGGGTCTTAGTTCGCGCTCATTTGAAAAATTTTTTGCTAAGTCTCGCCATCGATACCTCTCTATTAGTGATTTTTTTAAAATAAAAATTCACTAACAAACACATTTGCTATTAATGAGCCTAGATGGTTCAGGGGCAAGAACATGTGGCTCTGGACCGAAGGGCACTGGGTTCGATCCCAGCGTTCTCCTTTCACTTTTTCAGTACAAATTGTAACATTAACATCAACCGAGGTTCTGGCATTGTATTGAAGCAAGTTGAATGTCTGCACGTTTCGGAGGGGGCGTAAAGCCGTCGGTCCCGTGTACATGCGATGTGGGGCACGTTAAATATCCCTACCCTCCTTACAGAAAGACAGGGGTTCGGTAAAATTTCCAGGATAGTGAGGTGATACTGCTCTCTGGCGTCGGTGATTGGTCAAAGTCGCGGAAATAGGCCAACGTTAAAGAAGCAAAAGATACACAACACACACATTTGCTATTAAAAACATTTTTATGAAAATTCATTACCATAACGCACTTGCTGCTTCCAGACTTTTTTTATGATAATAGAGAAGTATCGATGCTAACATTTTCGCAAAAATACTTTAAATGGACGCGTATTACGACCTCTAAAACCGACTTTCAAGGCCTGTTTAAATTACAGGGTGAGTTTTAATAATGTGCCCTACTAATAGTGTATAATTCTTATGAAAATTCACTAGTATAATGCACTTGCTCCGAATTTTTTGTTTTCTTCTGTCCAACCGGTTCATTTCTGATGATGTAAAGGGTCACAAAGAAGGAAACAAACATTTGGAAGACCAGAGAAAAAATATATGTGTATATATCTGGATGGAGATGAAATGGTTTTACAAAGTAAAAACTCGGGACTCAGCAAGTGCGTTATGGTAGTGAATTTTCTTAAATATGTTTTTATTGCAAATATGTCTGTTTTCTTTTTATTTAAGAAAGCAGGCATCAATTTTGGTTACCAGTATAACCTATATAGTAAAAACAATGTGCCATGTTTCATAAAAATAACTTTATTGTGTAAAAATGTACAAAAATTTCCAAAAGTAAACTTAAAGTGTTCCCGAAAAAACACGTTTCTTGGTCAACCTTATAGGTTAATAGCAAATTGGGCTATCCAAATATGAATCATTTGATCTAAATTCGCTACCATAACGCACTTGCTGCATCCAGAATTTCTTTTCCTACAAACATGCATTATATTTCGATGGAAAATGCAAAAATTCAATAACATAAGGCGTGTCGATTAAAAATATAAGAAAATTTGTATCACCAACGACTTATGGGCCACCCTATGATTGTAGAAATATTTTTTAAGATGTAGCTCAAGACACCCTATAATTAATATATCAAAATTTTTTCATATCTTGTATAATAACGGATATATTGAGCTTTATTGATTTTTTACGAAAATTCGACAAAAATTATATACCATTAAACGATAAACTCTATAGCTAAGGCTACTGCCAAGCATCAAAGAAAGGGTGTATTTTAAATTAATTTTCTGGAAACATTTTGGTAAAATGAAGGACAATGACGGTTGCAACTAAGACTTCAGCGTTTGTAAAACATTCTTCTTGATACAATTTCTTTCCATAGCCCGTACTAGATTCAAGTTCTTTGCCTAAATGTTGCCAATTTTTGACGTTTTAAATCGCAACTTTGACATTTTGAAGAAAATCCCAAAAATTTTTTATTTAAATGCCTATAACTTTTTTTTCTTTTGATCTACAAAGCTAATTTTGGTATGTAGCTTACATATAATGATATAAACCCGCCTACCAAATTTGGTTGCCCTTACTTTGTTAATTTTGGAGATATAAATTTTTTACAAAATTTTTTGAAATAAAACTCAAATTTTTCCGGGAAAACCTAGGCCGATTTTCCTGGCTAACGAACTTATTCAAGCCATTTGTAAAAGGAAGGTACTCACCAAATTTAATCAAAATCGGCCCATAATTTTTTGAGTTATCGGTGTGATACATATATATATATATATATATATATATATATATATATATATATATATATATATATATATATATATATATATATATATATATATATATATATATATATATATATATATATATATATAAACATATAAAAATTGAAACTGACCCCGGATATGTGTCCTGGAGGGCCTAATTAGCGCTCATTTGAAGAAATTTTTTCAAAATTCAAAAGTCGGGATCTCCTCATTAGTGAATTTTTTTAAGAAAATTCACTAAAAGGGCAGGAACAATCAATGAAAATATTACAGTTTAATGGGGACTTAATGATAATGTTTTAATTCGCTTTTAAGTTCCCTTTGGTTAAAAGCGCTTTGTCATTTAGCATAGAATACTTTATCTCTAAGAACAACTGATCAGATCGCATGTAAATAAAAATATATATTTTTTAATTCAGGTAGGTATACAATTTTATCTCGTATGATAGTTCGTAGTTCACAAACATGACAAATTAAATTGCGTTCTCATCATAAACAGTGATTCCCTGACCTTTGCCACTAAAAAATATAAAACCACGCCAGTGGAATCTTCTGCTATATTAATAATAGATCAGGTTTCACAATATTTTAATGGTGTCGTATGATTTATCATATAATGTGGTCATATATTACACAAGGTAGCCAAACCAAAACGCAAACAAATGGATTATATTATTATAAAAACTCCACTTATTAAAGTTATCGACATACCTCACGATGTTTTTGAAAAAAACATATCTACTATGACTAACCACTAGACACAATAAAAGTCTGTTGCTAAGGGATCTAACGGTCCGAAGACAAAAAAAATAAAAAATAACAAGAACAACAACAACATATTTACTATGAGTACTACTGCTATATAGTCTCTATTAGGGATGGGCACATTTCTTAAAACATCGATGTTAACATCGATGTTTAACATCGAAACCTACTATCGATGGTAGGAAAAACATCGGCTCGAAAACATCGATGTTGGGAAACATCGATGTTTTCAAAATAATTGTGAATTTACTAATTCTATAATTCTATGTTCTTTCGAGAAAAAAATAGTTTGTAGTTTTGTAGGCATTAGAAAATGGAAACATATTCCGATGCAGATTATGACAGGTGCAAGTGATACAAAAAATAAGTGGCAACAAAAATAGAAAAACTTAACTTCTAATGACTTTAATAATGAAAAGTAAACTTCAAATTTAATTCTAAACTGTTAATAACCCTGTTTATATATATATATATATATATATATATATATATATATATATATATATATATATATATATATATATATATATATATATATATATATATATATATATAATTCACCAATATTAGTGATAATCTCACCATACAGTTTTATATACTCCAGTAATCTCTGTCAATGGACTGAAGGAATCATATTTTGCCCAAGTGTTCTCCAGTTAAACGATTTCTTTCTTGCGTGGCTGTCTGTCCAGCTTTGGAAAATAAATGTTCTGCCGGTGCAGAAGTCGCCACTATGGACAAGAATTTTTTCGCGACAGGGTATAAATGGGGATATACATTTTTATTATCTGACCACCATTTTAGTGGATTCTAGGTAAGATTAATTAGAGGATTCTTTAAATACAAAGACATTTCGCTTAATTGTTCTTTCTCTTGTGAAGCACTCTTTTGAACTAACTGAGAATGATGCGCCCATATATTGCCCTTTGGAGTACCTATAATTATGTTAAATTTTTTACCAAACATCATTGTGACAATCTAGCATACTTACCCGTGTCCTGTTTATTATTTGTCGTTTCATTTTCTATTATTTCGCGATTGTGGTCGTCATCTCCTTGCGGTTCTGCTAACAGTGATAACTGTTGTATTAGATTAACTGCTGCTGCAACATTATGAGGACTCTTAAAATAAATCTTTTTGAACCTCGGATCCAGCAAGGTTGCCACGGCTAATTGTTCGACTTGTTCAACAGCAGAAAATCGTTTCCTACATTCTTGGAGAAGTGCTTCTTTTAGTGAAATACCTAAGGTGTTATTTACATCACATTCAATGTGTGAAACTTTTTTTTCCAAATTATACGTGAGAAGGATTACAAGACTCGAACTAATATACTTTTGACCACAAATTTCTGTTGTTACTGCTTCTAACGTCTTTAGAAGTTC
Organism: Tillus elongatus; assembly: GCA_964006375.1. Lineage (NCBI taxonomy): Eukaryota > Metazoa > Arthropoda > Insecta > Coleoptera > Cleridae > Tillus > Tillus elongatus. Next base: position 37,734,644 of record OZ023262.1, on the reverse strand, counting down.
AATGATTTTATTTAGTTCAAAAACTTCCTTGGCTGTAACCATTGTGGGGGCAGAAGGATGTCTGTTCACTATGGTATTTATGTATTCCCGCAGTTCAAGAAAACGATTAATCATGTAGTATGTGGAATTCCAGCGGGTGGACACCTCTTGTATTAATTTTTTTTCAGGTTTATGGTCGCTTGTTTGTGCCTTCCGTCATTCATCAGCAGCTACTACTGAATGCCTAAACGACGTTACAATTGTTTTAACTTTAGATATAACTGATCACAATTCCGAAATAAATTTTATAGCTCTGTCAGCAACTAAATTTATTTGATGAGCGAAGCAATGAATGTGTCTTTTTTTGGAAAACGTTTCCTCAATAGCTTTTGTCATACTGGCCGCTCCATCCGTAACAACCGTAGTAACTTTAGTTTCGAGGATACCCCATTCCTCACATATACGTTTTAACACTCCTGAAATGTATTCGGCTGTATGCCGTTCATTTAAAAGATATACACCTAAGTCAACAGAATTTATGGAATTGTTATCTTCAAAGTGCATATTAACACCAATAAAACTTCTACATTGCATATCTGTCCATATATTTGTCGTCAAACAATAGCAAGACAATTTTTTTTTATTTGCAAACGATATGCATTTGCAACAGGATTTGTGGGATACGTAACGATGTTTCGATGATTACAAGTAACATCGATGTTAAAAATATAACATCGAAATTACAACATCGATGTTTTAAACATCGATGTTCAATGGAAAACATCGATATTCCAAAAACATCGATGTTAGGTGCCCATCCCTAGTCTCTATACAGTCTCTATTTTTTAACACTTTGTGTTATTTGGAGCTGGCGTGACAACATAACAACATACTACTTGGTTCCGCAACTAGGTGGCGGCACGTTTCTTCGTGTCTCACCACTCACTTAGTGTTGAAAGGCTGGCTACTATAGCCGTATTACTTTATAGGTAATCGATTTTTTTTTCAAACCTGAAACAACAGTAAGGATGAATAAATCCCCTACTTACTACTTGAGGAAGTCAATGCAAAAAAATTAAATTTTTCTGTAACCATTTGCGAGAAAAACAAAACTATCATCTTTTTGTTTATTTTGATAATAGAAAATATAATTCTTGCAAATTATATGCACCTAATGGCACAGACTTAATGGTAATAATGGTAGCCTCAGAATTTCATTGTTAATTTGTAGTGAGGGTTTGATTCGAATATATGAGGCAATATGAGGAAAATCAGCATAAACTTGCATTAGAAATAAATGTAAAATATTAATTATACCGTATTCTGATAATATTTTATAATCACGAATGCTCATCCCTCTGTTGACTTATTTGGTTAGTCCTTACAGTTAAATGTAACAAGGAGGCAACGCGCAGGTAGCTGTAGCGCTCCTAGCAGGAACCGGGAGGTCCTGCTATATATATCGCTGCGATTAGTATACCGTACTGACAAGCTCTAATTAGAGCTAAACCGGTCTACGGTTCTAATTGTTGTGAGAATGCATCTAGCCTTACATATTTTGTCCCTATATTAGGGTAGAAATGGCCCAGGGCTGACAATTTTTTAATTGTTAGTTGGTTGTATACAGGCTCTATTTTTTAACACTTTGTGTTATTTGGAGCTGGAGTAACAACATACTACTTGGTTCCGCAACTAGGTGACGGCACGTTGCTTCGTGTCTCACCACTCACTTAGTATTTAAAGTCTGGCTACTATAGCCGTATTACTTTATAGGTGTATTTTCGCTGCAATTAGTATACCGTACTGACGAGCTCTAATTAGAGCGAAACCGGTCTACGGTTCTAATTGTTGTGAGAATGCATCTAGCCTTACATACTTTGTCCCTATATTAGGGTAGAAATGGGCCAGGGCTGACAATTTTTTAAATTGTTGGTAGGTTGTATACAGTCTCTATTTTTTAACACTTTGTGTAATTTGGAGCTGACGTAACAACATACTACTTGGCGCCGCAACTAGGTGGCGGCACTTTGCTTCGTGTCTCACCACTAACTTAGTGTTGAAAAGCTGGCTACTAGAGCCGTATTACTTTATAGGTGTATTTTCGCTGCAATTAGTATGCCATACTGACGAGCTCTAATTAGAGGGAAACCGGTCTACGGTTCTAATTGTTGTGAGAATGTATCTAGCCTTACTACTGCTATAGTTGAGCCAATAAAATTTTTCCTCTGGAGTCCTATGGAATCGACACATTTGAAAACGGCAAGTCCTCATTTGGTTCATAGGCTTTCATCATTAAGAGTTCTAATAACTCCTCTGTTCTGACGTTCATTGAAATGCTTGGATTATTATTAACAAAATTAATTTTTTGTAAAGATCTTCGTTTCAGGTTCCCCATCTCAGTCACTGGTGTCTTATTGAATTTTTCTTACAGAACCACAAGAAAAAGTCGCAGGCCGTTAAATGGCAGAATGTTGATGGTCAAGAGTGATCTGTATTGCGCCTCATCATGAAAGAAATGACGTAAATTAATAAGACTCTCGATAATGATGAGCTGTGAGGTTTCCTGAAATTCAGCGTAAGTATCACCGAGTTATTATGGAGCTAGAAATTGTACTATTTCTACTACTACCAGTCACACTATTCCCATAAAGTGTTCTTTTTAGCGAATTTTTTTTTTTAAATTCGCTTATGAGGAGATCTGTGTTATATATATATATATATATATATATATATATATATATATATATATATATATATATATATATATATATATATATATATATATATATATATATATCCTACCGATAACTCAAAAAATAATGGACCGATCTTGATAAAATTTACAGAGTACCTTCTTTTTGCAAGTGGATTGGACAAGTTCGTTAGTCAGCAAAATCGGAAAACGTTTTCCTGGAAAATTTTGTGTTTTATTTATTAAAAAATTCATATCTCCGGAAATAACAAAGTGAGGGCAACCAAATTTGGTACCAAAATTTAGGTCACTAGATTTAAAGACCAAGAAGTTATGGGCAGTTAAATAATAAAAAATTGGAGTTTTCCTCAAAACGTCAAACTCGCAATTTTAAACGTCAAAATTGGCAATGTTTAGGCAAAGAATGTGAAACAAATACCGTTTGTGAAAAGAAAATGTTGCAAGAAGAGTGATCTGCAAACCCTTAAGTTTCAGATTCAACCGTCATTGCCCTTCATTTTACCAAAATGTTTACAGAATATCCATTTCAAACAGACCCTTTCTCTGATGCTTTGGCTGTCAGTTTAGTTAAGTTTGGTGGCTTTTTGGATATCTATCTGTAGGTTTAGTGAAGTTTATGGTTTAACGGTCTATAATTTTTTAAAGCTAATTATCGTAGAACAAATTTGTTAATGCATTTTTGCATTTTTTATCGAAATATGATGCGTTTATAAGAAAAAAATCTGGACGCAGTAAGTGCGTTTTGGTAGCGAATTTTCGGTAAATTTGCAGATTAGCTCCCGAACGCTTTTCAAAAAACTGTTTTCAGAAACCTGCCTAGCCCCCCCCCCTCTGGATCCAGAAAACCCAAGAAAGATTTCTTGTTCACACGCCCCAAGGAAGTTACGGGACCAGAAGTGAATAGGGGGTGCTGGGCGGGTTGGTTAGTAAAAAAGAAATATGAGCAGAAAATGCGAATAAAACGGGCTTAAAAGTTGTCTTTTTCACATCTTGAAGCCATATCTCCCTTAAACCATGCCTACCCCGCACAGCACCCCTATTCCCCAAAACATTTCTTGTTTACACTCCCCAAGGAAGTTACGGGACCAGAGTGAGTAGGGGTGTATAATTTTTTTTAGCTAATTTTCGTAGAACCAATTCGTTAATGCATTTTTAAATTATTTATCGAAATATTATGTGTTTGTAAGAAAAAGATCTAGACGCAATAAGTGCGTTTTGGTACCGAATTTTCGGTAAATTTGCAGTTTAGCTTCCGAACGCTTTTCAAAACACTGTTTTCAGAAACCTGCCTAGCCCCCCCCTGGATCCACAAACCCCAAGAAAAATTTCTTGTTCACACTCCCCAAGGAAGTTACGGGACCAGGGGTAAGTAGGGATGCATACATTTTTTTGGCTAATTTTTGTAGAATCAATTCGTTAATGCATTTTTGCATTTTTTATCAAAATATGATGCGTTTGTAAGAAAAAAACTAGACGCAGTAAGTGCGTTTTGGTAGCGAATTTTCGGTAAATTTGCAGTGTACCTCCCGAACTCTTTTCAAAAACTGTTTTCAGAAACCTGCCTAGAGCCCCCCTGAATCCAAAAACCCCAAGAAAAATGTCTTTTTCACACCCCCCAAGGAAGTTACGGGACCAGGAGTGAGTAGGGGTGCATAATTTTTTTTTAGCTAAATTTCTTAGAACAAATCCCTTAATGCTTTTTTGCATTTTTTGTCGAAATATGATGCGTTTGTAAGAAAAAAATCTCGACGCAGTAAGTGCGTTTTGGTAGCGACTTTTCGGTAAATTTGCAGTTTAGCTCCCGAACGCTTTTCAAAAAACTGTTTTCAGAAACCTGCCTAGGCCCCCACCCCCCTGGATTCACAAACCCCAAGGATAATTTCTTGTTCACACTCCCCAAGGAAGTTACGGGACCAGGAGTGAGTAGGGGTGTGTAATTTTTTTTTAGCTAATTTTCGTAGAACAAATTCGTTAATGCATTTTTGCATTTTTTATTGAAATATGATGCGTTTGTAAGAAAAAAATCTGGACGCAGTAAGTGCGTTTTGGTAGCGACTTTTCGGTAAATTTGCAGTTTAGCTCCCGAACGTTTTTCAAATAACTGTTTTCAGAAACCTGCCCCCCCCCCATGAATCCACAAACCCCACGAAAAATTTCTTGTTCACACCCCCCAAGGAAGTTACGGGACCAGGAGTGAGTAGGGGTGCTGAGCGGGGTAGGTAGTAAAAAGGAAATATGAGCAGACAATTCGAATAAAGCGGGCTTGAAAGCTGTCTTTTTCACATCTTGAAGCCATATCCCCCTTAAACCCTGCCTACCCCGCACACCACCCCTATTCACTCCCAGTCCCATAACTTCCTTGGGGGTTGTGAACAAGAAATTTTTCTTGTGGTTTGTGCATCCAGGTGGGGCCCTAGTAATGTTTCTGAAAACAGTTTGTTGAAAAGCGTTCGGGAGCTAATCCACAAATTTACCGAATTTTCTTTAAATCCCTCAAATTTCAATAACTCAATTTGCTATTAATGTAAGCTTTGTTGGATAGAAAACCAACATTTAAGTTTATTTTCGGAAAATTTTTGTATATTTTCAAACCATAAGTAATTTTGATAAAATATAGTAGGTACATTGTTTCTACTACATAGGCTATACCGGTAATCAGGTTGATGCCTGCTCGCATTTGCTTTTAAAAACACTTTTATGGAAATTCACTTCCATAACACATTTGCTGCATCTACACTTTTGAATTTTTTTTATATATTTTCAAACAATAAATTTATTTCAATGAAATATGGTACATTGTTTCTACTATATAGGCAACCAAGTTTGATGCCTGCTTTCATCAAAGAAAGACATTTGCTATTAAAAATATTTTAAAGAAAATTCGCTACCATAACGCACTTGCTGCGTCCAGAGATTTTTTTACTGTGGGGCGTAGTTGGCGCATCTGCTGACCAAGCTAGTGGCTCCCCTGGACCGCTCTATTACACACTGGTACTATCTTTGTGACGAATGTAGATATGTCTTTTCTTCTTCTGCTTCCACTTTTCCAAATATAAAGCCAACTTAATGTCAAATGTTAATTTCAACTTATACGATGAAAAGAAGGGTAATTTTCAGAGACACGCAAACAATTAAGGGGTGCACTAACTTTGTGGAAGTGAATTAGAATAGTGGAATACACCCTTCTTTAGCTTGATATAAAACGAACGACCCCCGAAAATGTGTAAAATATGACAAAAATAGGTGAGTATAACCTACATTTTTCCAACAGAAATTTCCTACTAACTCCAAAAGTTTGCTTCTGCTCTCATTTTTATTGTAAACCACGTCTATATGCAAAATTTCATAAAAATCGAACACGCGCCCCGAAAGTAAACCTTTACCATATGCCGAACTGATAGTGCAAAATTCTTATGAAAATTCACTATTATAACGTACTTGCTGCGTCCCTAAATTATTAAAATCACAAATTCGATGGCAACTTTCGGTCTAGCTGGCAATGCTAATTTTCTCTCAATCGATAGAATCCAACTTTGGTATGTAAAAAAACTTTTTGAAGCCAACATGTGTACGGCATTTTATCAAACCCAATTGACTGATATCGGAGATACAATTTTTTCACTTTTCCATGCTTTTTCACTTTGAAAGCATTTTATGAAAATTCGCTACTATAACGCACTTGCTGCGTCCAGACTTTTTAAACTAATTAGGTACCTTAAGTTGATTTAGACTTCGCCGTATTATTTCTAATAGTGAAATATAAAATATCAAGGTACGCATATTGAATTTTTAATATTGACATTAAAATGTTATAGGTATTTAAACATATCCAATAAATGCTGAAAAACTACCAGATAATTATCTAGAAAACAATAAACATAACCTGGCAGCCTTGTACTTGACTTCTGTCAAGTTCCGGTGTTCCGCACACGTAGATTCTTATTCTACGGTCCACGTCTACCTTAACAAGACTCCAATGACAATCACAACATAACCTGGCTTTCGTACTCACCTCTTTCACAGGTTGGTGGGGTAGGAACGGCTGATCACGCCATACAGTTCGCCAAATGAGCGGACCCGTCTCCCGCATGTTCATATCGCATGATTCAAACTTGCCCGTTGCCTGGTAGCATGCGCTGAAAAGATGCCGCCAATATTCGTATTCTCCGCTCTCTAGTCTAAATAACAATACCTAGTTTAATGCACGCTGATATAGTGTGTGAAATTGATCTGCGGAATCGCCTCGATTGCGATCTTTGGACCTCTGCTGTTTTCAGTCTTTGATAGGCCAACATACGACTGGAATCCCTCGTTGTAAGCTTATTGATGGTATCTGGCTTATAAATTTTCGGCTAGTTGTTATCAAACTATATATATAATTAACGGAGCGCTAGTGGTGTCAGTCATTCGTTGAAAAGTGTTGTGTCCGAAAAGTTGTATATATTTTAAACTTCAGAGCTTAAATAATAACTCAGGATTGAGTTACATACATAAATTTGATTTGTTTTATCCGGTTTTTATTTAGTGACATTCAGTGATTACCTAGGAATATTTTCTTTCTGTTTTCATTCTCTTTGGATTTGGATTAGTCTGGAACAACTGTATTGGTAAGTACCTACTTATACTTGGGACCAAGTTTCTTCTGTAATTTTACTTTAAGATAGCTATTTACCATTATTTAACTTACTGTCTACGATAAGTGAAAGAGATCATTAGCTATACCTAATTTACACCCTTAAGTTACCTATAGCTTCTGTTTCTTGTACTTTCGCTACACAAACGCAAAGAAATTTATTCTATTTTTCTAAATAGGTACCTTTATCCGCAGCCAAGAAAAGCGCGAACAACAACAACAATAAATAGGTACCTATTAACATTTAAGTTCAAAACTGATTTAATAGCGAAAAATATAACTGACAACCTTTTGATAATTAAATTGAAACAAAATGCAATATGCCACTGTGCAAGTGTTGCCAATTTGGATTATTCTTTGAAATAATATATAACCAGATTACCTGTCAAATTTTAATTACAAAATCCCTGCTAATAAAGCAAAGTAAAAATTTAGCAAAAGAACATATGGACGTGAAACGTTTGAAAATGAATATAATTATCTATCTGAAAAAAAATGCTTTGACTTGGATATGAATGTTTGTTTTAGCGAATTTTCATAAATAAATTCAACATTTTCATCGGTGGCTTAGTGGCAAGAGCGTGTACTTCTAAAGCCAATTATTATTGAATTTTCGTAGAAGCAATTTTTTTTACTGAGACCTACGTTGGTCTAGAAAAAAATATTAAAAACTGAAAAGAATGTTTTAAACTGAGCCCTACATCATGGTACCTAGGTATCCGATTATAAATATGTAAATATTTATAAAACTAGAGTCTTTAGGTACAGGCAGTATTATACAAAAATTGAAACAGATGGCGTGCTCTTCACTTCTAAAACATAAAATGCAGGCTCTTCCATTTACAAAAAACTTCTGAACGCAGCAAGTGCGTTATGGTAGTGAATTTTCATAAAAATGATTTTAATAGCTAACATGTTTTTTTAAGAAAGCAGGCATCAATCTATATAGTAGAAACAATATGCCATGTTACATCAAAATAACTTTATTGTTTGGAAACGTACAAGAATTTCCGAAAGTAAACTTAAAGTGTAACCGAAAAAATCCGTTCCTTGGTCAACCTTATAGGTTAATAGCAAATTGAGCTATTCAAATTTGAAGCATTTAATGAAAATTCGCTACCATAACGCACTTGCTGCGTCCCGAATTTCTTTTCTCACAAAGATGTATTATATTTCGATGGAAAATGCAAAAATGCAATAACATAGGGCGTGTTCGATTAAAAAACTCGCTACCATAACGCACTTGCTGCGTCCCGAATTTCTTTTCTTACAAAGATGTATTATATTTCGATGGAAAATGCAAAAATGCTTTAACATAGGGCGTGTTCGATTAAAAAAAAATTTGAATCACCAACTACTTATGGGCCACCTGAAATTGTGGAAATATTTTTTACGATGTAGCTTAAGACACCCTATAATTAATGTATACCATTTTTTTTCGTAACTTGCATAATAACGGATATATTGAGCTTTAATGATTTTTTACGAAAATTTGCCAAAAATGATATACCATTAAACGATTAACTCTATAGCCAACACTACTGCCAAAGCATCAGTGAAAGGGTGTATTTTAAATTAATATTCTGGGAATATTTTAGTAAAATGAAGGACAATGACGATTGAAACTAAGAGTTCAGGCTTTGTAAAGCATTCTTCTTGAGACATTTTCTTTCCATAGCTGGTATTAATTTCAGGTTCATTGCGTAAATATTACCAATTATGACGTTTGAAATCGCGACTTTGACGTTTTGAGGAAAACTGAAATTTATTTTTCTTTAAATGCCTGTAACTTTTTTATCCTTTAACCTGCAGAGCTAAATTTTGGTATGTGGGTTACATATGATAATATGAACTCGCGTACCAAATTTGGTTGCCCTTACTTTGTTAATTCCGGAGATATAAATTTTTTTCGAATGAAAACTCAAAATTGTCCCGAAAAATCTCGTCCGATTTTCCTGACTAACGAACTTATCCAGGCCATTTACAAAAACAAGGTATGTGCCAAATTCTATCAAAATCGGCCCATTATTTTTTGAGTTATCGGTGTGATATATATATATATATATATATATATATATATATATATATATATATATATATATATATATATATATATATATATATGAGGTTCTAGGGGTCCTAGTTCGCGCTAAATATATACCGGGCATAAAACATACTACCCGAACCAACAATCTTGAAATCTTGGCCGCAATTATGGAGAATGACAGACGATATGAAATTAAAAATTTGCCAAGTGATTGTTATGTGACTGGGGGATTCACTCAATTATTAAAATACCGTTTTAGCGCAGCATAGATATATTATGCTATCGCATAATTTTAGAACTGAACATATTTTTGATAAAACGTTTTAACAGATTAATTACATATTGTCCTGTAGTTTTTTGTCTACTTTACAGTTAATTAGATAAACAGCTGAAAATAGACAATTTGCAGAGATATTCCATTACATGAATTTAACATTTACCTAATAGTTTGTCATACATAGAACCCGATTACATGTATGAAAATACCCAGAAACGTATGTAGTGGATAGAAAAAGACTTTTAAAAATAAAAAAATTCGAATTATTATCATATGACAGCGAACGTTCTAGTACTGGTCGTGACGTACTTGGACAGTTAATAAATGACGCGTTTACATTTGCCCTATGGTATGATAAGTACGTTCGCTTGTTTCTCAACATGGTGGTGATGTAAACACGGAAACATTGTCATTGTGATATTACCACCCAGTGACGTCACAGATTATTCCGGCAAAATACTGGTGTTTGAAATAAATTATGACATTTGCATTTCCAAATATTTTTTGCGTCGTTATTTTTGTAGTATGTGAAATGAAAAAAATATTTAAAATCATCTTTGTGGGATGTCTATCAGATGTGATAAGAAAAAAAACATGCGAATTGTCTATTATTTTTGTTATCCTTATCGTCTAGGCGTTAGCATATTAAAAAAACACCTACCCGAGTGGGACCTACATGTAAATTACTATTGAATATTAATATGCTCCGCCAATTTTGCAAAAAAGAAACGTGTGGAATGTTGATTAAATAATAATGCATTCGACCTATGCTAAATTAGTCTATTAAAAATGTTTCATAACTAGTACATGTAGAAAATGTGGTCTATTGTAAATTTCTAATTATTTTTCTAGGTGTATTTGTTATTAAAAATAAAGCCTTGTTGGCTCAGTGGTAAGGATGTGTGCCTCTTTCTCAGTACATGCTGTACAATTAACATCAAACGAGGTTGTGGCATTGTATTTGAGCAAGTTGAATGTCTGCACGTTCGGCTTTTCGGTGAGGGCGTATAGCCGTCGGTCCCGGGTCCATGCGATGTTGGGCACGTTAAAGATCTCTAGCTTCGTTACAGAAAGGCAGGGGTTTGGCAAAATTTCCAGGATAGTGAGGTTAAACTGCTCCCTGGCGTCGGTGATGGGCCATAGTCGCGGAAATAGACCGACGTAAAATTTAAAAAAAAGTTATTAAAACTCTTGAATTCTAACACAGAAAGGAAACCACCAAATTGCATTCCAAATAACTCACACCATACTTTTACATCATATACGGCTAGTTTAAATGCTTTAGTAAAAAATAATAAATACATGACACCGCATAAATGACCCTCTCCCGTTCAGAAGCTATGAGCAGCTTGTGCGGGGGGACCTTACATATAAAAGGCAACGGACACACACCCAGCACACAGTGCAGTTGCCACCCCCTGGAACGAACCGACATACTCCGGGTAGCAGTCAAACACTTGTTCCACTGCACCACGGAGGTGTGTAAAATAGGTGATATAGATTGTGATCCATTTGTTTGCGAATCACCCCGTAAAAACTTTATAGTGCGATTTTAATCGGATTTTCTTTAAAGTATAGACCATAATGAACTGTATTTTTGTAGCAATAAACGCCATATTTCTACAAAATCCAACGCCCACTTCGTCATTTTTCGGGAGTAAAATTTTAAGAATCCTTATTATGGATTTTTTATAAGGAATCTGTTCACGCCACTGAATTAACCATCCTCCAAAACGGTCCTGTACTAAATGTCATAGAAAAATTTCGAGTGGATCAGTAGAAGTGACGAGAATAGAATTCCTAAGAATTTTGTGAATTTTCTATTTTTTATTTATTAATTTTTTTGGTTGCTTTTAACTTTCTATTATTTGTCAAAACTATGCGTAAGAATATATAGACGATGTTATTATCAGTTTAATCTTATATCAATGTTTTTCACGGATAACTTGGCAGAATAAATTTATGAAAATGATGTATTATCCATTTCTAATTTGACTACATGATCGTTCGTACACGGAATTTTTCTATGCAATTTAGTAGAGGATCTTTTTGGGGATGGCGAATCCAGTGGCATTAACAGATTTCTTACACAAAAATTCCCAATAAGGATTCGTAACATGTTACTCCTGAAAACTGACGAAGTAGGCCTTGGATTTTGTAGAAATATGGCGCTTATTGCTTCAAAAATACAGTTAATCAAGATCTACACTTTAAAGAAAATCCGGTTATAATCGCACTATAAATAAACATTCTACCGAATGACTCTGAAACAAATGGGTCACACTGTATTTAGGGTGGCATATATATATATATATATATATATATATATATATATATATATATATATATATATATATATATATATATATATATATATATATATATATATATATATATATATATATATATATATATATATACATAGTGTATCCACGGATGAACTTAACTATACTTGTAAAGTTTCTTACTTTGCATATTAGAGAGAAAAGCCATTCTTTATAAAAAAGCCTGCTTAGTCTGAACAGGTCCATAGCCATCTTTTAAATTTTGAAATACTATACAGGGTGGTTGGAAAATAAGACAATGTGAAAATAATACAAGGATAAACTACAAAATTCAATACAGATATTTTAAGGGCATATTCCTGGGGTCAAAATAAGATCTTTTTTCGTATAAACAAACGTCTCGAAACCTTTAGTTTTCGAGATACAGGGTGCTTAAGTTTTAATTTTTTTATCGTTTCTCGTTAATATCTCAAAAACGCTTCGGTATTTGAAAAACAAATTTTACATGTCGGTTACAACTCAAAACTTGTTTCTTCTTCGTGTTTCAAGTAGCAGTTTTCAAAGCATACCAGTGGCGTACAATTTGAGCCAGTCAAAAGTTCTATGCCCTGAATTCTACGCCACTAAAAAAATTGCGATTTTTCTGCATAGAATGAGCAGGCTCTTTTACATGTAAAAGGTACTTTTTGTTCGAAACTATAAAGTGCACCGTTTTTCTAGAAAAAATTACTTTTGTATCGAAAAACTTAATTTTTTACAGATTTTTGATTGCAAGTTGTAAATAAGTGATCCTTTGATGAAACAATAATATATTTTCTACACTTCTTACTTGTTTTTTCTACATTAAAAGCAGTTTTACTTGGAAACGGTGCACTTTAGAGTTTCAAACAAAGAGCAACTTTTAAGTAAAAGACCCTGTTTATTCTAAAAAATGCACAAAAAAACCAAATCTTTACAGTGGTGTAGAAGTTTTTGGGCATAGAACCTTTGGCGGGTTCAAATTTTACGCCACTGATGTTTCGAAATCTGCTTATTAGAACAGAAAAATAATCAGCTTTTGAGTTGTAACCGATATGTAAAATTTGGTTTTCAAATACTACCGAGGCGTTTTTGAGATATAAGCGAAGAACGATAAAAAAATAAAACTTCAACACCCTGTATTTCGAAAACTAAAGGTTTTAGGACATATGTTTATATGAAAAAAATTTCGCAAAAAAATCACGCAGCAAGTGCGTTATAGCAGCGAATTTTCATAAGAATTGTACACTATTGTTATACGGCATATTAGTAAAGTTAATACTTTAAACTTCCACAGACGTTGAAGATCGATTTTAGAGGTCCTAGTATGGGCAGATTTGAAGAATTTTTTCGAAAGTTTTACTATCGATATCGCTCTATTATCAAAAAATCTTGCGTTCCAACTCCTTCTGAGAAAAATGCCCAAAACTTAATTTTCTATGAAGCTAAAGAACTAAATTTTGCTAGATCTGTAGATAGTGTAAGTCTCTTTAGAAGAAACTTGTATTACAAATTTTATTAAAGCTATACAGAAGATTTTCAGAAGGAAACCTAATTCATATTTAGAAAAGTAAAGTATCTGCCAAGTTATAAACGTAGCAGTTATTTTTCCTTATTAATTGCTAGTATGATTTAGTTTTAGTCAACCTAATCAAACCGGTTTTTTCAATATTAACAATAACAAAATTATAATTTCAGGCTCAAAGGTGACAAACCTATTTAGGCCTTTTGAACAAAAATGAGATCTTGTTCAAAACATATGAAATCTGTGCACTATTGTTTCTCCAAATGTCAAAATAAAACATAAAAAAAAACATACATTCATCAAATTGGATTCGATCGCGTAACATCCTGGTTAGGAGGCAAGCGTGGGGCTGCCTGCGCTATCTAGGCACACCTCAACTAACGTTTTATTTGCCTGATATTTAGATAGGCTTCATGCCTAGGATATATTCAAAGTATATGCAACAATTATTAATTACAGAATTAGTAGAATTACCATTGAAACACATCGCACGACTGTTTCGGTCTTAATGACGTCTTATGTTTAAGATTAAAGATAAAAGAAACTATTTTAGAATCATTTTTATAGAGACTTGGCTTGATTTTGTTTAAATTTCTGCCATATTATGCGATATCATAATATATCTATGCTGCGCTAAAACTGTATTTGGGTCCGTTAATAAAGCTACAAGTATAGTGTATTTTAATAATTGATTGAATCCCCCAGTTAAATAACAATAACTTGGCAAATTTTTAATTTAATGTCGTCTGTCATTTTCCATCATTGCGTCCGAGATTTCACGATTGTTGGCTCGGGTAGTATGTTTTCTATCTGGTATATATTTAGTTTGGTTACCGTTGATGTATGGTTTATACCTGTTGTATGAATTAATCTACGCGTGGCAGTTAACTACTCTGTCTGTCAGGCATTGGACTTTAACCACTAAGTCGTTTCAACGCATGTCTTTGGGATTTTATTTTTAATTTGGAAAAAGCTCGAAGTATTGTGTACCAAATTTTTTAAAATTCACAATATAGGTTTATGTGCACTATTTCTAGCCACATGTAAAGTCTCATTCCAGTTACTCTGATACTTACACAAACATAGCGTTTTCCCGATTATCGACCGGAAAAACTTGAGCATAAAGGCTGATTAACGAACTCGACCTTGGTTTTCGCTCAAGTAAGATTTTTGCCAAGTCTGATTGAAATCAGTTTAGTATTTTTTGATATATATATATATATATATATATATATATATATATATATATATATATATATATATATATATATATATATATATATATATATATATATATATATATATATATATATATATATATATATATATATATATATATATATAAATTTTAAAGGGCCTTGGTTTTGGGTTCTAGGGACCCAAATTCGCGCTCATCTGTAGAAATTTCTTCAAAAGCTTTTCATCGTGACCTCTCTATTGGCGAATTTTAATTAATGAAAATTCGCTAAAAAGTCTTATTTTGACCACAGGAATACGCCCTGAAAATATTTTTATTAAATTTTGTAGTCTATCCTTGTCTTATTTCCACATTTCTTTAATCTCAAATCACCCTGTATAGTATTTCAAAATTTGAAGGATGGCTACGGACTTTTCAGAATAAGCACACTTTTTTATAAAGAGTGACTTTTTTCTCTAATCTGCGAAATAAGAAACTTTACAATGTTTAAAAAGACGGAGCAATATTTAAGGGGTTGATTTAAGAGGTCATTTTATGAAAAAAAGTTCCCATAAACATAGGTGCTTAAATGCATTGTTTTTAAGATACAAGGTGTTAATTTTTTTTGTAAAATAACGATTTTTTAAAAATAATTCAAATATCTCCTCACAGATTGTTTTAAAATTTGGCAGCGTTGTTTGTAGTAATAATGGGCTAATTTGGCACTAATTAGATACATATTGTTAAGTCCATTGGCGTTAGGGGGGGGGAGGTCACCTCAACAAAATTTAGTGGCATAAAAATCTACGCCACTGACTGCAATATTATTTGTATATTATTTTGAGATAAAGATTTAGATAGAGATTTTGTCTCCTGAAATTTCTCCGTATCTTGAATCGTTTACACGATAAAAAATAAAAACTTTCTTATGGCATGTCCATTTATCATACAGAAAATCACAAACACGAACAATAATTTTTGTTGATGTTTAGGTGTCCCCCCTGATGCCAATGTACTTAACAATATGTATCTAATTAGGACCAAATCACCAATTACTACAAACAACGCTGCCAAATTTCAAAACAATCGGTGAGGAGATATTTGAATTATTTTTAAAAAATCGTTATTTTACAAAAAAATTTAAGACCTATCTTGGAAACAATGCATTTGAGCACCTATGTTTATGAGAACTTTTTTTTATAAAATGACCTGAGAAATCAACCCCCTGTATATATATATATATATATATATATATATATATATATATATATATATATATATATATATATATATATATATATATATATATATATATATATATATATATATATATATATATATATATATATATATATATATATATATATATATATATATATATATATATATATATATATATATATATATATATATATATATATATATATATATATATATATATATATATATATATATATATATATATATATATATATATATATATATATATATATATATATATATATATATATATATATATATATATATATATATATAGGTTTACTAAACTGTTTGGGCAAATTTGGGAGCTGATATAACTCATCTAATTGGGTGTCTTGAGCTGCATCTTATAAAATTATTTTGACAATCACAGGTTGGCCCATAAGTCGTTGGTGATATCTACTTTTTTTTTCGAACATTCCTTATATTATTGCATTTTTGCATTTTTTATCGAAATATTATGCATGTTTGTAAAAAAAAATATCGAGACGTAGTAAGTCCGTTTTGGTAGCAAATTTTCATGAAATGCTACAAATTTCAATAGCTCAATTTTCTATTCACCTAAGGTTAGTTGGCTAGGAACCCAGTTTTTCAGAAACATTTAAAGTTTATTTTCGACCAATTTTTATATATTTTCAAACAATAAATTATTTTGATAAAATATGGTACATTGTTTCTACTATATAGGTTATACTGGTAACCAAATTGATGCCTGCTTGCACTAAAATCATATTTGCTAATATGAAAATTTACTTTCATAACGCACTGGCTGCGTCCAGACTTTTTGCTTACCTACCCATAGCATCTCGTACTGAAAGACAGTGTATAAACATATTATGTATGTATTTCACATCTTTTTCCCTACTTAGACTACGGGTATTACACATTTTTGTGATAAAAGTAGATGTATACAAAAGTTGGCCACTCTTGCTATAAGTCATTAAAATAAAAGCCTGGACGCAGCAAGTGCGTTATGGTAGTGAATTTTCATAGAAATAATCTGGCACAAAATATTTTATTATAACATTTTTTCTTGTAACATAGAAATCTAAATTTTTGTGTATAGTTTACCTTTTATATCGTAAACCTACCTACCAAATTTGGTTATCATAGCTTTTTTATTTTTTGAGATAAATTTTTTTTTGAAAGAAAATTCAAAATTTTACCGGAAAACCGCGTCCGATTTTCCTGACTAACGACCTTGTCCAAGCCATTTACAAAATAAAGGTACGTGGCAATTTTTATCAAAATCGGCCCATTGTTTTTTGAGTTATCGGTGCGATATATATATATATATATATATATATATATATATATATATATATATATATATATATATATATATATATATATATATATATAAACATATAAAAATTGAAACTGACCCCGGATATAGGTTCCAGGGGTCCTAGTTCGCGCTCATTTGCAAAACATTTTTCAAAATTCAAAAGTCGGGATCTCGTCATTAGTGAATTTTTTCTACGAAAATTCACTAAAAATCTTACATCTATGAAAAAAATTAATAATAATGCTTGAAGCCATGACAAATGAGTGAAAGAAAAAAATCTTATATTACTGAAATTGTTTCGTATCTTTTATAAGGCAGGCTTTAGTACAACAGCATTGACAAAAATTTAATTAAGGACGCCTGGTCTTAGTCTCTAAATTAAATATTTACAACAGAGACAATATATTATCGATCCATACTTCTTGGTACATTTTCTTGAACTGGAATACTGGTAATTAACGTCAGTCGTTTGAAAGGAAATGAAATAATATATTTATTAATATTTCATTATTCGGTTTATATGGAATATTGAATGGAAAGCTAAAAAGTCAGTAATCAATACAGCTGACTCTTAAATATTTTATTAAAGAAACATTTCCTTTATGCGTTTCTAACATAAAAGCGGGTTAATATAACATTAAAGCAAATACTATATAATGACAATACGGGACACTCCTATGCTTTAGAATTTTGTGACAAGTACACCAGCGCCACCTCGCGTGAAGTACTGACAACTGAGCGGATAATTTGAATTGAATATTTACCTGCATATTCTTAATTTAGGCAATTGGTTTATTATAGATGAATATAAACTTGTACATGACAAAACAGTGAACATTTTCTGATTGTATAGTTATAAATAGAATTTGTATCAACAATCAGGTTGAAACCTAAATGAATTCAACATGAATAATTCTGCAAATTTCTCTTACCCATAATCTTATTGCATTATAATTTAAAGTACTACCTCGAAACCGTCGTTAAACTACTATTTCAAGGATAGATATAGGAATATACTGAAAGCTGTTTCTGAGGATATTAAGTTACAATCTGTATTTACCTAAATATAATTGTTCTAGGTATAAATGGTAGCACAGTACTCAATTTGCTATATCTCTACATGAAAACTGTCTTATTAATCCAATATTTTAAAATATGTAACTGATATACTTAGTACATAATTAAGAAATTGTGCAGATGAAAGGTGAGACTAATTCTTACTTCCGTGAATAAATCAATTATAGGGCTGAATCTGCGATTTCTACTTTAAAAACTTGCCTTGGGAAGGTAATTAAAAGTCTTTACCAAGGAAAATAATTTTAAATGTGAAAAAATGTGACAATTTATGCCATTCTGAAATAAAAAAGGAAACAGAAGAATATAGAAAAACAGTTTTCTTATATCATTTATTACTAATGCAAAACTTTTTTTGCCTTCATATTTCTTTTTGATGCACTGAAAGACAAGTTATGATTGAAGCCTTTCACCCATCAGTTTACGAAGTTTATAAATAGGTACATGATGGTAAATATTACACAATAAATTATCTTCTGCGAACTGTACATATTGGCATAAAAGTGATTCTGAATTTGTCTTCTGATTCAAATCATATTCACGTTTCGCCATCCTTTGGAAACCTATGAAATGTCTGATAGATTTAGCACGTTATAATTCGAACAATTATAGATTGCACACACCCAACCACTAACATTCATTGTAAAAACACAGCTACTTGTATTGGGTATTTATTTATTATTTTTATTTAAATCATGTTGCTACTCTATAAACGAGGGAAATTTAGAATAAAAAAAAACTCTGGACGCAGCAAGTGCGTTATGGTAGTGAATTTTCATAAAAATGTTTTTAATTGCAAATATGTGTGTTTCCTTTTTAAGAAAGCAGGCATCAATTTTGGTTACCAGTATAACCTATATAGTAAAAACAATGTGCCATGTTTCATAAAAATAACTTTATTGTGTGAAAATGTACAAAAATTTCCAAAAGTAAACTTAAAGTGTTCCCGGACAAACTCGTTTCTTGGTCAACCTTATAGGTTAATAGCAAATTGAGCTATTCAAATTTGAAGCATTTAATGAAAATTCGCTACCATAACGCACTTGCTGCGTCCCGAATTTCTTTTCTTACAAACATGCATCGCTGAAATATTCAAAAATGCAATAACATAAGGCTTTATTGATTTTTTACGAAAATTCGACAAAAATTATATACCATTAAACGATAAACTCTATAGCTAAGGCTACTGTCAAGCATCAGAAAAAGGGTCTATTTGAAATGAATTTTCTGGAAACATTTTAGTAAAATGAAGGACAATGACGGTTGAAACTAAGACTTCAGAGTTTGTAAAACATCCTTCTTGAGACATTTGATTTCCATATCCCGTATTAGATTCAAGTTCTTTGCCTAAATGTTGCCGATTTTGACGTTTTAAATCGCAACTTTGACGTTTTGAGGAAAACCCCAATTTATTTTTCTTTAAATGCCTATAACTTTTTTGTCTTTTGACCTACATAGCTATGGTAGGTAGCTTACCTATAAGGATATTAACTAGCGTACCAAATTTGGTTGCCCTTACTTTGTTAATTCCGGAGATATAAATTTTTTTCGAAAGAAAACACAAAATTTTCCGGGAAAACCTGGGTAGATTTTCCTGGCTAACGAACTTATCCAAGCCATTTGCAAAAGGAATTTTTCCACCAAATTTAGTCAAAATCGGCCTATTATTTTTTGAGTTATCGGTGTGATACATATATATATATATATATATATATATATATATATATATATATATATATATATATATATATATATATATATATATATATATATATATATATATATATATATATATATATATATATATATATATATATATATATATATATATAAACATATAAAAATTGAAACTGACCCCGGATATGTGTTCTAGGGGGCCTAGTTCGCGGTCATTTGAAGAAATTTTTTCAAAATTCAAAAGTCGGGATCTCCTCATTAGTGAATTTTTTTTAAGAAAATTCACTAATAAAGCGGCTATGACCCAAAATGTTATTAAGATAGTATCATGTGCTTAAATCATAAAAATATTTAACGTAGTTGCTATGCAAATAACAATTGCAATACGCAGACGACACCTTGAGTTAAGTTAATCTTCCCATTAATTGAATCTCTTATCTGTGTCCAAATTGCTTGGTTCCAGGTTTGTATCATAAGGAAATACAATTACACTATTTTTTTTAATTCACGCTGTTGTAAGATAGGTTTTTAACAACGTATTCCAAGAACCATTAGTAAAATAGTGAAGTATAATTTATAAACAATTAACAAATAATTTTTATCACACACCCAAAATACAATAAACCAACTAAGTTTGTACTAATATTACTTTGGTGTCAATGTCAAGTGATCCCAGTCGGCCAACATGTCGCGACGTCACAAACATATCTGAAATCAATTGACATGCCTTATTATTTTATTTAATAACATATAAGTTCTAATCCTTTGACGGCGGTTTAAAAACTGTCAAAACAAAACATGAAATCGTCTAGTCATAATAAGCTGAGATAAATACAATAAAAGGGCTATTTTTATACTCTGTTAATATGTTTAAAACTGTTAATAGCCCAAAAATTATACATTGGGATAAATTTAGAAGAAAGACTGAAACCCTTTAAAGGTCTATTTGCTCTGAAATAAATTAGAAAAGTTGTCCTAAGAATTCAATTTGGATTTTATTATAAATGGTGACAGTAAGTACCTACAGTTATCACTTACGATTGTATAAATAATTCAGAAATGTAGCCTTTTAAAAATATTGTAAAGAAACGCTTTAAACATATTACTTTTATACACGTACACTTTTTGTACATGAACTGGGAGCTTTTTATATATTATGCACTCCACACGACTTAATATCAAAGGGTTCTCACGTTCTCACTCACCTTTGACCTTCAATAAAAATGCGCAGAGATTTTAATAATAAAGTTCCTAATTTTCAAGAGGAATTATCTGCTTCGATAGCTATAAAAGCTTATATAGGTAGAGCGTAACGTCTTTTTCCAAGAACATAATACAAAATACTTTTATTGATAATCATTATGAAAGTTACTTATTTCAAAGTGAGATATTTCCCTAATTGTAACAATCTGCCAACAATATTTCTGTGAATTATTTAAGTTATTGGTTTTGCAGCAAAGTTTTAAATACAAAGCTACTTTACTTACATTATTATAATTTATTATAATCATATATAATAACCACATCAAAAACAAAGTCCTCTTAAGCTCCAACGGCAGCAAACCCTTCTGGACTCTTGCTAAATCTATTGGAAATAATTTCTGCAAGAGCACGTTCCCACCTCTTGTCTCAGGGGATGGAATTGTTTCTACCGCCCTGGGCAAGGCTGAACTTTTTGCCTCGTTCTTCGCCGGCAATTCTACTCTCAGCCCACCTCCAAATGTTCAACCATCAACAGTCCCCAATGTCGCGCATAAAATGACGGATATCATTTTCAAAACTAAAATAGCACGAAAGATTATCTCTTCTTTTAATACCAGGAAAGCTTCTGGCCCTAACGAGATCCCAGCAATTGTTCTCAAAAAATGCGCACCAGAACTTACTCCTGTCCTGACTCGTCTGTTTCAGACATCTTACAATAGAGGCATATTCCCTAGTAACTGGAAAACTGCTCGAGTACAACCCGTCCCCAAGAAAGGATCCAAAGCGCTTCCTAGGAACTACAGACCTATTTATCTCCTTTCAGTCGTCTCTAAAGTGATGGAAAAGTATATAAACACCGAATTACTAAAATTTCTTGAAAAACACAGCCTAATCCACGACAGGCAGTATGGATTCCGTCAGCGCAGATCAACTGCCGACCTCATTTCCTTTGTCACCCATTCTTGGAACAAGTCTATGGAACTACACGGTGTATCCCAGATGTCGCTCCAGACATATCCAAAGCATTCGACCAGGTCTGGCACGTAGCGCTGCTTAATAAACTACCGGCCTATGGCCTACCATCAAAACTCTGTATGTGGACAGCAAATTTCCTCTCCAACCGGAGCATTTCTGTTGTCGTGGATGGCCATTCCTCCAAACTGTATCCAATTAATGCAGGAGTTCCTCAAGGGTCAGCTTTAGCCCCTACTTTGTTTCTTTTCCACATCAATGACCTCCTCTATCACATCCAACCCAGTTCACAGTTACGCGGACGACAGCACCCTCCACTCAAATATACAATATTCTAAGCCTGTCTCTTTAGCCCAATTAGATGAGGATCGCAGACTAATGGAGGGTTCTATCTCCGTGGATCTCCAAAAAATATTAGACTGGGGAAGTAGAAATCTTGTACAATTCAACCCCAGCAAATCACCGTCTAGCTTTCTTTCTCATAAGAGATACACCAGCCCTAGACCCATCACAATAAACAACCAAGTTATTCAAAGTAATGAGTCCTTTTCACTTGTCGGCATTTCTGTGGATCGAAATCTCAATTTGTACCAACATGTCACATCAATTGCAGAAGCGACTGCTAAGAAATTAGGTTTTCTCTTCCAGGCTCGCAAATACTTTACACCAGCTAATCTCTACCTTATATACTTCACAAATAAGACCAAACCTTGAATACTGTTCCCACATCTGGGATGCTGCTGCCGCTTCTACACTCGCTATCCTGGAATCCATTCAGAAGACAGCTATACGTCTCATCGGTGACCCTACTCTCACCCAAAGGCTGCCATCCCTTGCCCACTGAAGTGCCGTTGGTGAACTCTCTCTCTTTTGTAGATATCTGCACGGGCACTGCTTAGAGGAGCTTTCTTCCATAGTTCCTCCACCTGATGCCCCCAACAGATCTACCAGGGGAACAGAGTGAATGCACCCTTTTACTGTCCAGGTCACCAGACATAGAACATCTTGTTATGCCCGCTCTTTTGTCCCGAGGACTTCCAAGTTGTGGAATTCCTTGCCGGCACATATTTTTCCATCTCCCCCGAACCTCCAAACCTTCAAGTCCAGAATTAACAAGTTGCCTCTTTCCTCCTTGTCGACACCTACCGTACGATAGTATTTAGGCTGTAAGCCCTCGTGGTGTGTTATTGAAATAAAATAAAAATCATATTTATGATATATATTATCGACGTTCAAACTTCCGCAAAGAAAAGCATTCACTCATCCTAGGTATCTCAGACACCAGTCTCAAAATATTCTCTAGTCTAGAAGATTTTTGTGAAACACACCAGTTGTCGATATGACTATCAACATCACTGGTGTCTGTATTTGATGATCTTCTCGTTCTGTTATTGGTATTGATTAGTCTGCAGAGCTTTCACACTCTCTAGAAGAGGAACATTCACTCACCCCGAGTATCTTAGATACGAATAAGATTGAGCTAAGATGGGACCTTGAATTAGCCTGCAGAGCTTCCAGACTCCCTCAAAGAGAAACACTCGTTCACCCCGGGTATCTCAGATACCAGTAAGCGTGAGCTAAAATGAAACCCTTTCCAGGTGGGTAGTTGCACGGATAGCCGCTTTGTGCATAGCATAATACATGTGCCCTTAATGTTTTCTTAGATTCTTTGGAATCACACTGGCTGACAATATGTCTATTAAGATCACCCGGACACCGTCTGTTTTGCGCTGGTTTTTTACTTTCATCTCGAGGTCCCTGAATTTGATGATCTTCTCGTTCTATTATTATTGAATTAGTATGCGGAGCTTTCACACTCACTCACACCAGGTATCTCAAATACCAACAATATTGAGTTAAGAGTAGACCCTTCCCAAGTAGGTAGTTGCGCGGATTACCTCTTTGTGCATATAGCCTTATAGACATGGCCTTAATGTTCTCTAGACTTCGTGGGAACCTCACCAGTTGACGATATGACTATCAGGATTACTCACTATCTGCCCTCAACTCTCGGTTTACTTGCATTTTGAGGTCTCGGTATTTGATGGTATTTTCGTTTGCAGGACCTATTCTCTATTAGTGAATTTTCGTAGAAAGAAATCATTTATGTGAGCGGAAACTAGGCCCCCTAGAACACATACCCAGGGTCAGTTTCAATTTTTATGTTTATATATATATATATATATATATATATATATATATATATATATATATATATATATATATAGGAAAGCCGTTAGTTACAAAACATGTGTGTTTATTAAATGCCGAGCTTTCGAAAAGTTTTTTCCATTTTTTTTTAAACTGACATATAAAGCTAACTATTGTCTAATTGAATTTGTTTTTGTTTTTGTCTAGGAAATATAAATAGGGGTAGTTATTTCTAAAATTATTATCTTTAAGTTTATAAAATTTTCGTTAAATGTAATTTCAAATTCTTCATAACACATTCTTTTATTACTTAAGTTTTATTGTGCAACTGACGGCTTTCCCACAATTTTTTGAGTAAATAACACTATTACCGTCACAAAAACAATACTATATATATATATATATATATATATATATATATATATATATATATATATATATATATATATATATATATATATATATATATATATATATATATATAGGTGGTTTCAAAACATGTATCGGAAAATGTAGAGGGCAGTTCATTTTCTCTTTCTAAGAAAAAAGTTCCTATTAACATAGATCTACAAACGCGCCGTCTTCGAGATATTGGTGTCAAAAAATATATTTTTATATAGTTTTTTGACGATATTTCAGAAACCGTTTGAGATACCGACTTCATATTTTGTACACAGCTTACCATTAATATTAAATACTTTTTGAGCGCCAACTCAATTATTTCCATATGCCAGTGACGGAGATTTTGGGGATGCGTGAGGTTTTTTGGCCCCTAATTTCTACGGTACTGAGGAGCTGACCATTTTAAAAGCCCATTTTAAACCGCCAATATTTTCTACACAAAAGAGGTACTCTCGGTCAAATGCTCTAATGTGAACAGTTTTCGAGCAAAAATGCATTTTATGATGAAAAGTCGGGGCGCAGCAAGTGTGTTATGGTTGTCAATTTTCATATAAATGATCTGGCACCAAATATTTTTTTCTTGTAACATAGAAGTAAATATTTATGTCTAAGTTTTCACAACATACATTTTCTGAATTTTCTTAGAAAAAATTCACTAATGGGGAGATCACGACTTTTGAATTGTGATTTTTTTTTTTTCAAATGAACGCGGTCTAGGATCCCTAAAACCCATATCCGGGGTCAGTTATATATCTTTTTCTTATATATATATATATATATATATATATATATATATATATATATATATATATATATATATATATATATATATATATATATATATATATATACAGAGTAGCGTGCTGATGATGAACCAGAACGGTTTTAAACTGCAGTTCACGTAAATCAATCAAAAAATCACATAAAGTACAGCAAACAAATAAAGTATATATATATATATATATATATATATATATATATATACGTAAATCAATCAAAAAATCACAAAAAGTACAGCAAACAAATAAAGTATATATATATATATATATATATATATATATATATATATATATATATATATATATATATATATATATATATATATATATATATATATATATATATATATACTTTATTTGTTTGCTGTACTTTATGTGATTTTTTGATTGATTTACGTGAACTGCAGTTTAAAACCGTTCTGGTTCATCATCAGCACGCTACTCTGTAGCGTTTTATATATTATATACTATATAGCATAATATATATATATATATATATATATATATATATATATATATATATATATATATATATATATATATATATATATATAATTTTCGTATAATACCTGTACATCATTTCTATGAAAATTCGTTGCCATAACGCACTTGTTGCGTTCATATTTTAACGTAATGTTTGGCACTTTGCAACGCCTGCGTCTACGTAGTAGGTTTTCGTTGTGCATTTATATTCCGAAAAAACTATAAAAATATGCGTTTTCACGAAATGTTTTTGCAGTTCTCTTATCATCAATAACTTTATGCGAAACAACGCAGAAACAGTCTGTATTTATATTTATCTGCATACAATATTTTTAATGTTTGTTTTGATCACTCTAGTAACTAATCAGTAGACATTGCTACTTCATGGACTGCGAATCAGTTTTGTTTTCGTTATAAAGTTTTTCAACAGTGAAATTGTAAACTGTAACTGTTTCGTCTCGCTTGCTTTTTTTGCAAAAAGTATCTATGGATAACTAGTGCCTTTTTGATAGAGATTTAAAGTACGGAATATGACTCATAAGTATATTAGCTTTCAAACAAAACGTAGATAGGTGCAGTTAGATGGTTTAGTTTATTCGTTAACAATAGTGTTTCGCATTTTGAACACCTGCTTCATTATTGTTATTAGCGTCACCCAGTCTGCTATAGTTACATACCATATATATATATATATATATATATATATATATATATATATATATATATATATATATATATATATATATATATATATATATATGTGCGGGCGATAAAATAACTGTTTTTAATAGCATATATGTATTTAATGCAAGCAGGTATCAATTTGGTCGCCGGTATAACCCATATAGTAGAAACAATGTGCCATATATAATCAAAATTAAAAAATTTAACTTGTTTGAAAATGTACACAAATTTTCCGAAAATAAACTTAAAATGTTTCCGAGGAAAATTGTTCCCTAGCCAGCGAATTAATAGCAAATTGAGGTATTGAAATTTGAAGCATGTAATCAAACTTCGCCACCAAAACGCACTTACTGCGGCTCGAATTTTTTCTTACAAAATGCATTATATTTAGATAAAAAAATGCAAATATGCATTAACATAAGGGATGTTCGAAAAAAAAATTCACCAACGACTTATGAGCTGGTTGTCAAAATAATTTGATAAGATGCAGTTCAAAACACCCTATAATCAACGTGTACATTTTTTTCTCGTATCTTATATAATAGCAAATATATTGAGCTTTACCGTAGAAATGCGTCACCCTGTATATATGTTAACATATAAAAAAAGACACTAACCTCAGATATGGATTCTAAGGGGCGTAGTTTGCGCTCATTTGAAGAAATCTTTTCTGAATTCAAAAGTCGCGGTCTCCTTATTAGCGAATTTTTCCCACGAGAATTAACAAAAAATTATAGACCAAACTATAATTTTAACTATCCTACTTTCAAAGCATCAGAGAAGGGGTGTATTGAAATTGATTTTTTGGAAATATTTTAGTAATATGAAGGACAATGACGGTTGAAGCTTAAACTTAAGGGTTTGTAAAATACTCTTGCAACATTTTCTATACATAAACCGTATTCCTTTTAGGTTCTTTGTCTAAATGTTTCCAATTTTGACGTTTCAAATCGCGACTTTGACGTTTTGAGGAAAACCCCAAATTTTTTTTCTTTAAATGCCTATAACTTTTTTGTCTTTTAACTTACAAACCTAAGTTTTTGTGTTTCACTTTTTATAATACATGGTTCACCTTTTATAATACAAACACGCGTACCACCAGATTCGAAAGTTTTACAGTAGAAAATACTAAATTTTCGGGAAAAACCTTGGGCGATTTTTCCAAGTCACTTTCCAAAGGAAGGTATTCACCAAATTTGATCAGAAGCAGCCCATTATTTTTTGAGTTATCAGTGTGACACACATATATATATATATATATATATATATATATATATATATATATATATATATATATATATATATATATATATATATATATATAACTCCAGATATTTATTCTATGGAGCCTCGTTTCGCGCTCATTTGAAGAAATGTTTTCAAAATTGAAAGTTGCGATCTCCTCATTAGTGAACCTTTTTAAGAAAATTCACTAAAAGACCTATTTGCTGTTAAAAATATTTTTATGGAATTTCACTACCATAACGCACTTGCTGCCGAGACATTTTACCTATGATATCCTACATGAATTTAGACTAGAATTTTATGTGCAATTCAAAAATAAAATAATATACATTGTGTTCCATTAAAAATGTCAGAGTTATTGGCAACTTCCTATATGTCCTGAAGAGCAGCCATTTTGAAACTATTTCACTTGGGATACCTCTCCAGTCATAATAGCTAGATCAAATTTTCAGAAAAAAGTTCAGCTAGAAGTACGACAACTTTCACATAACTGTTTCCGTAAATCACTCTGTATAGATGGATTATATATAAATAGGTATATAAATATTAATATTAATTTTCTCGCCATATATCAGATTATTATTATTATTATTATTATTATTATTATTATTATTATTATTATTATTATTATTATTATTATTATTATTATTATTATTATTATTATTATTATTATTATTATTATTATTATTATTATTATTATTATTATTATTATTATTATTATTATTATTTTTGTATATTATAATATATATTTTTTAATTTCAGTATAAACAACCAGATCACTTAGAAGGAAAAACAATGGCACCTAACGTTTCGATAGCTACTGGAGTTCTGCACGAGCAAGATGAAATTATATCTGCCCAAGAAATTCCGCCAGAAGTCGTAAAGCCGGAAGACCGCAAACCCCAGCTGGTTTGGAGGAATATCATCCTCTTCGTTTACATGCATATGCTAGCGCTTTATGGTCTTTACCTTATGTTTACCTCTGCTAAACTGGCTACATCTATACAAGGTAAGTCAGTTTTTCGTCAGCTCATTTAACTTTCTACTCATCATTATAGCGGCTCATTGATTGTTCTTCCCTAAATTAGATTAGATTAAGATAAAACCTCCACCGAAAAGTGTGTTGGTCTTAGTGAAAATATGGCCGAAGACACCACGGCGGGTTCAGCATTGGGATTTGTTTGCGGCACATTATGACACATTAGGCATTTGGAGTTACATCGCCATCCTTATAAAGTTTAACTTGAAATAAGTGAAGCCTGCTGGTTATGGGTTGCGTGGAAGGCAAACCGATTGGGACTGGAAAAGCAGGCTTTGGGTGCAGGTTTTGAAACACAAATTTCTACAGCGATTGTTTCGATCGGTTGATACGCAATGAACTAAATTATCGTTTACGTGAGTCTGAAAACCAACAAGTGCCTGTGAAGTAGCCATAACATCCACGAAAGAAGACTGGTTGGTATGCATCATGGCCTGAAGCGTTTTCGATTATTTTTTTTCGAAAATAATAAAGCAGAGACAGACGCCGTCCATTCTGGGTGCTATTTCCGTATAATAACAGATTTTTGACCTAAGCTCAGAAATTTTAATCTAGACTATATATGGTTTTAACTACATGGGGCTACAAGCCACACAATATGACCAATTTTGGCATTATTGCGCGAATGTTTGCAGGACGTGCAATGTCGTCAGATTTGACGCCGTTGGATTTTCTCTTGTATAAATTACGCAAAAATCTCTTTACCTAGACAATACTTAAACTGTAGGGCATTCAAAAACAGATTATTTCCGAATTAGAGCCAGAAATGTGCGAAAAAGTCTTCAAAATTACCTCAAAAGGATCAATTCCTGCAAGAACTACCGTGGAAGACATTTAAACGATTTATTAAAAGTGTGTTTCGAATGACTTTGCTTTCCGAAGCGCAAATTGAGAACCCATTATGTTCAGATCATAAGATTAGCGATATTACCATAAAAACGAATGTAAATTATAATTTCCCATAATTAAGCTATAAAGTGTTATTATTTAAACACTATTTGCAAACAGTACTTGCGTTAATAAGAGATTAGGCAATATTTGACATTGAAAGTAATGCGTAATGAGGAGAAAAAAATTAATGATACAGTTTGTAAGGCATATTTAACAATTTAATATACACGTGAACAAATTGAGTAAAAAGTAAATGATACAAAAAAAGTTTAAGGATACAAAACAAAAGTGATATTTGAAAGTAAATTCTACTGCTACGTATACCTATTTCAAACCGATAACTACAAACAATGTCTACAATTTTTCCTTGTTGTACGTCTGTATCGTAGGTTTTCTTGCATTGCAGCTGCATGTTCTGGCAACAAGTTTCGCCTTTTGGTATCTTCATGTAAATAATTTGGGGTGTCGCACTTTTTATTTTTTTATTTTTTTATTTCAACAACAAACCACAAGGGCTTACAGCCTAAATACAATCGTACCGTGGGTGTCGACAAGGAGGAAAGAGGCAACTTGTTAATTCTGGACTTGAAGGTTTGGAGGTTCGGAGGAGAAGGAAAAACATGTGACGGCAAGGAATTCCACAACTTGGATGTCCTCGGGACAAAAGAGCGGGAATAACAAGATGTTCTATGTCTGGTGACCTGGACAGTAAAAGGGTGCATTCGCTCTGGTCCCCTTTTAGATCTGTTGGGGGCAGCAGGTGGAGGAACTATGGAAGAAAGCTCATCTGAGCACTGCCCGTGCAGATATCGATAAAAGAGAGAGATGTCACCAACGGCACGTCGGTGGGCAAGGGATGGCAGCCTTTGGGTAAGGGTAGGGTCACCGATGAGACGTATAGCTCTCTTTTGAATGGGGTCCAGGATAGCGAATAGAGTCCAGGATAGCGATATCTATACAAACAGCCACCTTAGCAGTCAATAAGCTTTTTACTATAGAGCGTTAAATGATAATAATAATAATAATAAAAACCCTTTATTGAATAAAAATATATACAGTGCATTTTTGGTGGTTAGCCACCAGTGCCTTAAGTATCGTATAAATAAAGGTCGGCGCCTGTTTTATCTGACATTAGTATTTTAGACATTGGATTTCATGTTTGGCTGGCATTTTAAGTTTGGATCTGGAAAAGAGGTACACAAAAAAAACCAGATGATCTTCCTCCTGTTGTAGAGAATTTTGGTAGCGTTAAATGTTTAGCCTGAAAAGCCATTATTTAAACACATTAGAACGTACATAGCGAGACGTAAGACATGAGTCGTCATCTCGTTGCGGAACCAATAGTATGTTGTCACGACAGCTCCAAATAACATCAGATGTTATAAAATATAGACTGTGTACAACCAACTAACAATTTTTCTTCACTAATATAGGGACAATTTATGTAAGGCTAGATGTATTCTCATCACAATTAGAACCGTAGACCGGTTTCGCTCTAATTAGAGCTCGTCAGTATAACATACTAATTGCAGCGAGAAAACGCCCATAAAGTAATACGTCTATGGTAGCCAACCTCACTATGTGCTGTGAGGTTGGCTACCATAGCCGTATTACTATATAGGTGTTTTCTCGCTGCAATTAGTATACCTTACTCACGAGCTCTAATTAGAGCAATACCGGTATACGGTTCTAATTGTGGTGAGAATACATCTAGCCTTACAGATTAGAAAAGTTAGATGATTTACCAAATCCCAATGTAGAGACTAAACTTGTCGGCTTCACAAGTGTTCTCCTGCCTGATCATGCCATAAGACGGCGAAAGAGGTGGCAAAGATGAAAATAAACACTTGTTAAACCAGAAAAATAGTTTCGACAAATATACAGTGTGTCCCAAACTGGATGGGAATGTATTGCTATCTCCGTTATTATTAGAGATAGGGAGACGATTAAATTAGCAATGTTTTGTAGAATTTCATGCTCGTTCCAAACATAACTCGTATTTTTCTCTGCCTCTTTTCGTTTTCGAGTTAATTTGAAAAAATAAAATCTGTCAATTTATTTTCTCTTAAATATCTAAGTAGGCGTTGATTTGACATGTCTAAGACTTGCATATTATCAGGACCCCTTTTACAGAGTAATCTTTTAGTGCTATTCTCAACTTTGGATTGTCATTGGTTTTTGAGCTACATGTATCAACGTTTGTTTTTATTATGACAGCCATATTGGATTTTTTGCTCATGTGCTAGCCCGTGAAAAGAGCTTTCCAATGATGTACGACATGCTTGAGAAATCTTGTAATTGCACTGACAATTTTGAAAAAACCGTTTTGAGGATAGTAGGCTATGAAATCCAATACCAGAAAACAAATGACAAAAAACTGTTAAAAAAGCAGTCGGCCATTGTAAACAATAGACTTTTACTTTTAACATAATTTTCCGTAATGATTTACAATAAAAAAATATTGTGATTTAATTTACAATACTTAATTAGGTAATAATGCTAGGTAATATTATGTAAAACAGTTTAATAACGAAACCCGGCAATAACAAATAAAAACTTAACTCCACAAAACAACACAGTTAGAAATGGAACTCAACAAATAATAAAATAGAAACTTAAAAATACACTAAATAGAAAATTGTTCAATGTTGTTGATTGTTCAATACACGGTGTACCGTACTTTTTGGAGCGTCAATTTGTTCACCATAAAACCGAACAGATTGCGGATGGGTTTCGTTTGAAACCTGTAAGACGGCATTATTTCTTTCTTCATTTCTAGGCATTGGTAGTTTATTTGCGTGGAAGCCAAGGTCGTTCAATAGATTGGTCACTATCCTGCGAAATATTTTGGTGTTTGGTTATCGTCTTTCTGGGTAGTTGTTTTGATATGAATTTGCAGCTGCCAGATTGTCGCTCTAGATATATCCAAAGCATTCGACCAGGTCTGGCACGCAGCGCTGCTTAATAAACTTCCCGGCTATGGCCTACCACCAAAACTCTGTACCTGGACAGCAAATTTCCTCTCCAACCGGAGCATTTCTCTTATCGTGGATGGACATTCCTCTAAACTGTATCCAGTTAATGCAGGGATCCCTCAAGGTTCAGCTTTAGCCCCTACTTCGTTTCTTCTCCACATCAATGACCCCCTCTCTAACACATCCAACCCAGTTCACAGTTACGCGGACGACAGCACCCTCCACTCAAATATACAATATTCTAAGTCTGTCTCTTTAGCCCAATTAGATGAGGATCGCAGACTCATGGAGAGTTCTGTCTCTGTGGATCTCCAAAGATATTATACTGGGGAAGTAGAAATTTCGTACAATTCAACTCCACCAAATCTCAGTCTTGCTTTCTATTTCATAAGAGATACACCAGCCCTAGATCCATCAAAATGAACAGCCAAGTTGTTCAAAGTAATGAGTCATTTTCACTTGCTGGCATTTCTGTGGATCGAAATCTCAATTGGCACCAACATGTCACATCAATTGCAGAAGCGGCTGCTAAGAAATTAGGTTTCTTCTTCCGGGCTCGCAAATACTTGTCACCAGCTAATCTCAATAACTTATATAGTTCACAAATAAAGCCAAACCTCGAATACTGCTCCCACATCTGGGGTGCAGCTGCCGCTTCTACACTCGCTATCCTGGACTCCATTCAGAAGAGGGTTATACGTCTCATCGGTGACCCTAGCCTCACCCCAAGGCTGCCATCCCTTATCCGCCGACGTGCCGTTGGTGACCTCTCTCTCTCTCTCTCTCTCTCTCTCTCTCTCTCTCTCTCTCTCTCTCTCTCTCTCTCTCTCTCTCTCTCTCTCTCTCTCTCTCTTTTATAGATATCTGCACGGGCACTGCTCAGAGGAGCTTTCTTCCATAGTTCCTCCACCTGCTGCCCCCAACAGATCTACCAGGGGAACAGAGCGAATGCACCCTTTTACTGTCCAGGTCACCAGACGTTAAACATCTTGTTATGCCCGCTCTTTTGTCCCGAGGACTTCCAAGTTGTGGAATTCCTTGCCGGCAAATGTTTTTCCTTCTCCTCCGAACCTCCAAACCATCAAGTCCAGAAATAACAAGTTGCCATTTCTTGTCGACACCCACAGTACGATAGTATTTAGGATGTAAGCCCTCCTGGTGTGTTGTTGAAATATAAAAAAATATATATTTAAACTTGAACCTGAAAAGTCGCGATCTCCTCATTAGTGAATTTTAAAAGAAAATTCACTAAACTATGACTAAAAAGTGACAGGAGATAGTGCAAAAGGAAATGAGTGGTTTTAATAGTTTATTTTTATACTAAATAAATAAATATATAGCAACTGGTGATCTTGTATTTATCTCAGGTTCAATGTCAGCGATATAAACACGTTTATATTTATGTCACACAGGCGCCAAACTGTCTGGCGTAGCATATGTTACGCGAAGTTGTTTCTAAACTGTAGTGAAGATGATAATATAAGTAACAAAACATTAAAATATGAGATAATCTCCACTCGAAATTTTATTCAAATAAATGTTTTAGAAGATAAGTATTTTATACAAAATTAACATTTTCGCAACATCTGTACGAACACTTTTTCAGCGAATTTTTCGTAGAAACGCCCAGAATCCAAAAAAATAATAACGATTTTAATAAAACTTGGTGCGTACCTTTCTATGCAAGTGGCTTGGATAAGTTAGCGAGGAAAATCGGCAGAAGTTTTCCCGGAAAATTTCGTGTTTTCTTTCGGAAAATGTTTATATCTCCGGAAATAACAAAGTAAAGGCAACCAAATTTGGTACGCGTGTTTGTATTATAAAATGTGACCCATGTACCAAAATTTGGGTCTGGACCTTAAAAAAGAAAAAAACTTATACGCATTTAAAGAAAAAAAGTCTGTGCCAGTGCGTTATGGTAGTGAATTTTCATTAAAATGTTTTAAATAGCAAATATGTGTTGTTTTTAAAGAAAGCTGGCATCAAATTTTACCAGTATAACCTATATAGTAGAAACAATGTCCCATATTTCATCAAAATAACTTTATTGTTTGAAAATGTACCAAATTTTTTCGAAAATAAACTAAAAACATTCCCGAAAAAAACTAGTTTCGTGGCCAACGTTATGGGTTAATAGTAAA
The DNA here is from genome assembly GCA_964006375.1 of Tillus elongatus. Lineage (NCBI taxonomy): Eukaryota > Metazoa > Arthropoda > Insecta > Coleoptera > Cleridae > Tillus > Tillus elongatus. The sequence goes on along the minus strand of OZ023262.1, from coordinate 37,699,726 downwards.
TTGAGGTATTTAAATTTGAAGCATTTAATAAAAGCTCGCTACCATAACGCGCTTGCTGCGTCCCGAATTTCTTTTATTACAAACATGCATTATATTTTCGTGCTCGAAATTCGATACATTAAAGGTCAGCTCAGAATTGGCTTGTACCGGGGAAACCGACTATCTAATTAAAAGCCTGGACGCAGCAAGTGCGTTATGGTAGTGAATTTTCATAGAAATGATCTGGCACAAAATATTTTATAACTTTTTTTTCTTGTAACATAGAAGTCTAAATTTTGGTATATAGTTTGCTTTTTATATCGTAAACCTACCTACCAAATTTGGTTATCATAGATTTTTTATTTTTTAAGATAAAAATTTTTTTCAAATGAAAACTCAAAATTTTCTCGAAAAACCTCGTCCGATTTTTCTGATTTACGAACTTGTCAAAGCCTTTTACAAAAGGAAGGTACGTGCCCAATTTTATCAACATTGGCTTATTAGTGAATTTTCTTAAAAAAAATTCACTAATGAGGAGATCCCGACTTTTGAATTTTGAAAAAATTTCTTCAAATGAGCGCTAATTAGGCCCCCCAGAAAACATATCCGGGGTCAGTTTCAATTTTTATATGTTTATATATATATATATATATATATATATATATATATATATATATATATATATATATATATATATATATATATATATATATATATTTATATATATATATATATATATATATATATATATATATATATATATATATATTTATATATATATGTATCACACCGATAACTCAAAAAATAATGGGCCGATTTTGATCAAATTTGGTGAAAAAATTCCTTTTGCAAATGGCTTGGATGAGTTCGTTAGTCAGGAAAATCTGACCAGGTTTTCCCGGAAAATTTTGTATTTTCTTTCGAAAAAAATTTATATCTCCGGAATTTACAAAGTAAGGGCAACCAAATTTGGTACGCAGGTTTACATCGTTATAGGTAAGTTACCTACCAAAATTTAGCTATGTAGGTCAAAAGACAAAAAAGTTATAGGCATTTAAAAATAAATAAATTGGGGTTTTCCTCAAAACGTCAAAGTCGCGATTTAAAATGTCAAAATTGGCAACATTTAGGCAAATAACTTAAATCTAATACGGGCTATAGAAATAAAATGTCTCAAGAAGGATGTTTTACAAACCCTAAAGTCTTAGTTTCAACCGTCATATTCCTTCATTTTACTAAAATGTTTGCAGAAAATTCATTTCAAATAGACCCTTTCTCTGATGCTTGGCAGTAGCCTTAGCTATAGAGTTTATCATTTAATGGTATATAATTTTTGTCGAATTTTCGTAAAAAATTAATAAAGCTCAATATATCCGTTATTATATAAGATATGTATATATTAATTATAGGGTGTCTTGAGCTACATCTTAAAATAATATTTCTGCAATCACAGGGTGGCCCATAAGTCGTTGGTGATACAAATTTCCTTTTTTTTAATCAAACACGCCTTATGTTATTGCAATTTTGCATTTTCCATCGAAATATAATGCATATTTGTAAGAAAATAAATTCTAGACGCAGCAAGTGCGTTATGGTGGCGAATTTTGATCAAATGTTTCATATTTGAACAGCTCAATTTGCTATTAACCTATAAGGTTGACCAAGAAACGTGTTGTTTCGGGAACATTTTAAGTTTACTTTTGGAAATTTTTGTACATTTTCACACAATAAAGTTATTTTAATGGAACATGGCACATTGTTTTTACTATATAGGTTATACTGGTAACCAAATTTGATGCCTGCTTTCTTAAAAAAACACACATATTTGTTATTAAAAAGATTTTTATGAAAATTCACTACCATAACGCACTTGCTGCGTCCCGAATTTTTATTCTTTGAGATAAAAATTTTTTTCGAATAAAAACTCAAAATTTTCCCGGCAAACCTCGTCCGATTTTCCTGACTAATAAACTTGTCAAAGCTATTTATAAAAGAAAGGTACATATCATATTTTATTAAAATCGGCTAATTACTTTTTGAGATAATAATTTTTTTCGAATGAAAACTCAAAATTTTCCCGGAAAACCTCGTCCGATTTTCCTGACTAACGAACTTATCCAAGCTATTTACAAAAGAAAAGTACATGCCAAATTTTATCAAAATCGGCCCATTATTTTTTGAGTTATCGGTGTGATACATATATATATATATATATATATATATATATATATATATATATATATATATATATATATATATATATATATATATATATATATATATATATATATATATATATATAAACATATAAAAATTGAAACTGACCCCGGATATGGGTTCTAGGTGTCCTAGATCGCGCTCATTTGAAGAAATTTTTTCAAAATTCAAAAGTCGAGATCTCCTCATTAGTGAATTTTTTCTAAGAAAATTCACTAAAACAAAGCATGGTTTAATCTATTTGAACTGAGCAGATTTTCCTGACTTACAAACTTATCCAAGCCACTTGGAAAGAGAATGTACTCACCAAATTTCATCAAAATCGGCCTCTTATTTTTTGAGTTATATATATATATATATATATATATATATATATATATATATATATATATATATATATATATATATATATATATATATATGTATATATATATATATATATATATATATATATATATATATATATATATATATATATATATATGTATATATATATATATATATATATATATATATATATATATATATATATATATATATATATATATATATATATAAATATATAAATTGAAACCGACCTCGAATTTGGGATCCAAGGTTCCTAAATCGCGCTCTTTTGAAGAAAGTTATTCAAAATTCAAAAGCCGCGATCTCCTCATTAGTGATTTTTTTTATAGAAAATTCACCAGAAATTGGGGGTTCTCCTCAAAACGTCAAAGTCGCGATTTGAAACGTCAAAATTGGAAACATTTAGACAAAGAACCAGAAACAAATACGGGTAATGTAAATAAATTGTTGCAAGAAGCATGTTCTACAAACCCTTCAGTTTCAGCTTCAAGCATCATTGACCTTCATTTTATTAAAATATTTTCAGACAATTCATTTCCAATAGACCCATTCTCTGATGCTTTGGCAGTAGTTTTGGTTAAGTTTATGGTGTGTGTGTTTTTGTTTCTTTTACGTCGGCCTATTTCCGCGACTATGGCCAATCACCGACGCCAGGGAGCAGTTTCACCACACTACCCTAGAAATTTTGCGGAACCCCTGCCTTTCTGTAAGGAGGGTATGGATCTTTAACGTGCCAAACATCGCATGGACACGGGACCTACGGCTTTACGCCCCCTCCGAGGGGCGGAACGTGCAGACATTCAACTTGCTCAAATACAATGCCAGAACCTCGGTTGATGTTAATTTTACAGTTTGTACTGAAAAAGTGAAAGGAGTACCCTGGGATCGAACCCAGTACCCTTCGGTTCAGAGGCACACGTTCTTACCACTGAACCACCGAGGTTCTAAGTTTACGGTATAACGGTCTATAATTTTTAGCTAATTTTCGTAGAAAAAATTCGTGTACGTTAATTATAGGGTGTCTTGAGCTGCATCTTGTAAAATTATTTTGACAATCACAGGGCCCATAAGTCGTTGGTGATACCTACAATTAGTGAATTTTCGTAGAAAAAATTCACTAATGGGGAGATCCCAGCTTTTGAATTTTGAAAAAATTTTTGCAAATGAGCGCGAGCTAGGACCCCTAGAACCCATATCCGGGGTCAGTTTCAATTTTTATATGTTTATATATATATATATATATATATATATATATATATATATATATATATATATATATATATATATATATATATATATATATATATATATATATATATATATATATATATATATATATATATATATATATATATATATATATATATATATATATATATATATATATATATATATATATATGTATCACACCGATAACTCAAAAAATGATGTGCCGATTTTGATAAAATTTGGCATGTACGTTTATTTTGTAAATAGCTTGGATAAGTTCGTTAGTCAGGAAAATCGGACAAGGTTTTCCGGGAAAATTTTGAGTTTTCATTCGAAAAAAATTCTTATCTCAAAAAGTAATTAGCCGATTTTAATAAAATTTGGCATGTACCTTTCTTTTGTAAATGTCCTTGATAAGTTTGTTAGCCAAGAAAATCGGACGACGTTTTCCGGGAAAATTTTGAGTTTTCATTCGAAAAAAATTTTTTTCTCAGAGAATAATGGGCCGATTTTGATAAAATTTGGCATGTACCTTCCTTTTGTAAATGTCTTTGATAAGTTTGTTAATCAAAAAAATCGGACTAGGTTTTCCGGAAAAATTTTGAGTTTTCATTTGAAAAAAATTTTTATCTTAAAAAATAAAAAATCTATGATAACCAAATTTGGTAAGTAGGTTTACGATATAAAAAGTAAACTATACACCAAAATTTAGATTTCTATGTTACAAGAAAAAAAAGTTATAATAAAATATTTTGTGCCAGATCATTTTTATGAAAATTCACTATTTTTATTTTTCGAACATTCCTTATATTATTGCATTTTTGCATTTTCCATCGGAATCTGATGCATGTGTTAAAAAAAAAAATCGAGACGCAGTAAGTGCGTTTTGGTAGCGAATTTTCATTAAATGCTTCAAATTGGCTAGGAAAACAGTTTTCTAGGAAACATTTCAAGCTTATTTTTGGATTTTTTTTACATTTTCAAACAACACGTTATTTTGATAATATATGGTACATTGTTACTACTATATAGGTTATACCGGTAACCAAATTGATACATGTTTGCATTAAAAACATATTTGCTATCAAAAATATTTTTATGAAAATTCACTTTCATAACGCACTTGCTGCGTCCAGGCTTTTTCACTATTTTGTGGCGAAACGTGAGTTTTCTCATTTCATTTATCTTTTCCTGTGAAGTTCTCGAGTGATTTCCCAGGATTATTATAGCATCGAATTGAAGATGACTGAAAAAAGAGATTCCCATCAGAATATAGTTGGTAATTTACTAGAAAGTGTACAAAGTCAATGAATCGCATAACAATCTACCTAGAATGTGATACTAAGTGGTAATTGTGGTAATGGTACCTATTTTAATAGCAAAACTATAAATTTTTTATATTGTGCAACAAAATTTGTATGTGGGTGTTTTTATCGTGTTGTGGTAACAATGTGGTATTGTACTTTATCCAATTTCTTAGTTTAGTGTGTTGAAATATATTTTATTTAACGTGGGAAGCAATAATCAATCAGGTCATTTTGTTATACAATTGGAACGATAATATTTACTACTACTAAGACCTGATATCATAAGTTCCGAAATAAACTAGGATTTGCTGATAGCGCATCCACCGGGCTATGGCTCCTTCTGCCACACTTTTGCTTGTCATATCCTACATCTCGAGCAGGACGTATAATTTGAAGGGAAGTTGGTTTATGGTTTTCTACAAACCAAACTTGAGTATTTTCACGTCTAGCATACTCAGCCCCAAGGATGAGTGTCGTCAATTTCCAACACAAAATTTGATATATGATCCAAACGTTTAACCAAACTTTAAAATTCAGAACAAAAAATCGGCCTTAGAAAAAACCAGCCTAAGTAAAACTAGCCCATGCAAAACCCCCTAAGTAAAGAAAAAGTTCAATTAGATGACTGTTAAAAATGCGAATTAACGATAAAAATGACTTACGATATCCCAACCGGAGTTTTACACTATACGATAACTTTCTGATGCACCTGCCACAACATCGTGTTCCTTGCACTCTACCTGCCAGCTTAACGACGCATCCAGCCAAGTCGCCTGGCGTGCTTTACTGCCTTCTTCTTACGCAAAAGTGTCCGCTGTGCATTAAACAGAGTGCGGTATAGGCTTCACCAGTGCTTTGCAACCGATTGTAACCTCCCGAAAATTTTTATGTGTGAGAAAAACAGTAATAATATGTGACGGTCCTCAAGTGAACTCAAATCTGGTCGGTAGTGAGGTCACTATTTCCTATAAATCCTACCCTAAAAAGTTTATATCTATCAGATTCATAATTAGCAGGATTGGAAATACTTTATAAGGCTGAAAGATCTTAATACTGTTCACTACTTGCGCTTTTGTTGTGTTGTTGCACTGCCTGAACTCTCATATTCGTCATAGCTCCAAACTAGTGCCTGGTTACGATGATTCTTCTACAAATTTAGTACGATATTTTTAAATGCGATGTTTATAACTTGAAATTGTGCTGTCACAAAGGTCAAGAGGGTTCAGGGAGGAATTATTCTTCAATCAAACATGTATATAGAAAAATAAATATTTAAATTTATTGATAGGCATTGCAATTAAAATAAATTTTGTTATACGTTTGGTAAAGTTAAAATAATTATTACAGTAAAGAAAATGAAATGGAGCAATTATTACATGTTTCAGAAAAGAAATTAGCTACTGCAAATGTCAAGATTAAAAGGTTAAGATTAATTTACATAAACATAAATATTTAATATTGAATGAAACTAAATAAAAAACATTTCATTATTCATTACCCTTGGTATTTTCCAAATTTTACATGAGAGTTAAATGAAATACCCAGATGCTTAATTGGCCAGTTAACTTAATCACTTAATTGAAACAGGTAAATTTAAGTTAAGCTCAAAAAAAAAGAATGTAAGATTAAATTTCTAAATTACAAGTTACAAGTGAAATATCCAAAATATTTTGCTGAATAGATGACTGATAAACTATATTAATTAATATGAATTTTCAAAGTAACACATCTGAATTTGCATTATTGACAGAATTTTAAGACAGATATTAAATTACAGTAAATTTAAACACACATCCCACTGATATGTTAAAAGTTCTAATTTAGTTAGGTTTAATTGAAAGTTCATATCACGAATTTTCGAAAGTTAAATGCCAAAATAAAATTTGATGTTCCGCCCACAGATGAATTTTAAGAAGAAAAACACTCCCCAAGACTGAGCTGTGTGAAGTAATTCAATACTCCAGAGTTACCTGTTGATTGCTCAATGACACTTCACGGCAGATACTAACCATCAGTTCTCGCCACAGGTTCAATCTCTTACAGGAGAAAGAAAATCGGGAAGAATGCAGTGCACTTCCATAGATTAAAGGGAGACCAATTGCATATACCGTCGCCTCGCTAGATGAACGCTAAAATCGTATTGTTGACAGACAGCTCTGGGGATGATGTCACTCCTCAGGCAAATTAATCGAGATTTTCTTTGCAGTTTTAAAATGCAAATGACGGTATCGAATTCAAAACATGCGGTTCAGGACCCGGAAATTTGAAATCCGCATTTGTGATAACCTTAAGAGACGTTACAATTTCAAAAACAAAAGCGTCACTGTTATTTCGCGGTTTTTTACTAAAATGCATAATTAATTTCAGATTAGGTAGGACTCAAAACACTTTTAACAACTACTAAGATCATAATCAAACGATATTTGAAGACAGAAATAAGATATTAGACATTTTTAGTGTAACTAAAAATGCCTCGATAATTAAAACATGTTGATTGCACTGCAGTTCACACCTGACTCCTAGATTCAAGCGTGTCGAGTCAAGAACTCTGCCGACTGCTGCACGAAAAATTCTTACCGTGACCGTTAGTGGCTGTGCGCGAGCTCTTTCTAGCTTCCTCTCTTCGAATGAGATAAAACGAAACCTCCAATCGGTGGCGAAGTCACGACGTCTTCTATACACACCTCAACAATAATGGACTCGTCCGTTCGTTATTTCACGGTTACTATTGCATGACATCAGTCTCTGCTATTCCGAGAGTTCCAGAATAATTCTTATATTCTTCTTTCCTCAACAAAATGCAACGTCTTTTAATATTTGCTTTTCGACGCATATTATGGGGAATTCAGTGCGGGTGTTCGATATAGAATTTCTTAGCGAATTTTCAACGAAAAATTTTGAAGTCAAAACATGAATTGCCTTACAGGTATTGGATTGTCGGCTATTAATTAAGTCTCTTACGGATTCATTTTGAATATTTCAAGTAGTAACGAAACGCAATCATTACAGAATATCGAAACAACGACCTATGTTTCTCGCTGTCTCATTCTTGTGCAGAGCGTTTATTGTGCATTAAACAGAGTGCTATACAGTCTTCAACAGAGTGTTTTGCATCAGACATCATTATTGCGTAATCTTCAACGGTGTACTTCTTCACTCCGAAATATACGCGTCAGAGCTTGTCCGTTATTTACTTTAAATAGTTTTATGATTTTAATTTTTAATGATTTTTGTAGCGAGTTGATGATATTAAAAGCGATATCATTTTACCTTGGAAAATTTTCATGCATATGTTTATGATTCTACGAAATTTAAAATTTAGGTACTCATTAGCGCAACTTGATCAGATGTTTAATTTTGAAAACAAACCCAGGCAACTGATTCACCTGTAAGAGTGAAGCGTTATACAATTTATCTTATACATTTGTTAATGAATACGCTTAATAACAATGGAGACATCACATTATTTTATTTTTTTTGACACCCTGTTCAATTCTAAAACAGACACTCAGCTTTCCATTTGTTTTGCTTTACTGCCATCATATGGCGATCTAATCATTCAAATTGAGTCTGCAAACGTGCAACATACATTCTTTCCAACATCCAAGCATTTTTCAACCACCTGCTGAAGTGACAATATCTTGGTCACAACAACCTCTTCCTGTCATGAACCTATACTGGCTATATCAAATCTTTCCATCGGTCAGCTGTCTCACTCGTTCTATCAATAATCTCCAAATAGCGTACCCATAACACTTAACAAACTTATTGCTCGATTATTTTTGCATTTAGTCTTGCTTTCTTTACCTTTATCCAAGGCTACCATGATAACGTTCTTCCACTTTATTGATACGTTAAACAGCTCACAGCCACGCAGTCAAATTCCATGGTTTAGCCTGTCTCCATGGATATTATCAACATGCGCTGCTTTTCCGTTCTTCAATTTCTTGATCGTAATTTCAACCTCATGCATTTTAATAGTGTCACATGATGTCTACCCTGCAATCGGCAAAAGTTTCGAATGATTCCATATAGTGTCTAATATGAGTCTTATGCACAATCAACCAAGGGTTGCGGTGCTATCGGGGCGGCAAGGCCGCGGACGAGCCCTGAGGGAACAAAAAAAAAAAAAATATGAGTCTTTCCATTCTACGCTCCGTTCATTGTAATGCTCCAAACGTGTCGCTTGTGGGAAAAGTATTTTCTCAATCAAATGCATGCCATCGCGATCCTCTTATTTCTTTGCAACATATCATCATCGGTAATAATACAACCCAATGTATGCTGCTCCTAGTACCAGTAAATTTTAAGGACTGGTTGACTAGTAGACTCCCTTAAATTTGAAAGCCATCTGGCGCATTTTGGTAAAAAAAAATCGTCGGGATGTTATGAGGTGCGAGTTATTTTTGTTAACTCGGGTTTGCCTTTCGCAGAATTTTCTTATTTCGCTTTGATAAAATCACACCTGCGTTATGGGATTCTTCTTTGGAGTTCTTATCCCAGTACTTTTTAGGGCGGTGTTTGTGTCTTGCAGAAGAGAGCAATGAGATTCATAATGTGCGGCGCTCTCTTCCGGGAGACTTGTCGCCCCTTATTTAACCGGTATGCAGTATTTACACTGTTGCATTTACATCCTGCAAATCGCTGTTATGCCCTGTCTTGTGGCTCCTATTGATTGTTGCTGTGCCTTGTTTTCACGCTTGTACATTGAGCCCTGAAATGTTCCTACAAAATAACGTTCTTGTATAAAAATAAAATGTGTCTAATAAACTACTTTTTTTTCCAGCTATCATTCTGTATCAATGCGGTGGACTTGGTGTGACGGCAGGAGCTCATCGACTGTGGGCCCACAGATCATACAAAGCAAAATGGCCCCTTCGACTGTTATTGACCTTCTTCAATACTCTTGCTTTTGAGGTAACTATAGCGTACTAGTGTTAAACTTTTTTAATACAATGTACCTGTGAAGTTCGGAACAAATACATTTTCCCACTGGTTCAAGTTTTGTTCAGTGGGGTCGCAAAATGTGACAGATTTTATCGTTGTTGTCAGTTTACTTAAAAAATCTACCTAACTTGTTACTTGAAATAGAACATACTGTATGTTTATGTTCCGGGACTTTTGAAGGAAAACGCTGTGTTATATTTCAAAATTCAAATAACATGAAAACTTGATATTAGGTTTCAGTGACAGTAATATGGAACACGCTTTCTGTTTTTGTTCCGGGACTTTTAAGAAAAACGCTTTGTTATATTTCAAAATTCAAATAATATGAAGACTTGATATTTGAAGGTTTCAGTGACAGTAGTATTCTGAATTTATTGCAATAAAAATAAAGTTCGTGTTGCATGCAAAAAGCAAAGTTACGTACGTGGAGTCCCTCAAGATTCAGTTTTAGCCCCTACTTTGTTTCTTCTCCACATCAATCACCTCCTCTCTAGCACATCCAACACAGTTCACAGTTGCGCGGACGATAGCACCCTCCACTCAAATATACAATATTCTAGGCCTGTCTTTTTAGCCCAATTAGATGAGGATCGCAGACTCATGGAGGGTTCTGTCTCTGTGGATCTCCAAAAAATATTACACTGGGGAAGTAGAAATCTTGTACAATTCAACTACACCAAATCTCAGTCTTGCTTTCTATCTCATAAGAGATACACCAGCCCTAGACCCATCACAATGAACAACCAAGTTATTCAAAGTAATGAGTCCTTTTCACTTGTTGGCATTTCTGTGGATCAAAATATCCATTGGCACCAACATGTGACATCAATTGCAGAAGCGGCTGCTAAGAAATTAGGTTTCCTCTTCCGGGTTCGCAAATACTTTTCACCAGATGATCTCTATACATTATATACTTCACAAAAAAGGCCAAACCTCGAATACTGCTCCCACATCTGCCGCTTCTACACTCGCTATCCTGGATTCCATTCAGAAGAGAGCTATACGTCTAATCGGTGACCCTACCCTCACCCAAAGGCTGCCATCCCTTGCCCACCGACGTGCCGTTGGTGACCTCTCTCTCTCTCTTTTGGAGATATCTGCACGGGCACTGCTCAGAGGAGCTTTCTTCAATAGTTCCTCCACCTGCTGCCCCCAACCGATCTTCCAGGGGAACAGAGCGAATGCACCCTTCTACTGTCCAGGTCACCAGACATAGAACATCTTGTTATGTTCGCTATTTTGTCCCCAGGACTTCCAAGTTGTGGAATTCCTTGCCGGCACAAGTTTTTTCTTCTCCTCCGAACCTCCAAACCTTTAAGTCCAGAATTAACAAGTTGCCTCTTTCCTCCTTGTATTTAGGCGGTAAGCCCTCGTGATGTGTTGTTGAAATATATAAAAAACATTGTTTGACAAATGGTGAATTTGGCAACATTTCGGATTCCATTATTAAATCTAGCATATTCTATAACCCCCCCCCCCCCCCCCCCACACACACACACACACACACTGTAGCTAATTTTGTTTATTTTTATCAAGCGGTTTCTGGAATAACGCACCTTTCCAGGACATTTAAAGGAACTCTGTGTTGTCATATTTCACAATCCCAATAAAATAGAGATTTGATATTTGGATGTAGAAATAGCGCGGTAAATTAGTTGCAATAGCAATAAGGTGGGTGTTGCATTTGAAAAAAAATTACCTACATTATCTGAAAAACGATAAACTTGACAACATTACTAATGCCATTATCAAGTACGACCTCCCCAATAACACTCTAGTAGCAAATTTTAATTTTTGTCTTAGACCGTTCCGGGACTTATGCATCTTCAGTAACCCTTCTGTGGTGAATTTTAATTTTTTTATCAAGCTGTTTCTGATCTACGAGATCTTTCCCAGATTTTTAAAGGAAAACGCTGTGTTGTCATATTCCACAATCCAAATAATAAAGAAATTTGATATTTAAAGGCTTTAGTGACGGTAGAGTGATCAATTCATTGCAATAAAAATAAGGTGGGTGTTGCATTTTTAAAATCAAAGCCTTCTACATTATCTGAGAAACGATAAACTTGGCAACATTTTGGATGCCATTTTTAAATCCGACCTGCTTAATAACATTCTTGTAGAAAATTTGAATTTTTGTCTTAGACCGTTCCGGGCCTTCTGCATCTACAATAACCTTTCTGTAGGAAATTTTCATTTTTTCATCAAGCGGTTTCTGATATATGAGAGCTCTCCCAGACTTTTAAAGGAAAACGCTGTGTTGTCATTTTTTTTACAATCCAAATAAAATAAAGCTTTGGTATTTGGAGGTTTCACTAACAGTAGATGACTGAATTCATTACAATAAAAATAAGGTGGGTGTTGCATATTTAAAAAAGCAGAGGTACCTACATTTTCTGAAAACCGCAGACTTGGCAACATTGCCGATGCCATCATTGAATCAGCATACTCAGTGATCCCTCTGTAGCAAATGTAGTTTTTTTTTCATCAAGCTGTTCCTGAAATACGAGATTTGTTTCTGCATTAAACTACAGGAGTTTTTTTTTTGATAGATAGGTTCTGAATGACGTACTGAATGTAAAAACACAAAATCCTTACAAATTAGGAGGGCGGAAGTGCCGCCATTTTGAGAAAAACCGTTTCGGCCTATATCTTCGTAACCGTGCACTTTAGGCCAAAAATGGTAATGATCTTTATTGTAGATAAATGCATTTTCCATCTTTTTTTTGTATCACTCACCGTTTACAACTTATAGGACTATTAGCATTCATTTATTGACTTTTTTACCTATATCTTTGTTAATAATGGTTTAAAAAATAAAATGCTTATAACTTAACTTTTTAATCGACAAATTTTCTAGAACTTTTACTTAAAACTTTTTTTTCTCAAACTTATATTGGTCAATTTTCTTTAAAAAAAACATCACTGAGACCCCGACTTTTGAATTTTGAATATTTTTTTTCAAATGTGCGTTAATTATGCCCCCTAGGACACATATCCAGGGTCAGATTCAATTTATATATATATATATATATATATATATATATATATATATATATATATATATATATATATATATATATATATATATATATATATATATATATATGTCACAACGATAACTCAAAAAATAATGGGCCGAAAAATCATATCTCTGGAAATAACAAAGTAAATTTGGTACGCCGGTTTATATCATAATAGGTAAGTTACCTACCAAAATCTAGTTTTGTAAGTTAAAAGATGAAAAAGTTATAGGCATTGAAAAAAAAATTGGGGTTTTCCCCAAAGCGTCAAAGTCGCAATTTAAAACGCCAAAATTCGCAATATTTACGCAAAGAACCTGAAACTAATATAAGCTATGACAAAAAATGTCTCAAGACGAGCCTGAAGTCTTAGCTTCAACCGTCATTGTCCTTCATTTTACTAAAATATTTCCAGAAAAAATTGTCGATTGAAAAGTGCAACATTTAACGCGTTATAACTTTGAAAATATTGATTTGATCAAAAAAGTTTTCAGTAAAATTTGTAGGAAATTTGTCGATTGAAAAGTTAAGTTATAAGCATTTTATTTCTTAAACAATTATTAACCAATATAGAGGTACAAAAGTCAATAAATAAATGCTAATAGTCGTATAAGTTGTAAACGGTGAGTGATACAAAAAAAATTAACAAGTAGGATGAAAAATGCAATTATCTACAATAATGGTCATTACCAGTTTTTGGCTAAAGTGTACGGTTAGGGATATATAGGCCGAAACGGGTTTTCTCAAAATGGCCGCCCTCCTAATTTGTAAGGATTTTATGTTTTTAGATTCAGTACGTCATTCTGAACCTATCTATCAAAAAAAAAAACTCCTGTAGTTTAGTGCATTATGGACAAGAGTAACGGGCTCCTCTATTGCCTGTACTAATACCTGAACTTTTAAAACAAATTGAAAATGGTGTTTGATTTAAAATTAAAAAAACTTGACGCAGATGTGAAAGTCAAATTTGTCATATTTGAAACTCCACTACACAAAGTTTGGCTAAAATTCAGCCAACGTATGTCAAAGTAAAGGGTTTGTCCTAAACTTTGTGGACAATATGTATGATAAAGTATACCAATCACTTATACAAGAACATGTTACATTTCTTTTTTCTATTTCCAGGATGCTGTTATAGACTGGGCACGTGACCACAGGGTACATCACAAATACAGTGAAACCGATGCTGATCCCCACAATGCCAAGAGAGGTTTCTTCTTCTCTCATGTCGGCTGGTTGCTGTGTAGAAAACACCCTCAAGTGAAAGAAAAGGGCAAAGGCATCGATATCTCAGATCTGTATGCTGATCCTATCCTAGCATTCCAGAAGAAGCACTACCTCAAGATCATGCCTTTGGTCTGTTTCGTTTTACCAACTATACTGCCCATGTTTCTTTGGGGAGAGACATTCGTTAACGCCTTCTGCTTAAACTTTTTCCGTTATTGTCTGACTCTGAACGCCACCTGGCTGGTCAATTCTGCTGCACATTTGTGGGGTTCTCGACCTTATGACAAGTAAGTAATTTGATGCAGTCTCACTTTCTTAAATCTGGATAAACAAAAACACTTGGAGGACCCAAATCACCACAACACATTAAAAAAACTTGACGATCGTTTCACTAACCAAGTTAGCGTCATCAGCGGATGAATCATTCTAAATATCTTATATTCACAACTATTTATACTATTCTACAGATAGTCTGTCACTAACCATTTAAGGAGGTTCAACTAGACCAAAATTAACATATTTTGTTTGGCGGAAATATCTGTATTCTTTTATTACCTATCGGACGTGCTTCTGTCGATATTTATTTTATAAAACAATCTATCAGGACATTGCCCACAGGCAGTGGAGCAAAATTAATACATTTCTTATTATAACTAAATTAAGCAATATATATATATATATATATATATATATATATATATATATATATATATATATATATATATATATATATATATATATTTGTGTGTGTGTGTGTATGTACTCGCGAATGAGTTTAGCTGTCCTGGTCCTCTAACATTTTTATAACAATAGCGTCGGGGAACAAGTTATTGTCCGATAATTGCGAGATACGTATCTCTTGTATATGTGTAATAAAGTCATCATATTTAGATCAGGTATAACACTAATTATTGACAGTGTTATTAGATGGCATGTACACCACGATTTCTTCAGCATAAACTTTTTAATGCAATCAGGTCCGGTAATAGCGTATATGTAGCTGTATTTGAAACTAAATTAAGATGATATTAGAAAGTCTCTTCAGAGTTCTTGAAGATAACATTGTTGGATTTCCTGCTGTTGGTGTTTGTATATACTCAAACGTTGTATGTACATAAAATGTTTCTGTTTTAAGGTAGCAAAACATTCATGCGGAGTGTCATGGCGGTTAGTGTTATTATTTCTGAGTATGGCACAGTATTGATTGGCTTCTCTTTGTTGTGTCGCCTGAATGTACCTATAGACAAATTCCGAGAAATTCGTCAGGAAATTTCACAGTGGGTGGAGCTCTTGGTTTCGCTTGGCACTTTTTTTTTTGTTAATGTCGGACTATAGTTTCTTGAACGACAGTTACGCCTCATCAGCACCTTACTACCAACCAACTTTACGCATGCTCTATGTTCTGCTTCGGCTCCAGCCTTGCCAATGCGTATCTCAGGCATTGACGTTTTTGGAAGCATCTTAATTTTTAAGGGTGTGACACCACCTAAATCTGGTGTTTCAGGTAGAAAGGCAAGTAAAGGGGAAAATGGTATAAAAGATATATAGGATAAAACTAACAACTAACACAATTGGTCGCTGGAATGTGGCAGCGACTATTGTCATAACTTCTAAATGTTTTGCCGCCAATCGGAAATTCATTATATGAACGTTTCTCACAAAGCGACCACCAAAATGGGCACTGGTTGCAACGTTACGACATGGATCGGGCTACGTTCCAACCCCGTAGCCTTCACGTAGCGACGGCGTGGCGAAACGGTAACAGCTACTAACACGGGATTTATCACTGCCTACTTTGTCTTGCGCTAGCTTTCGCTGTCTTAAAAATTGTTTCGCCGAATAGTATTTCTCTCCAACTCTCATGTTCTAAAACCGTCTTTGTCTTTTCTTCCAATTCTATAGATACTAGCGAAACTGCAAGGCAACACTAATAATTAACTTTCTGATGCTTTATATTTGGATCTCTTGAGTGTTTAAATCTAAACGGGTGCAGGTTTACTGTTAAATGTTATAAATTTTGAATAAAAATATATATCACGTAATATACGATCTTCGACATCATTGCCCTTAAAGTGATGCAATGTATTCTAATTTAATTTCTAGTCATGAAATTACTGATTTTGTACAAATTTGCTACGATAACTGCAAAATAGCAATAACTTAATTTTTAGAAATTCTCCCAGCAGCGGGGGGTACTAATGACGCCGTAAATATCCATCTACACAAATGGCGCATTTCAAAAACTTTGAACTGGCATTCGCTAAAATATGGAGCTAAGTAGCTACACCTTGTCCTTGGTGGAAATACCAGAAAGCCGAAACTTTAAGTTACTTTTACTAAAAGCTACCAAGTGGGACTAAAATTCAACATTTTATAGTTACTTTGCGGTAACGGCTACGTCGTAATCTTTCAAATGGGTGTTATATTCGCTTTGCTACTATATGGTTCCGAAAACAGAAGCTACTTTTGAAGTTCTTTGCTTTGGCTGTCTTAAACCTAACAAAGTCTTGTTTTGTACTTTCTAAAACAACTCTCCTCATTTGTAGTAAATATTTCACTGACCTTTGTAGAAGAGGAAAAAATCGCCTCTGCACTTGGATGCTTCTTTTGCACCAGCAACAACGGCGTACACAACAGCCTAATAATACGATTTTAAACTTCTGTCTTTGCCTGCTTCACTCCTCACCTTCCTGTAAGATCCTGTAGAATGTCTCTAAAGTTTTGTTTGTTGGTCAAGTAATTTGTTTTTATTGACGTATGACATTATTATTGGATCACACACATTACTTTTACTATTACTTTATAGTAGCCACAAATGGTAGCATTCACTTCTTCAAGTAGCGGAAACGTGACTGCCACCAGAATACATCACCAAGAAGCTCCACAACTATAAGGTGCACATAAGAAAAAAGCGGAAACGTCGCGGCAACTAACAATGCTACTTGAAAGTGGCTGCAACTTTTATGTAGCATTTCCGTAATACAAGATAGTTTCAGGTACTGTTGTTTGTTACCTTCAAGGCCCCGTAACTTTTAAGTCGTCCTATAAGTAAGGATGACGTCGCTTATGCCTCAAAGTAGCTAGTTGCGTACAAAGTAGTTGTTAAGTGGTGAATATTACGTACTTGCCACTGCTAATATGTAATATAAAGCTGTTTTTACCACCGTGTCGTAGAATTAGTGGCGATTACGTAATAAGTACTCATTAAGTCCCGATATCAGGTGCCATTTATTTGGCGCTAGTTGGGATATGGAAACGAGTAGGTTAGATCGGGAATCCCAGGTCTGCCAGTCCGTACCCACCATTGGAATCGGTTGGATTATTGCTATTATAGTATAGATTTTATTGCCATTATTTCTGATAATTCTTATTTCCTGTTGTTACAGATACATCAACCCATCTGAGAACTTAACCGTGGCGGTTTTGGCACTTGGCGAGGGGTGGCACAACTATCACCACACCTTCCCTTGGGACTATAAGACATCTGAACTCGGCAAATACAGCGTCAATTTTAGCGCAGCCTTCATTGACTTCTTTTCAAAGATCGGTTGGGCATACGACCTGAAAACCGTCTCCCAGGAGATGATCAAGAAAAGGGTGGAAAGAACCGGTGACGGCACCCATGAAATTTGGGGATGGGGCGACAAAGATCAACCTGCAGAAGACCAGAGAGACGCCATCATTATCAACAAGAAGGATTCGTGAATTATTTCTTTGTGATATGCCTACGCAAATGTGCGTAGGTTGTGTAAATACAATAGCTAAGGTTTAGTGAGACACAGGCTGAGATATTATTATAATTAACAGAAAATAAGACAGTTATTGCAGTGCAAGTGGCGTTTGGATCTTTACTTTAGATTAATACCATCCATGTTAAATAAATGCAATTAGAAAGGCTATTTTATATATTGTTATTAGCACATTTTGTTAAATTCGTTTACACTCTACTACTCAAAATATAAGAACTTTGAAAATTTGCCATGAATTTGATTATCTGGAATAGTGGGTTAAAAATTATTCTGCTCTTTAGAATCTACTAACTAATTTTATGTATTTTTAGGTATCATGAAGCTGGAACTTCATTTTTTATTATTTAAAGTTAGTATAAAAGTTTAATATCAGTCGATCCATCCTTTAAGAATGGCTGTGAGTTGTAAAGTTTGAAAGGTATTCCATGAACTATTCAAGGAATGAATAAATGATTGAATGTGCATAGGCTTATCACCAAAAACTACTTAACTCATTTATAATTTATTTTTCGTGTAAGAAAATTCACGGGTTGAGTCGACACTTGTGTTATTTATTGTTTGTTGTTAAGTTTCTTTGACTATGTGTGTTAAAACTTGAAACTTTTTGTGTTTTATAGTTATTTGTAAGTCTCAGATTTTTTTAAAATCAGCTAACTTTGGACAAAGCTTTTTTGGCCATAACAAACTATAATGTCTAGTTACAAGTTGAAAGGAATCTGATGAAAAAAAAACTCAACTAGGTATTTGTTTTCATATTTATTTTTAGTTCTAAAATGTATTTAATAATTTACATTTACTTGATAATGACTTAGCTAACTATTTTTCCAAATTAATTTAGCCTTAAGTTAATTTATAAACAATTAATTCTAAATAAATTATGTTATATTATTGTTATTTTGTTTTACTTCTTCTGTGCTTGTTACTTACCTATTATTATTATGCTCCTATATTATATATTATTATAATTATTATTACATACAGATGCGGGCAGGAGATAAATTCTATGGAGTGCCTGTTGCAATGTCCAAGTACGCACAAGAACAGAGCACAAGTCAAAAAAAAAAAAAATTCGGGACGCAGCAAGTCCGTTATAGTAGCGAATTTTCATAAGAATTGTAGACTATTCGTTGACTAACAAAACACAGCTTTTAAAACTACTAATTTATTATAAGCAACTATTTTCCAACACCAGTATCAACTAAAATGTTTCTCTCTACTATTAAATGTCCATAGAATTATGATCCACTATTCGCCTTCTATGATCGCTTCTTAAACACCAACACTTACTGCTGACTCGCTTAATACTCTATGATCACTTCTTCACCACACCGACTTACCAACTGAACTAACTTACTCTGCGCACCGCTCGTCTATTTATACTGTCTATAGAGATTCTAGACGTCTTACACTATTCTACACCTGTCACTTCTGGTATATTCTAGAAATATCATTCCAGAGTGTTCGCTCCTACCAACACACTACCATAGAAGTAACAAAGTTCCTAAACTTAATTCTCATAGACAAATGTGACACTGCCCCCCTCTTATATTCGATCGTTCCGATCGAATTCTAACATTTCTTGGTATGGTGTAAGTCTGTGCATGTGGACCACCTTCATCTTGTTCTTCGGGCTACTCTGAATTCGAAAGACAACGCCACTGATCCTTTTGACCACCTTATACGGACCTTCCCATAATTTCTGTAGTTTAGGTTACCGTCGCTTGCGTCGTACCGGCTTGTAGAACAACACCCGATCTTCTTTAAAACCAGCTGAATTAGTTGGCACGTCATAACGGGTCTTCATGCGGTCACTTTCTATTCGTATATGCATTCCGACAGCAGCGTGGATGGTTTTCCTTCTTGTCAATATGTCGCGGTTTGCTTCAAGCGAAGTTCTTAGGTGGTACTGGTTCTTCCTTGTAGTTGCTATTGTTCTGATGTTTCCACTTGCACAAATATCTCGGCGGGCCCTATTCATCCTTTCGACATCGGCTCTGTTCCAACGAATGTGTTTACTGTCCTTTTTCTGGGTTGGCTTCACATTTATGTGGTTTTTACACCACCCTTCGTCTTGTATTTCTCATACTTTCTTCTCCACTTGCTTCTGGCTGAGTAACTGGGTCGTCTCTTCCTCTCGCTTTCACGGCAGGCGTTGCTATTTTCCTCTATGGTGATTTTCCGCACTACCAGGTTACTGCCAGGCGACATTATTATTTCTTCACCGCCGATAGTCAGGATTTTAGTGCCAAGATCAAGTTTAACGCACTGACCCTGAAGTATGTCCAGGCCAATTATAATCAGGTCTGATATGGCGGCGACTATGGCTCTCTGCTTTGCCTTCCATGTCCCAATTTGCAGCTCGACGTCAATTTCGCCAAATACCTGGATCCGATCACCACCGGCTGCATTTACTCTGTACACTCTGTCTGGCTCTCTTACTCGCCATCTTGGAACCATGTCGCCGCGAATAAACGTCCTAGGTGCGCCTGTGTCGACGACCATCTGGATCTTATTACCGCTCACGTATACGTCTACGTTGAGAGCGCTGTCAGAATCGCTAACCTGCGAAATGGTTACCGGCCTTAGCTTCACTTTCTCCCGCGCGCGTTATCTTAGAGCCCAACATTCGCCCCTTATATGTCCTATCTTGCCGCAGTTCCAGCAGCGCAAGGCATTTGCACGGTGAGCTCTTATTGGGTGTTCATGAGACGTCGGCCTTATTTGTTCTGCTATTTTCTCTAGTAGCTGCAAGACCTTGGATGAATCTGATTTATTTTCTTCTTGGACCTGGAGATTGCGAACTTTCACATGACTTTCCGACGCTTGCTTTGCCGCTTCAAACTCCAAGGCATGTGCCAAAGCATCGTTCAAGTTTTTGTGTCTCGCCATCCTCAGCGCCTGCTGCGTGTCGGTATCTCTGATGGCGTCAATGTAGGTTCACCGACAGCTGGTTTACAAACTCTATCGGAGCTATGGGGTATGCTAATCGCGTCAGTTTGACAACCTCGGCGTGGAGATGTTGGAGACCTTCGCCCGGTTTCTGACAACAATTTTTCAACTGCAATCGATACAACTGTTGTAAATGCTGGTCGCCAAACCTCATTTCTAATTGATGTCCGATGCTGTCAAAACTCAGCGGTTCTTCCCTGGGAATACCTTGAAGCACGTCGAGGGCATCTCCTTTGAGAGCTACTATTAACGAGGTCGCTTTCTCTCTCTCTCTCTCCCGCCCCAACCATTTGCTGTAGCAGCGGCTTCAAACTGGCATAGGTAAATACACCATGGGACCGAGCCATCAAATATGGGGACCTTAATTCTTACGTGGCTATCTTCGAGCCTGATGTTTCCTTTGGCTAAGGTTTCGCACTTATTTTCTAGTGATTGTATTTTCTGATGCACTTCCTCTTGTATGTTCGTCAGCTTGTCATATACATCGTCGCTGATACCCCTTACTCTACTTTCTACTTGCTGGAAGATGTCGTCTTTTACCTGCTTCATACGTTCGTCGATACATAAAGTAATATTCTCAATTCTGCTGGCCTGTTCTTGCAGATTTTTTTGTTTCTTCATCTCTTCTCATTTCTTCATTTGATTTTTCGTCGCTTTTTCTCAGTTCCTCTCTTATTTCTCCGTCTCTTTTTCTCATTTCCTCTTTGGCTTCTTCGTCTCCTTTTCTAGCTTCTTCATATATTTTTCTGGTTTCTTCTTTAGCTTCTTCGTCTCTTTTTCTGGCTTCTTCATCTCTTTTTCTGGCCTCTTCATCTCTTTTTCTCATTTCCTCTTTGGCTTCTTCGTCTCTTCTTCTGGCCTCTTCTTTCATTTCTTTAATCAATTCCAATAGCTGGGCGTCCATATTGGCTGTTGCTCTACGTGTCTTAGGCATAGACGTACTTAAAGCTGGTACACAGTTTATTCTGTTTCAAAAAACACACCCAGTTATGTCTTACTGCTGACACTGATCTTCCAGAGATTCTAGAAATTTTCACGTTGTTCAACGAATATTCTGGAAAATATTTCTGTTAGCAACTTGAAAATCCCACTTCTGGCACCAGTTGTTACGTTCTACGGGGTTCTGGATTCGTTGACTAACAAAACACAGCTTTTCAAACTACTAATTTATTATAAGCAACTATTTTCCAACACCAGTATCAACTAAAATGTTTTTCTTTATTATTAAATGTTCATAGAATTATATTCCACTATTCGCCTTCTATGATCGCTTCTTAAACACCAACACTTACTGCTGACTCGCTTAATACTCTATGACCACTTACTCTGCACCACACCGACTTAATACTGAACCAACTTACTCTGCGCACCGCTCGTCTATTTATACTGTCTATAGAGATTCTAGACGTTCTACACTATTCTACACCTGTCACTTCTGGTCTATTCTAGAAATATCATTCCAGAGTGTTCGCTTCTACCAACACACTACCATAGAAGTATAAAGTTCCTAAACTTAATTCTCATAGACAAATGTGACAATACTTTAAACTTACACAGACCTTGAAGATCGATTTTAGAGGTTCCAGTACGCGCACATTTGAAGAATTGTTTCGAAAGTGTTACCAACGATATCTGTCTATTATCAAAAAAATCTCATGTTCTAACTCCTTTTAAGAAAAATGCCCAAAACTCAATTTTCTATGAAGGTAAAGAACTAAATTTTTCTATATCTGCAGATAGTGCAAGTCTCTTTAAAAGAAACTTGTATTACAAATGTCGATAAAGTTATACAGAAGATTTACAGAAGGAAACTTAATTCATATTTAGAAAAGTAAAGGATCTGCCAAATTATAAACGTAGCAGTTATTTTTCCAAATTAATCGCCAGTATGATTTCGTTTAGGTCAACCTAATCAAACCGGTTTTTTTAAGAACAATTAAAACAATAACAAAATTATAATTTCAGACTCAAAGGTGACACACTTATTTAGACGTTTTAAACAAAAATGAGATCTTGTTCAAAACGTATGAAATCTGTGCACTATTGCTTCTCCAAATGTCAAAATAAAACATTTAAAAAAACACATCCATCGAGCTGGATTATATCGCGTAACCTTCTGCTTAGGTGGCAAGCGCGGTACCCCTGCGCTATCCAGGTTCACGTCAATAAAGGCTTTATTTGCATGATACTTTAGATCGGCTTCATGTCCCGGATATTATATTCAAAGTATACAGAATTAATTAATTACAGAAAATTAGTAGAATTACCATTGACACACATCCCACGACTGTTTCGGTCTTATATGGCGTCTTATGTTTAAGTTTAAAGATAAAAGAAACTCTTTTAGAATCATTTTATAGACTTGGCTTGATTTTGTTTAAATTTATGCTATATTATGCAACAGGATAATATATCTATGCTGCGCTAAAGCTGTGTTTGGGCCGTTAATAAAGCTACAAATTTAGTGTATTTTAATAATTGATTGAATCGTCCAGTTAAATAACAATCAATTAGGAAATTTTTAATTTAATGTCGTCCATTTTCCATAATTGCGGCCGAGATTTCACGATTGTTGGTTCGGGTAGTATGTATTATGCCTGATATATATTTAGTTTGGTTACCGTTGATGTATGATTTATACCTGTTGTATGAATTAATCTACGCGTGGCAGTTAACTACTTTGTCTGTCAGGCATTGGACTTTAACCACTAAGTCGTTTGAACGCATGTCTTTGGGATTTTATTTTTAATTTGGAAAAAACTCTAAATATTGTGTACCAAATTACTTAAAATTAACAACATAGGTTTATTTGCACTATTTCTAGCCACATGTCATTCCACTTAGTCTGATACTTACAAAAATATAGCGTTTACATTTGAAAGAAATTTTTTCAAAAGCTTTTCATCGTGACCTCTCTATTAGCGAATTTTTCGTAATGAAAATTCGCTAAAATATAAAAAACGTACAACACCAAACAAAACTTAGAGAATACTTAAGTCTAATTAAGTCATATTGTCGTTTAAATGTATTCACATATGAGGTGCTTACCGCTGGAGAAGGCAGACTCCATTCGGGAGAACATTCTGCCGACAATGAACGCTAAACGCCCGCCTGGACAGTTTGTATCGAGTAGTGCCCACGGAGATGTCTATCAGAAATTCGTGTATGATTTTCCTTGAAACAAATACAGAAAACATGCGTAGATCAGTTCCAGTCCTGAGTCACGATGACTCCCAGATCATACTGTTGTTTTGCCATTCCAAGCTGGGTTCAATTAATGCAATATGGAATTCTGGGATTGTTTCTGCCACTGTGTAAGACTGAATCTTCCTGGATCTCACCATGATAAACGAGTGGATCGTTGTACAACTTGATGTAGTCGGAAAAAGAAGCGCATTCAGATCTGATAATCAGTGGTAGATTGCTGGTGTATACTAGGAACAGCAAGGGATCGAGGACTGAGCCTTAGGGAACACCACTCACCACAGGTCGGGGAGCAGAGTATGCAACAATCACGCGTACAGGAAAAGTTCGATTACTCAGAAAATCGACAAAAGCATATCTCCACCAATTCCGCAAGAAGGCGCCTCAAAGGTACTCGGTCAGATGCGTTGGAGAAATATAGGCAAACAAAATCCAATAACCAACACAGGCCAGTAAGTTTGTGAGTGTCGAGCTGCCGGCCATAAAACCATGTTGGTTTTGCGGAATGATATGGTTATCGAAAGGAACATCTGCATGCTCTTGCGAATGATGGATTCCACAATCTTTGCTACTAAAGATGTCAGACTTATTTGATGATAATTTAAGGGACTATATCTGAATATTCCAGCATAATTGTGGCTAGCGGAGTGGCCAGTGCAGATCCACATGCACTTGGGCTGTTATTTCGTACGGGCTAGGTGAGCAATTTTCAGATAGATTGGCTATTTCGGTCAGAATGTCACCTGAGGTAAAGGACACCGAAAACATCGCACTGGTTGACACAAATTGAGCTTTGACAGGAGATCTGCTACTCCCTCGCTGTAGTTTCTTACGAAACATTCAACCAACAATTCAATCGACGCCTCATCGGTTGTAGCCACCCAGCCATCAGAGTCGTAGTGCACGATTGAGTCAGTCTTGATTTTAGTGACCATCGAATATGCTTGAATAACTTTTTCTTGTTTCCACTGAGCAAGAGTTTCCTCTTGTATTTATGCCGCCGCAGATCAATCTTCGATTGAACTAGATTGGAAAACTGTCGGTGACGTGTAGAAGCAGAATCAAGACCGGAACGTCTTTACGTCCTCCACAAGGTTTTTTTCTACGGATTAACTTTAAAAGCGATTCTGTTATCCAGGGCTTTGTAGGGTTAACTGTAATGACCCTGCTATGAGAATAGTTATCATACCATCAAATCATACATATAAAAGAAGAAGATGGAGACGAACAGTCTTTTGTAAAAACCGTGCGAATAAACCATGCAAACGATGTGCAAGAATCCCATCGGCGGGTTTAAAATGTGTGATCTGTAGATTTCTAAATCATCCTGGTGGTGTGAAATATATAAAGCATGTGAAATTGAGTGACTGTAACGAGATAATTTGTTGCAAAGCATTGGATAGTGATAACGTTTGGGAAGAAGTGGAAAACATTCTGAATTCAACTATTCTGGAAAATAAGTGTGCCGAAAGTGGTGAAGTAAACTACTTGAAATCTATTATATATTGTAAGGACATAATAATTGGTGAGTTGCAGGACAAAATCAAATTATTAAACGAAAAAATTGTACTTATAAACGACGTGACTATCACGAAAAATATTAATCAAAGCAAAGATTCCTTTAATTGTGATAATATATTTGGAGAAGAGTGTAAGGATCAGTATGCCGCGCCACCTGCTGATCTTTATCTGTAACAACATTCAAAAAAGCTATCGTCGAAACAAAATGATAAGTTAGAGAGCGCTGAGTCAATGGTTCAGATTTGTGACACAACAGAGGACACTATGAACCATTGCCCAACACAGAGCAGCGACCTACGACAGTCAGAGAAAGATAAACTGCTTCGCATAGAGAAATATAAGAAAACAAAGGAAGCAGCGGGAGAATAATGGATTGAAACGATGAGAAGAAGAAGAAACACACCGCCAAGTGTGAGTACACGCGAAGTGTCTGAAGACAATATGAGTATTGCTGTGTCTAAGAAGGCATGGTACTTTGTTAGCAGATATAAGATGACATAAGTACACAAAAGAAGACGTTATAAAATATCCTGAGAGTGTAGTTCCGGGACGTGATTATATTTGTGAAAATATAAACAATCTTAGACATTTTAATTCGTTTAAAGTAGGGCTGGGAATCGAATACGAATAGTTCGAATATTCGAATACGAATTATTTAAACGAAGTGTATTTGAATATTCTAATATATTCGAATATTCGAATATATATATATATATATATATATATATATATATATATATATATATATATATCTATATATATATATATATATATATATATATATATATATATATATATATATATATATATATATATATATATATATATATATTATGGCTGGGAATGATCCCGAGAAGATTCTTAAAAGCACTCACCGCAGGCAGCACTAGGAGAAAAAAGCTGATTCTTTAAATAAGTGATTATGAATAATTTGTTAGTTGTATAGGCTCTCTTTGCATGGTTTCAACTAAATATTTCTAAGAACCATACAATTTTGTCGAGTATTTCTATGAATCTTTCCGTTTCTTCACGCCTTCATGAGTCAATAAAAATCTGCAGAAAAACAGCATATTTCGGATTACTAAGCGAAAGGTGTCGCAACACATTTTGAAACTTTAAATTGTAGGGCGCTTTTATCGATTCGAAAGTGATAAATTATTGGGTTTCCAGATTGAGGTATAGTTTGTTTAAAGTTAGTTGAAAACACTTGAGTAAGTCGAAAGCTGTATTTGTCCTTTAACTCATAGGCGGCGCATAGAAGTTCATAAACACCAAAATGTAATCAAAATATGATGATAAAGTTATTGTATTGTATGTTGTAACAAATTAACTGGTGGTTATCCATATCGCATTCGAATTATGCAATGAAAACAAACATGAATTTACCCTTTAACACATAGAGGATCATAAATACGAAAATAGAAATGCAAGAGATGATTAGATATACTAACAGCACGGCAATGATTACAAATTCGTCTTGCAACCTACATTTTAATACAATATACCAACATTATAATCGTCATTAATTTTTTTTAAATAAACAATGAAAAATTTCCGGAATTATTTGAAAGTTAAGAATTAAATAGCTAATTTTCTAGGAAACATAGGCAGATTCAAAAAATGATAACGAGACACATTCATGGGCTTAGGGGAGTGTTTTTTACTGTGCGAATATTCGAATACTCTGCGAATATTCGAATACTCGACGAATATTCGAATACTCCACGAATATTCGAATATTCGAATTCTCCACGAATATTCGAATACTCGAATAATTCGACGTCTCCTAAAGCTTTCGGGACGAATATTCGAATACACAAACGGATAAATTCCCAGCACTAGTTTAAAGTGAGTGTTAACTGGGATCTAAAAGATATTTTTGAGAATGCAGATAATTGGCCTAGGGGAATTGGAATAACAAATTTTATTTATCAAAGAAGAATGCTGCGGAACAAGTAATAGAGAAAAATTACTATCAAAATAGTACATATTATAAAAATAATAGAGCAAATAACAAACACATTGTAAATGATGACAGGCAGGGATTGGACCCGGGGGAATCTTAGGTGAGTTTATTTACGCATATGCGTGTTAACATACTGTCACGTTTGTTTATGAGAATTAAGTTTATGGATTTTGTAACTTCCATGGTCAGTTGTAGTATGCTGGTAACAGTGAACACTCTGGAATGATATTTCTAGAAGGGACGAGAAGTGACAGGTGTTGAACAGTGTAGAAGGTCTAGAATCACTATGGACAGTATAAATAGGCGATCGGTACACAGAGTAAGCTAGTTCAGTATTGAATTAGTGTGGTGCAGAGTAAGTGGTCATAGAGTATTAAGCGAGTCAGCAGTAGTAAGTGTTCGTGTATAAGAAGCGATCATAGAAGGCGGATAGTGGAATATAGTTCTATGGACATTTAGTAATAGAGAGAAATATTTTAGTTGATGTGCTTATGGTGTTGGAAAATAGTTGGTTATAATAAATAGTAGTTTGAAAAGCTGTCTTTTGTTAGTCAACATATCCAAAACCCCGTAGAACGTAACAACTGGTGTCAGAAGTGGGATTTTCAAGCTGCTAGCAGAAATATTTTCCAGAATATTCGTTGAACAACGTGAAAATTTCTGGAATCTCTGGAAGATCAGTGATAGCAGTAAGACATAACTGGGTGTGTTCTTGAAACAGAATCAACTGTGTACCAGCTTTAAGTACGTATATGCCTAAGACACGTAGCGCAACAGCCAATATGGATGCCCAGCTATTGGGATTGATTAAAGAAATGAAAGAATAAGCCAGAAAAAGAGATGAAGAAGCGAAAGAAGAAATGATAAAAAGAGATAAAAAGGCCAGAAGAAGAGACGAAGAAGCTAAAGAAGATGCCCGAAAAATAGATGAAGCTAGAAAAAGAGACCAAGAAGCGAAAGAAGAGCTGAGATAAAGAGACGAAGAAGCCAAAGAAGAAATGAGAAAAAGAGACAAAGGGATAAAAGAGGAACTGAGAAAAAGAGACGAAGCAGCAAAGGAAGAAATAAGAAGAAGAGGCGAAGAAACAAAGAAAATTCTACAAAAACAGACCAGCAGAATTGAGAATATTACTTCATGTGTCGACGAACGTATGAAGCAGGTAAAAGACGACATCTTCCAGCAAGTAGAAAGCAGAGTCAGAGGTATCAGCGACGATGTACATGACAAGCTGACGAATATACCAGAGGAAGTGCAGCAGAAAATACAATCACTAGAAAATAAGTGCGAAAGCTTAGCCAAAGGAAACATCAGGCTCGAAGATAGCCCGGTCGTAAGAATTAAGGTCCCCACATTTGATGGCTCAGTCCCGTGAGGTATTTGTCTACGCCAATTTGAAGCCGCTGCTACAGCAAATGGTTGGGGCGAGAGAGAGAGAATGCGACTTCGCTAATTGTGGCTCTTAGAGGAGATGCTCTAGATGTGCTCGAAGGTATCCCCAGGGAAGAACAGGACAGTTTTGACAGCATTATATATTACCTAGAAATTAGATTTGGCGACCAGCATCTACAACAGCTCTACCAAACTCAGTTGAAAAGTCGCTGTCAGAAATCGGGCGTAACTCTGCAACAATTTGAAGCCGAGGTTACCAGACTAACACGATCAGCTTACCCCCAGCTGCGGTGGAATTTTTGAACCAGCTGTCGCTGCAAACATTCATTGACGGCATCAGGGATACCGACACTTAACAGGCGCTTAGTATTGCGAGACATAAAAACTTATACGATGCTTTGGGACATTCATTAGAATTTGAAGCTGCCAAGCAAGCCTCTAAAGGCAATGTAAGGGTTGAAATTATTTGCAGCACTTGCCGAGCACACCGAGAGCGAGACAGCTTTGCACGCCTTTAAGTAGGCCGACCGGTTTCTGCTCCATCGTCAACGCTGCTTTGATGATATTCACTGTCCTTTTTAGTTACCCATCTACCTCCATGTGCATGAGAGGGATGCAGAGATGCATGTGTTTCGCGTCAGTATATATATATATATATATATATATATATATATATATATATATATATATATATATATATATATATATATATATGTATATATATATATATATATATCATAATAAAACAATATTTGTTTTCAAAGCATGTCTTTTTCCTTCTTAGCATAGTTGCCCTGGTAAGCCTCTGTAAAATCTAACGCCTGGAGGCTAAATATTTCCACTGGAGTTTTTCCGGGCACCATATTTACACAGGGTAGTGCAGTTATCATTCTAGCCGTCACTTTGGAGCAAGAATATTTCCAATTGTCAAGTAACGTGGTGGTGCTCGAGTTAAACCCTTTTTCCGATCAAAACACTCTACCTTCAGAAGTAGACGGTTACAGGCTAACATTCAAGTTGTGGTTGCTTGTCGACTCGAAGTTTGTTGGTTTTCCTCGAAATTCAAGTATTACATCCAATTTGGTATAATAAGTCAGTGCATTAGAAGGTTTTTCTTTTGTATCTGCCTTACATCTCCAAGCTCGCGAAATTGCTTTTCAATTTTACTAATTGTCCCTCGGGATATAGGCGGAAAATTGTTTGCGCTTAAAGAATTTTTTCAAAACTCTTAGTGATTAGACATATTAGTGATTTTTTTACGAATATTCGCTAAAAATGTCTTTGGCAAATAATTTTTGGCAATAATTGCAACACTGCCTCTGTCAACAAGTCTGCCGCATCATGATGGGTTGTTGAAAATTTTCAAAATCAAAGACAAATACTTTGCCCTTGTTTAACGATTTCCTGTTTTATTTGCTGCTTCCCAGATACTTCTTAGAAAAATCGCTGTGCTTAACAACATTTGCAGCCTATAATTAAAATGTTCTTCTGCATTTTTGCGAATAATGGTTTGTTAAGTAAAGACAAAAAGAAATGGCGCCATATTATAAAACGGTTTTATTTAAAATACAAGCATTGTATAAAATATCATAAAATTAGAAATAAAAAAGCATACAAGCTAATTAATTTGTAGTGGAGAAACAGTATTTGGCAGGGGTAAGAAAATGATCCTGAGGGATATCAGAGACCTTGCTGAGCTCCCCAAGGCATTCAGAGACGGGTTTCTGTCCATCCACAGAATTGGTCAGTGCACTTCTGGCTATCTCACTGTCAACTGTCCTTAGGTCCGTGGCGTACTCCAATGCTGCACACACTCTGATAAACTTGCTAGTGCAGTCAGTACCGTACTTGCCGAATTCACCTGTCTGGTAGTCCCATGGAGCGATGTGGTGGTATGATAACCAGTAAGTTTTGGTCAAAAGGAATACCCAGTTTGTATCGCATGGGAACCTGACAAAAAAGTAAATATAAGTAAATACGTTTATTACATTATTTTTTGTACAATTGTAATAGATCAAGAGTAAAAATTCAACGAATACGGAAGGTAGCAAATAAGTACAACAATACATAAAAAATAATTACAATACACTTAGCGATTAAACAGAGATTAATATTCGATTCCAAATTAAACAGTATAAAAAAAGTTCGGGACGCAGCAAGTGCGTTATGGTAGCAAATTTTTATTAAATGCTTCAAATTTCAATAACTCAATTTTCTATACACTTAGAAAGTTAAATTTTGGTACGTAGTAAGATCTTTCCTAATACAACATATCCACCAAATGTCATTAAAAACACTTGGTAATTTTCGGATAAAAAAATATTTTTGGAAAGAAATTTCAAAATTTGAATTAATTTTCTATAAACTTAGAAAATTGATTTTTGACGCATAATAAGGTCTTTTCCAAGACAATATATCCATTAAATTTTATTAAAGCAGGTTTGTAATTTTCGGAGAACACATTTTTTTTCGAAAGAAAACCCAAAATTTTCCAGGAAAACCCTCTCCGATTTTCCTGGCTAACAAACTCATCCAAGCCATTAATAAAAGAAAGGGACTTGCCGAGTTTCATCAAAATCGGTCGATTATTTTTTGAGTTATAGGATGGATACATACATACATACATACATACATACATACATACATACATACATACATATATATATATATATATATATATATATATATATATATATATATATATATATATATATATATATATATATATATATATATACAGGGTGTTTCAAAAATGATGGTCTGTGTTACATGTGCACATTCAGCACAAAAAATTAGACTATGTAGTTTATAAAATTGGCATGTGGGGGTTTTCGAGGGCAAGAAATTTAAATATGTTATTGTTAATAACACTCCTGGCAGAGGGCGCCACCTATAAGACATGGCTTGCATTCAATTGGCTATAATTTTTTGATACCCAGTAATATCGACCTACCGTATAGCTACGTTGCAGCCTTTATCAATTGTAAGCAAAAAAAAAAGTATATTTGATTTAAATCTCTGACACACAATTTTCGAGATATTTCAATTTTTGTATCTCGATGTCGCTCAAAAAGTAATTCTGCGACAAATCATAGGAATACATTTTTCACCTTTTAATTGCTTTCAGTATGTATAAACTTAATTTTCTTATTCTCTAGTTAAAAATTAAAATCTCACCAGAAAAAAAAAACCGACGACACAATCATGAAGATAAAATAAAAAGCCATGATAACAAACTTTGAACAAACCATTTAACAGAGTGGTTTCCATCGTTACGGGACTTGACTTTTGCGTTTTCGTCGTGACATATACTACATTTGACTTTTACGTTTGAGACTACTCACTATTTTTAAGTAATTAATTGCATTGTCCGTAATTTTTCTAATTAAATATTCACGGGCTTTTGGTAACTGTTATGAGACGAAACGACTGTATGAAGAAGCCTTCCCAAATCGGAGAATTCCAGACAGAAGGATGTTTCAATGAATTGACATCCATCTGCGAGAAACAGGTACATACTTACATTATTTAATACATCGATCTGTCTCTTTTGAATATATATATATATATATATATATATATATATATATATATATATATATATATATATATATATATATATATATATATATATATATATATATATATATTACCAGGTACCCTTAATAAAGTTACTGCTGATCGAGGCAGACCACGAAGTGCACGAAATCCTGATTTTAAAGAGGCTGTTCTAGATGGAGTTGAACATAATCCAAAAATAAGTACTAGGGCAATGGCCAATCATCTGGGAGCTTACGATATGGCGAGTTCTTCACGAGCAAAAATTGCGTCCATATCATATCCAACGTATGCAGGGACTATCGCCTGAAAGAGATTTTGTACCTCGCCTACAATTTTGCCAATGGTTTCTTTAACATAATAATCTAGAGAACTTGTTGAATTGTGTATTGTTCACTGACGAGTCTGGATTTAGGCGCGACGGGATCGTCAATTTTCGTATCAGCCATATTTGGGCTGACGAAAATCCCCACGCAGTTTTTGAAAGGCATCATCAACAGCAATTTTTCTTAAATGTATCGGCTGGAATTGTAGAGTGTGATTTAAGGACCTTTTTTTTTTACCTTACAGACTTAATGCTACAACTTATCTTGAATTCCTGCAAAACCAACTAAATGGGTTATTAGAAAATGTACCTCTTGACATAAGACATAACCTGCGGTTTATGCATGACGGAGCTCCCCCCACATTTCGCCCTAAATGTCAGAAATTACCTAAGCAATACTTTTGGACGCAGATGGATCAGACGCGGTGGACCTCAGCCATGGCCGGCTCGATCCCTGATTTAACTTCTATGGACTTTTATTTATGGGGGCATCTTAAAAGTATTGTTTATGAAGCAAATGTTGATAATGTTGATGATCTGCAGCAAAGAATTGTACTTGGATGAGAACAAATTAGAAATACACCAGAAATATTTCACAGAGTACGACGTTGTATGCTCCGCAGAATACGAAAGTGTATTGAAGTGGAGGGTGGCCATTTTGAACATTTATTGTAGTCAGGTATCATAAAATGTTATAAACTTTTTTATTTGTTGTTTTATTTGTTGTTAAAATTTGCAGAAAATACAATTAATTACTTGAGAAAAATTAATTTTTGAGCGACATCGACATACAAAAATTGAAATATCGCGAAAATGGTGTGTCTGAAAGATTTGGATCAAATATACATTTTTTGCTTACAATTGATAAGAGCTGCAATGCAGCTATACGGTAGGTCGATATTACTGGGTGTCAAAAAATTATAGCCAATTGAATGCAAGCATAGTCTTACAGGTAGCGCGCTCTACCAGCAGTGTTATTAACAATAACATATTTAAATTTCTTGCCCTCAAAAACCCCCGCATGCTAACTTTCACGACAAAATTTTAGTTTGGCTAAGACTTATTCGTGAAAAACTGACAAAAACAGATAACTTTAACACGCTGTAATTAAAAAACTGAGCATTTGCGGGTCCATGTTTATATGAAAAAATAGTCTTATTTTTTGTGCTGAATGTGCACCCGTAACACCTATTTTTCTTTAAATATAACAGGGGTAGCATTCTCTATAACCACGTATAACTGCTCGGGACTCAGACCTTTAAGACTAATAAATAAATAATCAGAAATATTTATTAGAAAAGCGGTCCTGACAAGTTCTAATTAGAGCGAAACCGGCCTGCGTTTCTCATGAAGGTGAAAATACATCTAGCCTTACATACATTGTCTCTGTATTCGGGAATAAATCGGCCAGGGCTAACAATTTACAAAATTGTTAGTTGGTTGTACACAGTCTCTATCTATAATATTTTGTGTTAACTAGAGCTGTCGTGATAACATACTACCTGGTTCCGCATCGAGTATGTGACCCTGTCGTACATCTCACAATGTTCTGGGGGGAGGCTGGCTACCATAGCCGTATTACTTTATAAGTGTGTTCTCACTGTGGTTAATATAGCGCACTGGCGAGCTCTAATTAGAGCAAAGCCAGTCGGCGTTTCTAATTACGGTGAGAATACATCTCGCTTTACATACATTGCCTCTGTATTAGGGAAGAAATAGACCAGGGCTAACAATTTACAAAATTGTTAATTGGTTGTCTCTATCTATAACATTTTGTATTAACTAGAGGTGTCGTGACAACATACTACCTGGTTCCTCACCGAGATGGCGACCCTGTCGTACATCCTACGATGTTCTAGGGGCTGGTTACCATAGCCGTATTACTTTACAGGTGTGTTCTCGCTGCGATTAGTATAATAGCGCACATACAAATTCAAATTAGAGCGAATACATCTAGTCTTGCTTCAAATAAGTTCAAGCCTTTTCCGAAACTTTCAATAAGAAAGTGCAACAACTTGAGTAGACGAGTGGCATTTTCGTAATTCAAATGCAAGTAGGCGGCTAAAAGTACTTTCAATAGTGGCGTGCGATCCATGGAAGCAAGGGAATCATTGCTTCCCTTAAAATAACGACTACATACCTAAACCGCATTATTTAAAATCCCTTTTGTATTTTAAATATTAAATTTCAAATTCTGAAACTAATTTAATTATTAAAATTTTTATTTCGCAAGCTCACACACATAATTATTTATTATGCATCATACTGTATTTGTATATACGCTCCTAGCAATGACGTCGTCACAGTAAATGCGACCGCATGCGGACAGCATGAACCTGATCTGCTACTAGGAGTGGATGCAATGACTTCAGTTAAATACACATAGTCAGCGGGCAACTTTATAAAAGAAACCCCGGCTCGGCGCGATGTACGCGTGTTTTTAGAACGTGTTGTACTACGAAGACCCGATGCGAGTACAACGTGAATGTGCCTGATTATTTCGTAGATATAAGCAGTCGACTAAGTTAAATACATTGGCATTTTATGATTATTAATATGGCTGCAAGTAGATGAGCTTTTAACAGCGGTGACGGTGGGGGTGGGGATTTACAAACTTTACAAACAAGTGGTAATAATAACTGTAATTGTATTGTGTCGTTTTTGATAACTAAAGAATTTTCAGCTTTACAGTTTGCTGAAAAACTTGCTATTATTAATAAAGGTAGGCCGAAACCCACTCTAAAAAAAATTAAATACAAGAATTAAAACATGTACCTATTCGACATTTCAACGCGGAAAAACTTATAAACAATATGAATGGTTAACGGGTTGTGAGAACAGGAATAAACTGTTTTGTTGGTATTGTAGTCTTAAATACGAAATTTGTTTAAAAAATCACTTGGAACAGTCTAACGTTTTTCGCGGGACATAAAATCGCATTCAGAATGACTTAATTTCGGCTGCTGCCACTATTATTTTGAACATAATTAAATCTGAAATTAAACAGATTCGTTACATTGTTATTGTTCTAGATGAAACAACCGATGTAACTAATTTAAGCAAACTCTCTGTAGTAATAAGCTACGTAAAAATGGATGGGAGTGTACAAGAAAGATTTTTAGGCTTTAAAAATGTAACAGAAGGTCGTACCGCAAACGCTCTATATAAAATTGTGCTTAATATTATGAAGGATATTGAGGAGGCTGATAATAAATGAAATGCCCAAATCTATGATGGGGCTGCTGTTATGGCCGGACATTTAGGAGGTCGTCAAGCTAAAGTGCGAGAAACGTTCTCCATTGCTCTATTTGTACACTGTTGTGCTCATAAATTAAATTTAATTTTATCCCAATCTGTAAATCATATTAAAGAATGTAAAGTGTTAAATGGCTGCTTTTTTTCCAAATCTACGAAGCGCACACAAGCCTTAGACTCAATTGTTAAAAAACGTTTACCCAAAGTAGCTGCAACCCGATGGAACTACAACGGCAGACTTGTGTTAACTATATTTGAACACCGTGAATCGTTAATTTAACTCTTTGAAAACATAATGGAAAATAGCAAAAATTGGGACCCAGAAACAATAAATAGTTCTAGAGGATTTTTAGATGGTTTGAAAGGAGACTTTAATTTTAATTTTTTACTTAATATATTTTCGGAAATATTTCCGTTTTCAGATAATGTATTTAACATATTGCAATGTAAAATAAATTACATTGGTTTTTGCCTAAAAAGACATAGTGAATTTAAATCCATTATAATTCAAAAAAGGAATGAATTTGATAAGTTCTGGGAAAAAACAATTGAATTAGGAGAAGTGGAGCAACGAAGAAAGGGTCTGCGCACTGATAATGTGGGAGACCTTCAAACTTCTTACCGCCGCATTTTATACGAAATTATAGATCAAATTCAGCAGCAAATTAACTGCAGATTTTATCATATCAGTGACCTGACATTTCTTGAATTGTGTAATTTTGGAGGATTTAAAGGAATACCTTTCCCAGAAGATTCATTTAAATCATTATTTAACCACTATGGACATTATTTTGACAAAGCCTTATTACGATCAGAACTTACAGTCATTTATAAACCCGATGTTATTGACACAAAAACTTACGCTAGTGAACTTTTAACTTTCTTAAAACAATCAAAATTGGAAAATGCATATTCTGAAGTGTTCAAATTATGTGAATTAGTATTAACAAGTCCTGCTACTAGTGTATCTGTAGAA
The DNA here is from genome assembly GCA_964006375.1 of Tillus elongatus. Classification (NCBI taxonomy): domain Eukaryota; kingdom Metazoa; phylum Arthropoda; class Insecta; order Coleoptera; family Cleridae; genus Tillus; species Tillus elongatus. The sequence goes on along the minus strand of OZ023262.1, from coordinate 37,662,576 downwards.
CGAAATTTTTCTACATTGAAACGTATCAAGAGTTTTGTTAGAAATTCAACAGGACAGGAAAGACTTTCCCAAATTTCAATTTTGTCAGTTGAAAATAAACTCGTCCAGGAAATGTCCCAGAATCCACAGTTATATGACGACATTATTAACGAATTTTCCAAAAACGACAGAAGAATTGAGTTACACTATAAATAGGTAAGTTTCTAAGAATTGCTTCCCTTATTTGAAATGTCACCGCACGCCCCTGACTTTCAAACCAATTTCTAACCATTTTTAGTGACATCAGCTAGTAAATGTGCAACTTTTGAGTGCTATTGCGAGAGAAAGTTAAAAAGAAAAACTTTTCCGCCCGCTCTAATGTACAAGCTGAAACACCTTGTATACCGCAATAAAACTAAATGTTAACTTATGATAACAGCCATCTAGATCTAACCGAAAATTTATAAAATAATAAAGTTGATTGATTGATTTACTTATATAGTTTATTTTAAAACACTTGCTTTTGAGATATAATTTGGAATATATCTTACATGAAAAGTGACCACTTACTTTTCGCCTGCTTGCAGTCCCCAGATTTTGACAGCACTATGCACGAGATGGGCAGTCTGGACAAGAATGAAATACCTCATCCATCCTGTCACAAATATGGCGCTAACTATTGTCTCTCCCCAGTACTCTGCCGGAGCATTAACTGGCAGTAAAAATGCTACCAGGAACAATAGAATCCAATAAAACCTGAAAATTTTAATCAATTAAATTAATTTTGCAAACAATATACAGATGTTTCCTAATTAAGCTCAGTAAATCCAGGAGCGTCGTTTCCAAAACTTATGGCCAGTTTCACGTAGCTTAATTATACAGGGTGGTCCAAGTTCAAGTTTAATATCTCCTTTATTATTATTTTTTTTTTTTTTAATTTCAACAACACACCACGAGAGCTTATAGCCTAAATACTATCGTACCGTAGGTGTCGACAAGGAAGAAATAGGCAACTTGTTAATTCTGGACTTGAAGGTTTGGAGGTTCGGGGAGAAGGAAAAACATGTGCCGGCAAGGAATTGCACAACTTGGAAGTCATCGGGACAAAAGAGCGGGCATAACAAGAGTTCTATGTCTGGTGACCTGGACAGTAAAAGGGTGCATTCGCTCTGTACCCCTGGTAGATCTGTTGGCGGCAGCAGGTGGAGGAACTATGGAAGAAAGCTCCTCTGAGCAGTGCCCGTGCAGATATCTATAAAAGAGAGGTCACCAACGGCACGTCGGTGGACAAGGGATGGAAGCTTTTGGGTGAGGGTGGGGTCACCGATGAAAAGTATAGATCTCTTCTGAATGGAGTCCAAGATAGCAAGTGTAGAAGCGGCAGCGGCACCCCAGATGTGTAAGCAGTATGCGAGGTTTGGTCTTATTTGTGAAGTATATAAGGTATAGAGATTAGCCTGGTGAAAAGTACTTGCGAGCCCGGAAAAGGAAACCTAATTTTTTAGCAGCCGCTTCTGCAATTGATGTGACATGTTGGTGCCAATTGAGATTTCGATCCACATAAATGCCAACAAGTGCAAAGGACTCATTACTTTGAATAACTTGGTTGTTTATTGTGATGGGTCTAGGGCTGGTGTATCTCTTATGAGAAAGAAAGCAAGACTGTGATTTGGTGGTGTTGAATTGTACAAGATTTCTATTTCCCCAGTTTAATATTTTTTGGAGATCCACGGAGACAGAACCCTCCATGAATTTGCGATTATCATCTAATTGGGATAAAGAGACAGGCTTAGAATATTGTATATTTGAGTGGAGGGTGCTGTCGTCCGCGTAGCTAGGTTGGATGTCATTGTTGTGAAGAAGAAACAAAGTAGGGCCTAAAGCTGAACCTTGAGGAACTCCTGCATTAATTGGATACAGTTTAGAGGAATGGGCATCCACGACAACAGAAATGCTTCGGTTGGAGAGGAAATTTGCTGTCCGCGTACAGAGTTTTGGTGGTAGGCTATAGGCCGGTAGTCTACTAAACAGCACTGCGTGCTAGACCTGGTCGCATGCTTTGGATATGTCTAGAGCGACAATCTAGGATTCACCGTGTTGTTCCATAGACTTGTTCCAAGAATGGGTGACAAAGGAAAGGAGGTCGGCAGTTGATCTGCGCTGACGTAAACCATACTGTCTATCGTATATTAGACTGTGTTTTTCAAGAAACTTTAGTAATTCGGTGTTTATATACTTTTCTATCACTTTAGAGACGACTGAAAGGAGAGAAATAGGCCTGTAGTTGCTAGGAAGCGCTTCGGATCCTTTCTCGGGGACGGGTTGTAGTCGAGCAATTTTCCAGTTACTAGGAAGTATGCCTCTATTGTAAGATGTCTGAAACAGACGAGTCAGGACAGAAGCAAGTTCTGGTGCGCATTTTTTGCTGGGATCTCATCAAGGCCAGAGGATTTCCTGGTATTAAGAGAGCATCTTTCGTACCTTTTTAGTTTTAAAAGTGTTATCCGTCATTTTATGCGCGACATTGGGGACTGTTGGTGGTTGAACATTTGGAGGTGAGTTGAGAGTAGAATTGCCGGCGAACAACGAGGGAAAAAGTATAGCCTTGCCCAGGGCGGTAGAAATAATTTCATACCCTGAAACAAGAGGTGGGATCGTGCTCTTGCAGAAACTATTCCCAATAGATTTAGCAAGATTCCAGAAGGGGTTGCTGCCGATGAAGCTTAAGAGCACTTTGTTTTTGATGTGGTTATTAAACGATTTTTTTGACTCAAAAAAAATGCGGACATAGCAGTTTCTTGCGTTGTTAAATGCTTGACGGTTTTCTTGACTGGGATTGTGTAGAAGCTTTTTGTGAGCTTTGACCTTTTCAAGTCTGGCCTTGTCACAGGATTTAGAGAACCAGGGCTTTTGAGTGGCTGCAGAGGTTTTCTGTGTACGTGGAATAAATAATTACATACCAGCTTGGATAGTTTCGGTGACGTTTTGTGAGATATCAGAGGAGTCAGGATGAGAGAAGCAGACAGACGCCCATGGAAATGAGGACAAGTAATCTCGCATTTCGTCCCAGTTCACGGAGTTGTAGTGTCAAACGATACGTGGGTGTGATGACTGTGTGACCTTGGGTTGCATTGCACAGGAAGCAGTGACCATGCTGTGGTCTGAGCGACCCAGGGGGCGGTGACTGATATCTTATAGCAGCCAGGATTTGTAGTAAGAAGGAGATCCAAGGGATTTGAGCCGTGTGTTGGGATACAAGGAAAGTAAGTAGGTTGCTGAACCATATTGGCTAAAGAATTGCTGACTGCAAAGGCCTCCGTTGCTCTTCCTTGTGGATCGGTTTTCGAAAATCCTAGCCATTCCTTATTATGGACATTGAAGTCACCAAGAATAGTGACCTGGGAGGAAGGATATTCAGAAATCACATGGTCGCTTTTTTCAGAAAGGTAGTCAAAGAGCTGGGCAAAGTTGTTGTCAGAAGGTGACCGGTAAATGCAACAGATGAATTTAGTTGCAGCCCTGAGAGAGAGTTTTATCCATAGGATGCCTTTTCTTCCAGCTTCTAAATTGGGGAATCTGGTGCAGGGTAGATTGCTACGGACGTACGCGCACACGCCTCCATGCAATCTAAAGGAAGTAAGGAGCTCATACCCCGGGAAATTAAGGTGATTAATGGCTGTTTTGGCACTGATTTGAGTTTCGGTGAGACAGAGGAGTTCAGGTTACAATTTAGGCCACATGTATTCGAGAAGGATATGTTAAATCTTGATGCTGGTGCCCCCTGTACATCCCTCTCCCGGAGATGCGAATGGAGGGGTATTTTACCTCTGCAATCTTTTGTACAAGGAGGAGCCATCATCATTTTTTCTTATAAGGGAAAATAATTTAAAAAATGGGAACAAAAGATGCAGGTACTAACGTTAGCTACAAACTAGACTTATTTTTGCGTATACAGGGTGTTGCATAAGCTAAATACAACCCAAACTTCACTTTTTTAAATGGTACACCCTGTATATTATTTTACCGATTGATCCAGTGTATAATTGTTGGGGTCTATACAGAGTCGTTCAAAACTTATGACCACCTTTCTAAAACATCAGAGGCACATTTGACGGTCTGTATCTTCATTAATATGTCAGCTGCAGCACTCTATCATGCCAAAGATCTCTAAAAGTGTTCTTCTTTCAACTTCAATCAATACAGAAAGAATTCCTTGAGAACAGTATATAGGGTGAGTAAAAACACTGGAGTCAAGTTTTCTCGAGAAATTCAAATGGAACAGCCTGAATATTATAATCAATTTTGATACATGAACAAATGTTCTTTCAGTTTCATGAAGTATTCCCTATACCTAAAACCAGTATTTAGTGAGATATTGGGTGGTTTTTAAGAAAAAAGGGTAAATTTATACACAGAAACTAATTAGTGTATTATATCGTAACTCTGCAAAATAAACAACATATTGACTTACTGGTCAAACATTAACTTAAACTATCTCATGGGCGGCTCCTCAATAAGTGCGCCCGGGGGCGCGCACTGCCGCCTGCCGGGGAAAAATAAAATTTTTGCTATGCTATATTTTAATACATTTTTATTTTTTACCTCCTGAATTCTACAAATACAAACAAAATTAGTATATCGAGGATCGCAGAGTCGGCAGCCATTAATATAGAATCAGAAGAAGTATAGTGTGTTAATGGTTGCCGACGCTATATACATCCATATACACTGAGTCCTGCCTCGGTGTGTATTCTTCGGCGCTCTAACTAAATGGGAAACTTCAATGCGAAATAATCGACTATCTTCGTCAAAAACAACCGAATAAGCAATCCCGTTTTGCGATCTTGGCTGACACCGACTCCAAAAATAACAATAATTTTACATTATATGATCCTAATAATTTGATTGTCTTTTAAGCAGTCTACACATATATTTAAAACTTTCTGCTTAGGCTAACTCTAAATAAATATTGTGATAATTGTCTGTTCGTCATAGGTATGTGTTGAGTTAGAGGTTAGTTTAAGTGGGTACCTACATTCTTGCGTGGTAAATGCATAGATCGTACATTGAGTGGAAAAAATAAGTTGATTGTAAGTTGTAGACAGAAGAATACGCAATTATTTTTTACTTTTTAGTGCATTTTTTGTTTTAGAATATTTTTTTGTGAAGTCGGTTTTCCATTTTGTTAAATTTTTGTTTATTTCTTTATTTTTAGTGAATCTGAAGCTTTATATCTGATTTAATTAGTCCGAATATGTGGGTAGACCTACTAAACGCGCGGCTCAAATGAGAGCGCCGTTTAAATGAGACCAACGGAGAAAGGAAAAAACGCCTATCTCAAAATAGGAAATCCACCCCCAGGGCCGTTTCAAAAGAGAGTTGTGAAGAGCGCAAAAATAGGCTTTCGAAAATGCAGGCTTACATGAAAAAAGTATTGAACAAGGAAAATTTCCAAAAACGTACTCACCGTCTCGGCTTGACCCACGACCGTCAATCCAGTGAAACGGAAGCGCAACGAGCCCACCACCTCGGCGTGATCCACAATCGTCTATCCAATGAGACGGAAGCGCAACGTGCCCACCACCTCGGTGTAATCCACAATCATCATCAATGTAGTCGAAGTCAATTAAATACGCATTATTAAGGATAACTCAAAAACTACTGGTCAGATCTTAATCACATTTATATGAGGCCACACGAGAAGCACCAGCTTTCAAATAAAAGAAGAATCATCAAAATCGGTTCACCTAGCAAAAAGTTCTGAGGTAACACACAAGAACATCATCAATGTAGTCGAAGTCAATTAAATACGCATCATTAAGGATAACTCAAAAACTACGGGTCAGATCCTAATCACATTTATATGGGACCACACGAGAAGCACCAGCTTTCAAATAAAAAAAGAAATATCAAAATCGGTTCACCTAGAAAAAAGTTCTGAGGTAACACACATAAAAAAACATACAGGCGAATTGAGAACCTCCTCCTTTTTTTGAAGTTGGTTAAATACCCACTTGCTGGATGCGCTGAACCCGTCAGTAAGTAATGAGTTCAACCCCTCCACTTTTTTATTAATCAAACTTATAACAACCCAGCATTTGATTACGCGTGATTTGACAGATGACAGTTGATATATGATTTATGGCATATGACAGTTAACAGAAAAATACGTCATTTGATCACGTGTCAGTGCAGATGATAGTTGATATGTGGGAAATCTCCTAGATTTGGAAACTATCTAGATTTGTATATCGAAAGACGTTAAGCATCGCTTGCCGTCTAACCTGGTATGACATAATCCAATATGGCGGCGAAGGTGGCAGATTTAAATTTAAAAGTAAGAAGAATATGGAATTTAAATTAACATTTAGCTTGGCCTGTCTAAATAAGAAAGTCTGACATATTGATTCTGCAGATAATACGCATGCAAAAATAGCAAACGGAGCATGTGCAAACCGGACTTTTTCATAGTTAGAGGCTAGTGTGTGGTATCATTGTTCTCAGCATCGCTAGAAGTCTAACCTGATATGACATAATCTAATATGGCGGCGAAGGTGGCAGATTTACATTTAAAAGTAAGAGGAATATGAAATGTAGATGGACATTTAGATTGGCCTGTCTAAATAAGAAGGTCTAACATGTTGATTTCGCAGAAAATTTGTATGTAAAAGTACCCGATGGAGCATGAGCGACCTGACTTGTTTTATACTTAGAGGCTAGTTTGTGGTATGGCGGCGAAGGTGGCAGATTAAAATTCAAAAGTAAGAAGAATATGAAATGTACATTGACATTTAGTTTGGCCTGTCCAAATAGGAAGGTCTAACATGTTGATTTTGCAGAAAATACGTATGTAAAAAGAGCAGATGGAACATGCGCAAACCTGATTTTTTTTATAGGTAGAGGCTAGTGTGTTGTATGGCGGCGAAGGTGGCAGGTTTTAATTTAAAAGTAAGAGGAATATGAAATGTAAATTGATATTTAGTTTGGCCTGTCCAAATAAGAAGGTCTAACATGTGGATTTTGCAGAAAATACGTATGTAAAAATAGCATATAGAGCATGCGCACACCCGACTTTTTTATAGTTAGAGGCTAGTGTGTAGTATCATTGTTCTTAGCATCGCTAGACGTCTAACTTAATATGACATAATCCAATATGGCGGCGAAGGTGGCAGACTAATAGGTAATAGGTAATAGTGTATTTCGCATCAAGGTTTACATGGGGCGTCAAACAAAACTAAAGTTTTTACATTCATATATAGAATGTAAAAACGCAAAACTAAAGATAATATAAACACTGTCAACATATAAAATGCTGAAACTACCTAATAACCTAGCCACATGCAAACACAAGCAACAAAGCCAATTAAAAAAATACGTACAAAAGAACAACAAATGCAAACTAACAAAGCTAAACACGTACGCTATAAAACAAACCCTGATAAAATATGTACAGATAAGACATATCATTAGAGTTCAAAACATTAAATAACACATAAAATAAATATATGTTAAAAGTCAAAAAATAAAGTTAAAATTAACTATCACAGTTTTAAGCGTCTTATCTTTTTGGGGCAATATGGCACCGCAAATAAAATTATTCAGATGATATATCTGCGATATACACTCCTTAAATTGTCAAACTCGTTTACTCTGAATCATGAACTCTTCCAATGTGTAAACTGGTGTTTTCAGTAGGATCTGTTTCAGTGCCTTATGAAATTGCTGCATGGGCTTGTTCTTCAGTTCAACCGGCATCCTATTATAAAGTTTGGGACCCCAATAGTCCACTCCCTGCTGTGTCTGAGACAGTCTATGAAGTGGTGCTCTTAGACTATCCTTACTTCGGGTGTCAAAATGATGCTTATGATTGTTCGTTGGAAATCTGTCCAGGTTATTATGCACATACTTTACACACTGAAACACATACAGTGCTGGGAGTGTCAAAATTCCTTCAAGCCTAAAAGCCTCCCTACAACTGTCGGTAGGCTTCAAGCCCACCAGTGCCCTCACAGCCCTCTTCTGCACCATAAAGATCTTCCTTGCCGCAGATGAATTGCCCCACAGAAGTATCCCATATGCAAGTACACTATGACAGTGTGCAAAGTATGCTGCTTTTGCAGTTTCCTTCGTACTAAACTGCTTCACCATTCTAACTGTGTATATCCCCGTTGCCAGCTTCCCTATTATACATTCGACGTGCACGTTCCAGGTAAGTCGGCTATCAATATTAATGCCCAAAAATTTAAGCTGTTGCCGCTTGCTAGTTCTTTTAGAGTTTAAATAATGTGTATTCTTTTCATTCATTTTTAATTTGTTATCACTGAACCACTTTTTAGATTTCTTTAGTGTATCCCATTTTATTTTTTCTAGTTCGTCTTTTTCAGACGATTTGACAAAAAACTAGGCATCATCCGCATAAAGGTGGATGGAGACTGTCTCACTCACTATATTTAAGTCATTGATATATATTATGAACAAAATCGGTCCTAATACAGATCCCTGTGGCACTCCATGGATAATAGTTGTTTCATCAGATAACCTGCCCCTCAACAAAACAGATTGTTTCCTTTGCTGAAGGTAAGAGGCGATAAGTTCCAATGGTGGACCTCTCACTCCATAGTACTCCAACTTTTTCAGCAGTGTCTCATGGCTAATAGAATCAAAAGCCTTTGACAGATCTGTTGATATGATTTCAGCGTGCTCATTATTGTCTCTAGATTTTTAATGTGATCCACTATTTCAATAAGAGCTGTTGTTGTAGAGCGTTTAGTTCGATAACTGTGTTGACTGTTGTTAAATAACTTATTTTCTTCAAAGTAGTTGGTTAATCTTACCTTTATGATTTCTTCAAAAATCTTGGAGAACACTGGCAGAATTGCTAGAGGTCTATAGTTACCTGGATCCATCCAATCTCCCCTTTTATGTATCGGAATGACTTTGGCTCGCTTCAATTGGCAAGGAAAAAGGCCTTCCGTTAGACACTTATTTATTATTATTGTCAGTGGAGTTACCAGTTCTTCCTCCAGTGCTTTGATCAAGGTGGTCGTCATTCCGTATATATCTTTCGTGTATTTGCTTTTTATCTTCCTGATAACCCCTCCAATCTCCCCCTCCGAAGCCGGGATAAAAATGCGGAGCCACGCTCCTTACTGCAGCCCCCGCCAAAGTTTTCAGAGCCAACTCATCTCCTGCGGCAAACGCTGCATTTACATTTCCCCCACTTGTGGACTTGTATCCAATTTTATGTTTTTTTTCAGGGTAATACTCCTCAAACAAGCATTGGAATATGCCGAAAAACGCTGTAAATGAGTTAGCCGCCGATAACTCGAAAAGCAACTGACGCCAATCAATCGCTTTTAGTTTTTGTTTTACCTGTTCAGTCCTTTCTGGAATCATTTTTCTAGTTTTAATCATCTTGTACTCTGGTCTGTCTCTTCTGTCAACAGGCAATTCAATAATTTGTGCGCAATGGTCACCAAGATGTAAATTAACAGTTGACTTACCAACCACACTGAAATTACAAAATAGATTATCTATACACGTAGAACTACTTTTTGTTGTCCTAGAGGGTTCTTTCATTGTTTCAACTAAATCGTATGTTTCAAATATATCTTTTAGCTGCCTACATCCTCTTGTTTCAGTTGGAATTTTTTTAGAAAGTTTATATTAAAATCCCCACATATTATGATCTTCCTATGTTTGTACGATTTAGAGTGTAACTGTGGTGCCTCCTCCAGCTTGTCGAATAATACTTGAAAATCCCCCGTAGGTGACCGATAAACTGACAAAACTGCCAGTCTCTGCTTGGGAAGTTCAATCGCGGCTATCTCTGCATCTGTTTCTTGCGAAATTTCCTTTATTTCCGGTATGATTCTGCGTTCCAGTCCATTTTTAACCAAAATTAAGACACCTCCGTGTATACAGTTTCTGCGACAAAAACTATCAGCCACTTTATAATTTTTCACTGTTATGTCGTCAATAATATTGTCTTTTTCAGTGATCCAGTGTTCAGTAATGCAAGCAATATCAATTGACTTCAAATTGAGACTCATTTCCAATTTATCTGTTTTATTTTAATACACTGTATATTCAAGTTAAGTACTGATAATAAATCCACTTGTTTTGTTTTCAGCTTATTTGAACTGCCCCGTTTTAGCATTTCGAAATAACCGATAACGCGTTATAGTTACTCCTGCTGGCCAATTACCTCCATCATATAGTTCTTTAAGCAACGAGTAGTCTGCTTCGATTTTAAATGATTGGCTCTTAGCATTTCATGCACCGGACAGAGTTCGACCACACAATCTCGACGGTTGAAAGTATCCCGCAAATGCTTCTCAACGGCATTTTTCTTGGTATTTAGTGAGACTTTTCCGAGAGGGATTAATGCTCTCCTCGGAGCAGAATGAAAGGCATTTATATTTTTATTTACACTGTCATTAACTTTAGTTCCGAACACTCTGTTTTTACTTGTATCATTGGTTTTAATGCTTCGTTATTGCTTTTCACTTTATTTATACATTCTTCGACTTTACTTTGACCTGAAAGAGGTTTTGATAGTTGTCGTTTTTCAAAGTTTGCTTTGAGTTCACCATTAATATGTCTTGTTAGAGCCGGCAACGTCGGAAACATTGTTTACTGGATTAGGATTTTTGTTATTCTTTAATAAATTAATAATATAGTCTTTATCACTTACCGCGGTATTCAGTTTTTCAATAATGTGTTTTGAATACATTAATTCTACTTGAGCCAATTTAAGTTCGTGTTTTAAACATAAAACTTTCACCGTTTAAATTTAAAAGTAAGAAGAATATGCAATGTAAATTGACATTTAGTTTGGCCTGTCCAAATAAGAAGGTCTAACATGTTGATTTTGCAGAAAATACGTATGTAAAAACAACAAATGAAGAATGCGCAAACCTGAGTTTTTTTATAGTTAGAGACTAGTGTGTGGTATCATTGTTCGCAGCATCCTAGGAGTTGTAACCTGAGATGACGTAATCCAAAATGGCGGTCACGATAGGGGATATAGATTTAGAAATAAGAATTTAAAATTATAACTGATATTGAGTATATGCTGTCAGAATGATTAGATCTAATTTAATTTTCTATTCTTCATCACGTGTGTGGTTTTGAAAACCCCTTTTGGTTATTTCTAGATCTCCAGTTACTTTGTCACGTATATCCTAAATATTGTGCAATAACTTGTAGGTGACACCACAACATTTTACTGTAAATAAGTACTTACTTTTTTTGGAACATCACAACTTTATCATCTTCAATATCAGACATGTCAATATCTTGGAGGGCTTTTGTTTGTGCTTCACTTAAATACTTAACGTCTCCCGTTAAATGTGCATATACAAATCCCTTGTTAGGATTGAAAGGATCCAAGTCTGTACCGTAGAATTTGTGGTGTAACCTATGCCATCTTACCCACTCATATATAGAACCCTAAAAAATTAAATGAATACAATAATCAGTATTTCAAAATAACATCAATTAGTTTAATTATAGAAATGCTAGCTAACCCGACAGATGTTGTCCTGTCCAAATTTAAATAGGTCAAACGATATCTGCGCACGTAGCGAAGTAAGCCAAAGAAAAAAGCACTTTTAGTGTATCCCGAATTTTCCAATTTTCCGGGTAATTTTTCCAATTTTTCTTTCCCTAAAAACCTTCTTGGGATATTATGAACATTTTAAACATACAATTAGCCAAATCGGTCCAGCCGTTCCCAAGTGATGTACTTACCAATGAACAGCATTTAATTTTTATTATGTAGACGGATGTGTAACTCTGGCTACATAAGTATTTGTTTTTTTCTCTGCCACCAGTTTCGCAGTCTACGACATCGTTGCCTATTATGACAGACAGGAGATTGCAAATTTTCTAACGCCAATAATTATTATCCCAATAATTCGATACAGTATTCGATCTCTACAAAGTTGTAAACTCCAAACTTTATTCAAATAATCTAAAATATCCAATGAATAATTTCTGAAGGAAGTTACCCTATATCTATAGACAACAACAAACTACTATTATCGGTAATAGCTACCAACACAACAATTACAATACTCGCAATCTATAAACACTGTGGCGTCTGTCTGCTTCTCTCATCCTAATCCCTCTGATATCTCACAAAACGTCACCGAAATCATCCAAGCTGGCATGGAATTATTTATTCCACGTACACAGAAAACCTCTTCAGTCATTCAAAAGCCCTGGTTCTCTAAATGCTGTGACAAGGCCAGACTCGAAAAGGTCAAATATCACAAAACGCTTTTACACAATCCAAGTCAAGAAACCCGTCAATCATTTAACGACGTAAGAAACTGCTATGTCCGCATTCTTTCTGAGGCAAAAAACTCGTTATTTAACCACATCAAAAACAAAGTCCTCTTAAGCTCCAACGGCAGCAAACCCTGCTGGACTCTTGCTAAGTCTATTTGGAATAATTTCTGCAAGAGCACATTCTCACCTCTTGTTTCAGGGGATGAAATTGTATCTACCGCTGTGGGCAAGACTAAACATTTTGCCTCGTTGTTCGCCGGCAATTCTACTCTCAACCCACCTTCAAATGTTCAACCACCAATAGTACCCAATGTCGCGCTTAAAATGACGGATATCAGTTTCAAAACTAAAAAGGTACGAAAGATGCATTCGACCAGGTCTGGCACGCAGCGCTCCTTAATAAACTTCCGGCCTATAGCCTACCACCAAAACTCTGTACCTGGACAGCAAATTTCCTCTCCAGCTGGAGCATTTCTGTTGTCGTGGATGGCCATTCCTCTAAACTGTATCCAATTAATACAGGAGTTCCTCAAGGTTAAGCTTTAGCCCCTACTTTGTTTCTTCTCCACAACAATGACCTCCTCTTTAGCACATCCAACCCAGTTCACAGTTGCGCGGACGACAGCACCCTCCACTCAAATATACAATATTATAAGCCTGTCTCGTTAGCCCAATTAGATGAGGATCGCAGACTCATGAATGCTTCTGTTTTCGTGGATCTCCAAAAAATATTTGACTGGGGAAGTAGAAATCTTGTACAATTCATCCCCACCAAATCTCAGTCTTGCTTTCCATCTCATGAGAGATAGACCAGTCCTAGACCCATCACAATGAACAACCAAGTTATTCAAAGTAATTAGTCATTTTCACTTGTTGGCATTTCTCTGGATCTAAATCTGAATTGGCACCAACATGTCACATCAATTGCAGAAGCGGCTGCTAAGAAATTAGGTTTCCTCTTCCGGGCTCGCAAATACTTTTCACCAGCTAATCTCTATACCTTATATACTTCACAAATAAGGCCAAACCTGGAATACTGCTTCCACATCTGGGGTGCCGCTGCTGCTTTTACACTCGCTATCCTGGACTCCATTCAGAAGAGAGCTATACATCTCATCGGTGACCCTACTCTCACCCAAAGGCTGCCATCTCTTGCCCACCGACGTCCCGTTGGTGTCATCTCTGTCTTTTATAGATATCTGCACGGGCACTGCTCAGAGGAGCTTTTTTCCACAGTTCCTCCACCTGCTGCCCCCAACAGATCTACCAGGGGAACAGAGCGAATGCACCCTTTTACTGTCCAGGTCACCAGACATAGTACATCTTGTTATGTCCGCCCTTTTGTCCCGAGGACTTCCAAGTTGTGGAATTCCTTGCTGGCACATGTTTTTCCTTCTCCACCTAACCTCCAAATCTTCAAGTCCAGAATTAACAAGTTGCCTCTTTCCTCCTTGTACGATAGTATTTAGGCTGTAAGCCCTCGTGGTGTGTTGTTGAAAAGAAAAGTATACCCCTAAAAACTCAGGGCGACTGTTTGACCCATAGACGTAGTCTATTACGTCAATGGTTTGACCACAGACTTTTATGTGTTTGACATTTTACCTATTAATTAACGGTCAGCTCAGAACGGGAGAATCCGACTGTCTAATTAAAACAATGCGTAGTTTAATCTATTTGTAACACATATTATACATAGATTTTATCTTTTTGCAATTTTCTCCATATGAGCTTTAACAATGCCAAATCTAACACGTCTCCGTGCGCGCAATGTGCTTAAAAAGGGGTACAGTCTTTTCTTCACATATTAGTATACAGGGTGTAAAAAAAGTGTGGAATAATATTGCCAATATTTCGAAAACTAATAAACATATTTTTCGACACTTGGTATATTGATTAACTTAAATTTAATATTATGTTGACAAGCCAAAAAGCATGTGTAACTATACAGAGTGGCTCAGAAACAATACCAACATTTTTGTTTCAAATGAAACATCCTCTATGTATTTGCGTTTTCTAAATTGACATCTAATTTAAGGTCTCTTTTTAATTGAAGTTATGCCTTTTTTCATTCGTTACTGAAAAAATTGTTGTTAAAAACAATTTTCAAAAATTGTTAATATTTCGAAAACTGTGAAATATATGTTTTTGACACTGGATATATTGATGTATTTGAGATCAATACACTTTTGCCAAGGGAAAAAGTATGTATAACTATACAGGATGGCTGAGAAATAATATTAACTTTGTTATTTTTAATGGAACGCGCTGTATATTTTGAAGATTTTATAAAGCATTAAAATTCAGTGACGTAAGTTTTAAGTTGTTTACTCGTCACAACGAAACATTCTTGTACTCGAACTGAATTCAGTCACGTAAATACATTGAACCTATGAAGCTAAGTCGTCTCATTTGTAATGTTGCTAGATGCCTTATCTGTTATGATAAATTTGACCGTTTTTCTCAGATATTCTTTAGCACTCAGATAAGGCTACGCCTCAGTTAACAGAAATTAACATAGTAGCTCTAACTGAAAAAGAAAAAAATGAAGCGTTAATGATGGTGGATATGGTGACCGCCAAAGAACAGAAACGGAAGTTATCGATTTATTTAATCAAGCTTAGCCTAATCGGCCGGCTGTTACCAAATCTCTCTAACTTGGTTCCGCAACTAGGTGGCGGCACGTCCACCACTTACTGAACAAATCTCTCTAGTCTGTTTCACCGACGGATCCCGGCTGGAGGACCAACAATCCTCCGGGGCAGGAATATACATCGAGGGCCTGGGGGTGCGCGAGAGCTATGCTCTTGGCGCATATACCACGGCATTCAAAACAGAGGTGTACGCTATCCTGGCTGTAGTCAATAGACAGGATGTGAAGAGGAGTCCCGAGAAATGTGTGTACATCTGCTCGGATAGCCAGGGAGTGCTCCGGGCAGTCTGCGTGGCCAGAATCAGATATACACTGGTTCAGGATTGCGCTGACGCCCCCAAAGGACTAGCCAGGACAAAGGAGGTACAACTAGTGTGAGTTCCGGGACACTGTGGCGTGGCAGGGAATGAGGTCGCGAATAATCTCGCAAGGCTTGGTTCCCGGCGGCCGTTCTGTGGCCCGGAGCCGGCGATAGGTATAAGTAGGAAGACGGTCTCTGTCGCCTTAGACAGGTGGACCGAGGAAGCAATGAAGAGGCACTGGGGGTCGGTTGGTGGCTGCAGGCAGGCGAGGGACTTCGTGGAGGGGCCGGACAGAGATA
This sequence comes from Tillus elongatus, assembly GCA_964006375.1. Taxonomy (NCBI): domain Eukaryota; kingdom Metazoa; phylum Arthropoda; class Insecta; order Coleoptera; family Cleridae; genus Tillus; species Tillus elongatus. Next base: position 37,647,049 of record OZ023262.1, on the reverse strand, counting down.
AAGCTGTCTGGCTACTCGGAAGGAGTCGACCTGCGCTTCGCCGCATCCTTGGGGTGCTCATAGGCCACTGCGCCCTTAGAAGACACCTCACATTGATAGGCGTAGAGAGGGATCATTTGCCAGGAATGCGGCGAGGATGGGGAAACGTCCTACCACTACCTGTGTGAATGCGAGGCTTTTGGGGGTCTTCGAGCAGAATTGTTCGGATCGAGGACTCTGCAGAGGAATCAGGTAAGTACCGTCCAATTGAAGACCGTCACGGCCTTGATCTCGAGGTCGAGGCGGTTTGGCGACGGAACCGAGGAGGAGTAGAGAATGGTTACTGGGTTGCTGGAGTTGACAAAAAGGGCCCATGGTGGCCTACTTGCTTGGCGTTGGCCTCCCCACCACTGCTACTACTACTACATTACCCAATCTTGTCTAAGCAAACTTCCAAAGCAAGTCAATGAAAGAGGAAGCTTGCAAGACAGACCAAAAACAGGCAGATCAAAAAGTACTACTAGTGGTGATGTGATTTGCAGGACAATCCCAATAATCGCTCCGACAGATGGGCCCACAACACAATATGTCTCGCATGACAGCTGAAAACTTATTCAAATGCTAAAAGATAGGGTCCTTCACGATACATCTGGTTCAAGAACTTATAGAGGATGATTTTGATAGAAGAACGAAGTTTTGTGAAATTATGATCGAGAGGTGCAAAACTGATCCCAATGTTGTAAATAATATTCTCTTTTCCGATGAGGCTACATTTATGCTTAATAGTACCGTCAATAGGTACAACTGTAAATATTCATCAGTAGACAATCCGCGGTGGGTGGCTGAAGCACACGCGGAAAGACCACAAAAAGTCAACGTTTGGTTAGGTATCATAGGCCATAATAATATGGATCATTTTTCATTAACGAAAACGTTACGCCAAAAATTTATTTGCAGTTGTGACGTGAACAGATTATGCCATATTTAGAAACCCTGGACTCAAACCGAAGACATTTGGTTTCAGCAGGACGGTGCTACTGCGCATTTTAGTGTACAAGTTTGTCAATTTTTGAACCAGACATTTCCAAATCGATGGATAGGGAGAAGAGGTGCATGTCCGCATTCTTTCTGAGGCAAAAACCGCGTTTAATAACCACATCAAAAACAAAGTCCTCTTAAGCTCCAGCGGCAGCAAACCCTTCTGGACTCTTGCTAAATCTATTGGGAATAATTTCTGCAAGAGCACGTTCCTACCTCTTGTCCCAGGGGATGAAATTGTTTCTACCACCCTGGACAAGGCCGAACTTTTTGCCTCGTTGTTCGCCGGCAATTCTACGCTCAACCCACCTCAAAATGTTCAACCACCAACAGTCCCCAATGTCGCGCATAAAATGACGGATATCATTTTCATAACTAAAAAGGTACGAAAGATGCTCTCTTCTCTTAATACCAGGAAAGCCTCTGGCCTTGACGAGATCCCAGCAATTGTTCTCAAAAAATGCGCACCAGAACTTGATATCGTTTTGACTCGTCTGTTTCAGACATCTTACAATAGAGGCATATTCCATAGTAACTTTACAAACATAGAACGGATGCTATTGAACATTTGAAAGTAAATATTAGAAATGGATTTCATGAAATTCATTGGAATGCTTTTAATAATGTCTTGCGGGAATTTAGACACAGACTTGGCTGTTGTTTAGCATCTAATGGTCAACATTTTGAATATCTCATAAAATAACTAAATCTAATTTTTAATTGTTTATTATCGTTAATATATTCTTTGTGTTATGTGATATTATGTACACACTTTCAAATTGTAATATAAATATCATAATTCCGTTTATGTAGACGAATAAACCACCTAAAACTTACATCATTGAATTTATCTCTTAAATGCTTATTAGAATGTGCAATATACAGGGTGTTCCAGTTAAAATAACAAAGCTGATATTATTTCTCAACCACCCTGTATAGCAACAAATACTTTTTTTTACTTATCAAAAGTGTACTGAACTTAAATACATCAAGATACTAAGTCTCAAAAAAATATGTTCCGTAGTTTTCGAAATATTAACAATTTTTGAAAATCGTTTTTAACACCCATTTTTTCAGTAGTGAGTGAAGACAGGAAAAAACTTTAAATACGATTAGACCTTAAATTAGATGTACATTTATAAAACGGAAAAACATAGAGAATGGTCCATTTGAAATAAATATGTTGGTATTATTTTTGAGCCAGCCTGTATAGTTACACATACTTTTTAGTGAATTTTCTTAGAAAAAATTCACTAATGAGGAGATCTCGACTTTTGAATTTTGAAAAAATTTCTTCAAATGAGCGCGATCTAGGACCCCTAGAACCCATATCCGGGGTCAGTTTCAATTTTTATATGTTTATATATATATATATATATATATATATATATATATATATATATATATATATATATATATATATATATATATATATATATATATATATATATATATATATATATATATATATATATATATATATATATATATGTATCACACCGATAACCCAAAAAATAATGAGCCGATTTTGATAAAATTTGGCACGTACTTTTCTTTTGTAAATAGCTTGGATAAGTTCGTTAGTCAGGAAAATCGGACGAGGTTTTCCGGGAAAATTTTGAGTTTTCATTCGAAAAAAATTATTATCTCAAAAACTAATTAGCCGATTTTAATAAAATTTGGCATGTACCTTTCTTTTGTAAATAGCTTTGACAAGTTTGTTAGTCAGGAAAATCGGACGAGATTTTCCGGAAAAATTTTGAGTTTTCATTCGAAAAAAATTTTTATCTCAAAGAATAATACGTCGATTTTGATAAAATTTGGCACGTACCTTCCTTTTGTAAAAGGCTTTGACATGTTCGTTAATCAAAAAAATCGGATGAGGCTTTCCGGGAAAATTTTGAGTTTTCATTTGAAAAAAATTTTTATCCTAAAAAATAAAAAATCTATGGTAACCAAATTTGGTGGGTAGGTTTATGATATAAAAAGCAAACTATATACCAAAATTTAGATTTCTATGTTACAAGAAAAAAAAGTTATAAAATATTTTGTGCCAGATCATTTCTATGAAAATTCACTACCATAACGCACTTGCTGCGTCCAGGCTTTTTACTTGTCAACAGAACATTAATTTCAAGTATATGAAGACACCAGATACCAAACAAATATGTTCTGTACTTTTCGAAATATTGGCAATTTCACATTTTTTACACGCTTTATAGATACCCTATCTTTAAAACTACTCCCAAAACATCAAAAAAGGGGTTCTATTTGAAATGGTTTTTTTGGAAATTTTCTAGTAAAATGAAGAACAATGACGGTTGAAGCTGAAAGTGAAGGGTTTGTAAAACACACTTCTTGCGACATTTTCTCCACACGACGCGTATTCGTTTCAGGTTTTTTTATTTATTGATCGATCCTCGTACACATGTTAAAATAAACCTACCACAAATTTTCTCTATTGCCCATCTTCTACAGATATGGCGCTTTTGCTTAGCGTGGCAGAATATTGTTAAAAGGAAGGTTTTTTGTGCTTTCTAAGACTAATATAAATACAAGTTTCTTTTTATTATTTTGCAGTTTTCGGTTATTTGTAATCATTAAAGATTTACTTACGTTTCCTACAAGTGTCGCGCAAAGCATTAGAAAGACTCTGAGACCTGTAGTAGCTTTGTAAGACCTATGGGCCCATAACCTATGGCATCCTGCTGTGACTCCTACTATACCCAATAACACCAATACTGTTGCTGAAATATAAAAACAAATGTACAGATAACATAAAATAATTGCCTTACGTTATTCTGAGCCTTCAGCTTTCACAAACGACAATCACTCAAAACCCCAACAATAAAAAAATAGTCTAGACGCAGTGTTTAAGGAGCGGAGGATAATTAGGGATAATGGTTAATAACTAGGATAATTTTGACATCGTAGTAATGTAACTTGTAATAAAAAATTTAATAAATAATAAAACGATTTAACAACTTTTTAAAACTAACTTAACTGAATAAATTTAAAACCAAATCTGTGCATAATTAAAAGCCTCGCGTCTTTACATTTTAAGAATCTAATCAAAAATCTCTCATATTAGCGTCTACATTTTAAAAGCAAAAGTTAAAAGCTAAACGTCTAAAGCTAAAAAGCCTTTGAATGTAAACAAACACTGATATATATATATATATATATATATATATATATATATATATATATATATATATATATATATATATATATATATATATATATATATATATATATATATATATATATATATATATATATATATATATATATAAACTTTACTTGATCCACATTCATAACAATGCACATAACACAGCAATAGTCAGCATTCCTCAATATCACAAACTGCAGTTGCACCATGTTTATTAATTGCATAAACATGTAACAAGAGCAATTCCAGGTCAATAATTACAATTTCTATACGACCTACAGAATTATAAATGATATTATTTGGATTTATGCTAGCGAATTTTCGTATAAATATTGTAATATGAATTTAATATTAAATATATTTTCACGATTAGGAATGCCTTCCTGGGTAGCGTTTCTGTTCTATGAACACGCAGCAAGTGCGTTATGGTAGAGACTACTTATAAAAATGTTTTTTGGGTCAAATATATATTTTCTCATAAGAAGAAATCAAATTTGGTAGCTGGTATAAAGTTTATAGTTTATTTTACCATAGGTAATCAAAATAAGGTTGTTGTTTGAAAACTACAAATATTTTCAGAAGGTAATCTTAAAATTTTCCCAAAGAAACTGGTCCGATTTTCCTAACCAACAAACCTCTTCAAGCTATTTACATATCTGCGAAGATATTATTATTTACAAAAAAGTCTGGACGGAGCAAGTGCGTTATGATAGTGGATTTTCATAAACATATTTTTAATAGCAAATATGTCTCTAATGCAAGCAGCCATCAATTTAGTTACCGATATAACCTATATAGTAAAAGCAATGTACCATTTTTATCAAAATAACGTATTGTTTGAAAATGTACAAAAATTTTCCGAAAATAAACTTAAAATGTTTCCGAGAAAACTGTTTTGCTAGCCAACGAACCTTAGGTTAATAGCAAATTGAGTTATTGAAATTGAAGCATTTAATAAAAATTATCTACCAAAACGCACTTACTGCGTCCCGATTTTTTTCTTACACAAATCATATTTCGATAAAAAAAATGCAAAAATACAATAAGATAAAGATGTTCGAAAAAAATATTTAGGTATCACTTATGGGCCATCCTGTGATTGTCAAAATAATTTTAAAAGATGCAGCTCAACACACCCTATAATTAACGTATACAATTTTTTCTCGTAAAATAACAATTATAGACCGTTAAACCATAAACTTAACTGTGTGTGTTCTCAAATGCAAAGATGGCAACGGAATGATCCTCCACTAGCCACAGACTTTTATAAATTACACGGTGTGGATTTGAAGTTTTATATATGATACGGTATAGGCAAGTGGCAAGTAGGAAATTGATTTGCTATGTTGAAACATACGGTGCTTATATTTTGTCTTATATAATTAGTTTAAGCTGTAAGCACTTATTAACATAAATATACAAACACAAATATATATATATATATATATATATATATATATATATATATATATATATATATATATACCTCACAGACTTAATGCTACAACTTATCTTGAATTCCTGCAAAACCAACTAAATGGGTTATTAGAAAATGTACCTCTTGACATAAGACATAACCTGTGGTTTATTCATGACGGAGTCCCCCCACATTTCGTCCTAAATGTCAGAAATTACCTAAGCAATACTTTTGGACGCAGATGGATCGGACGCGGTGGACCTCAGCCATGGCCGGCTCGATCCCCTGATTTAAATCATATGGACGTTTATTTATGGGGGAATCTCAAAAGTATTGCTTATTAAGCAAATGTTGAAAATGTTGATGATCTGCAATAAAGAATGTACTTGGATGCGAACAAATTAGAAATACACCAGAAATATTTCACAGAGTACGACGTCGTATGCTCCGCAGAATACGAAAGTGTATTGAAGTGGTGGGTAACCATTTTGAACATTTATTGTAGTCAGGTATCATAAAAATATTATAAACTTTTTTATTTGTTGTTTTATTTGTTGTTAAAATTTGCAGACAAAACAATTAATTACTTGAGAAAAATGAATTTTTGAGCGACATCGACATACAAAAATTGAAATATCTCGAAAATGGTGTGTCTGAGAGATTTCGATCAAATATACCTTTTTGCTTACAATTGATAAGGGCTGCAACGTAGCTTTACGGTAGGTCGATATTACTGGGTGTCAAAAAATTATAGCCAATTGAATGCAAGCCATGTCTTACAGGTGGTGCCCCCTGCCAGCAGTGTTATTAACAATACCACATTTAAATTTCCTGCCCTGGAAAACCCCCACATGACAATTTTCACGCCAAAATTTTAATTTGACTCGGACTTATTCGTGAAAAACTGACAAAAACAAATAACTTTAAGACGCTGTATTTAAAAAACTAAGCATTTGCGGACCCATTTTTATATGAAAAAAATAGTCTTATTTTTTTGTGCTAAATGTGCATCTATAACATAGACCATCATTTTTGAAACAATCTATATATATATATATATATATATATATATATATATATATATATATATATATATATATATATATATATACATATAAAAATTGAAACTGACCCCGGAGGTGGGTTCTAAGGTCCTAGTTCGCGCTCACTTGAATTTTTTTTTGCAAAGTCCCACCATAGATACCTCTCTTTTATTGAATTTCAAATCGCAACTTTGACGTTTTGAGGAAAACTCCAAATTTGTTTTCTTTAACTGTCCATAATATTTTCTCTTTAAACATAGAGACCTAAATTTTGGTGCAAGGTTCACACTTTATAATACAAACACGCGTACCAAATTTGGTTGCTCTTACTGTGTTATTTCTGAAGATATAATTTTTGTTCGAAAGAAAACACACAAATTTCCAATTTTGGTGCATGGTTCACCCTTTATAATACAAACACGCGTACCAAATTTGGTTGCTCTTACTGTGTTATTTCTGAAGATATAAAGAAAACACACAAATTTTCACGAAAAACTAGCTGATATTCTTGGCTAACGAAACACAAATTGTGTACGCTAGTTTGCGTCATAACAGGTAAATTACGTACCAAAATTAAGATCTGTAGGTTTCTTCACAAAAAATTTAAAGGCATTGAAAGAAAAATTGGGATTTTCCTCTTAAAACGTTAAAGTCGCGATTTGAAACGTCAAAATTGGCAATATTTAGGCAAAGAACGTTAAACTAATACGGTTTCTGTAGAGAAAATGTAGCAAGAAGAGTGTTTGGCAAACACTTAAGTTTCACCTTCAACTATAATTGTCCTTTTTACTAAAATATTGGCAGAAAATTCATTTCATATAGACCCTTTCTCTGATGCTTTGGCAGTAGTTTCAATGATAGAGTTTCTCGTTTAATGGTCTATAATTTTTAGCGAATGTTTATAGAAATTATAGAAAAAAATTTGTTAGTGAAGACCACCACATTTTTTTAATTTTGAAAAGATTTCTTAAAATCAGCGCGAACGAGGCTCCGTAGAACCCACATCCGGAGTTATTTTCAGTTTTTATCTGTTTTCATATATACAGGGTGACGCATTTCTACGGTAAAACACAATATATACGTTATTATTCAAGATACGAGAAAATGATATATGTTAATTATAGGCTGTCTTGAGTTGCATCCTATAAATTTAGGTTTACAATCATAGGTGGCCCATAATATGTTGGTGATACACATCTTGTATTATTACATTTTTGCATTTTTCATTGAAATATGATGCATGTTTGTAAGAAAAGAATCTCAGGACGCATGAAGTGCGTTATGGTAGCAAATTTTCATTATATGTTGCAAATTCCAATAGCTCAATTTGCTATTAACTGAACGTTCGTTGGCTAGGAGCCAGTTTTTTCGGGAACATTTTGAGTTTATTTTCGAATTTTTTTTACATTTCCAAACAATAAAGCTGCTTGATAAAATATGGTACATTGTTTCTACCATGTAGATTATACTGAGGGCCAAATCTCATGCCTGCTTTCTTTAAAAGAGAAAACATATTTGCTATTAAAAAGATTTTTATGAAAATTCGCTACCATCACACATTTGCTGCGCCCAGACTTGTTTATTGTTGATATTACTTATGTTTTATTAAGATAGTTTACTAAAAGGGAATTTATTTTTTTTAAACTTTTTGGTTAAAAAAAAAACGGTTCATTTCGGTTGACCAAAACGAAATCATCCAGGTGATTAATACGGAAAAATAACTGCCACGTTTATAATTTGACAGATACTTTACTCTTCTAAATATCAATGAAGTTTTCTTCTGGAAAGCTTTTGTAACTTTAATGAAATTTGTAATACAAGCTTCTATTAAAGAGACTTACAGTACCTAGATATATCAAATTTTAACTTTTTAGCTTCGTAGAAAACAAAGTTTTGGGCATTTTTCTCAAAGGGAGCTAGAACACAAGATTAAAATATTTCGTATAATGATAGAGATATACCGATGGTAGCACTTATATTGAATAAATTCCTCAAATGAGCGTGGATTAGGACCCCTTAAATCGATCTTCAAGGTCTGTTTAAAGTCATAGTATTTATATATATATATATATATATATATATATATATATATATATATATATATATATATATATATATATATAATAATAATCTTTATTGGTATTTTTGCTACAAAATCCAGTAGATAAGATATGTCAGGATTAGATAAAAATACCAGAACATAAGAAAAACAAACATATATCACAGACAACAGATATCTTCCTCTACAAAAATAAAAACCATAATCTTAAAATGTCCAAAATTTCCAATCATCTAACAACAATCTTTTCATAAACCTAAAACATTCTAAAATCGAATTTAAAAAGCTCCAGTTCATATAATTATAAAATAAACTAATCGAAATATCTTAGGGATATACTCTGAAAAATCTAAAATACAATTAAACAAGAACTTAAAAATAGCCACACATATTATATACACAATATATACAAGTATAAAATAAATGTAAAAAACAAATCACTCCGGCAGAAACAAACATCACATAAATACAGATTAAAATTTTTTGCAGTTTGTCATGGATAAAAATTCACCGATGCTATAAAAACAATGTTTCAGTAGATAGCTCTTCAAACTTTTTATAAACCAATCTGACGAGTCCCCTTTAAGATTCTCTGGTAATCTGTTATAAAGATAACAGCCAGAGTAAACTGGTGACTTCTTGTAAAATTCATGCCTATGAAGTTTTAAGTGAAACGTCCCTTCTCTCCTAGTGTGATAGTGATGCTCATTATAATTTTTTATATACGAGTCTCTGTTTGTATGTATATACGTTAGTAAACGTAGCAAATATATAGATGCCACAGTCAGAATGCCATCCTTTTTAAAAATATCACGACATGACTGGCCGTATGGCAGATTAAATATTACTCTCAAAATCCGCTTCTGAATAACGAAGACTCTATGTATCTCTGTTGCCTGGCCCCAGACCACTATGTTGTAGGACATACGAGAATACACCATTGCATAATATATATTTAATAGGTTTGTGGTGTTAAGTCTGTTTTTAAGATCATTAATTACATAAAAGGCCCCATTGAGTTTCTTACATAAGTTGTCTATATGGTATCCTACTGTCAACATCTATGCCCAAAAATTTTACACAGCTTTCGTTTCTTATAACTTCATTATTTATCTGCAGATAAATGCTTTTGAGCTTCTCATTAGAGTGTACGTTATGTGTTTCCATATAGACGGTCTTTTGATAATTGATGATTAATCTGTTTTTATAACACTATTCTTGAAAGCACTGCAATACCGAGTTTGCTTTTTGCTCAACGTCCCCCACAGTCCTACCACTCACAACAATCGCAGTGTCGTCAGCATACATAAATACCCTACCACCAGTTATGTGGTTTGGAAGATCGTTGACATATAAAAGAAATACAAGTGGGCCAACGACACTTCCCTGTGGAGTACCAAGGGGCAATTTATACGCATCCGATTCTGCCTCTCCAACTTTGACATATATTTGCCTGTCCATGAGATAGGAGGTTATAAGGCTATTTACTACCCCACGTATACCTAGCATATCCAGCTTATCAGAAACAAACTTTATATCCACGGTATATATATATATATATATATATATATATATATATATATATATATATATATATATATATGAATTGTAGTGGTCGTAGTTTGCGCTCATTTGAAGGATTTTTTTAAAATTCAAAAGTCGCGATTTTTTAAGAAAATTCACTAAAAGTGAACAAATCATAAATGTAGATTTTGCAACACACTTTAATTGTGTAAAGTCAGCGTTATGCTTATAAATATACATAAATAAATATACACAGTGACATACATGATACGCCATAAACAACTGAGTAACCAATCGTATGACATGTTGTTTATAGCTAGTAATGAAAAGGAAACAATCATCTTATTACATAACGAACTTTCGTCAAGCTTATTTACATCAAAAGGTTTCGTTTTTGTTTTTTTGTAGTACATTACTTGCGAATTAAGATAAATTACCGTGTCAGGTTTCTGGGAGTATCAGTTATTTTGCAATTTTCGAGATATTATACAACACTTTCTACAATGCAGTTGTTCCATAATGGATTTGGTGCACTCGAAAACAATTGCATCGTAAAATAAGATACAAACCGAAATTGTATTATTGTTTTTCTGCTTCAGTTATTTCTAGCTGATATATACGGGTGACCTGATTATACTTCAAAGAAGTTGGTGCGTGTTTTGTCCTTTAAAAAGTAGTGGGGGTAGTTCGTATAACATTTTTCATTTTAAGGTCGTGATACTGAGATACAGGGTGTTAAAGTTGTTACGCTTAACGTTTACGCGATTTTCCTTATTGGTCTTTAAAACGGCGTAAGATAAGATTTTTAAAATTTGTACATAAGTAAATATTAACGGCATATAAATAAAAACGCAAAATCCGTTTTATTATGTGAAGCAGTACGCGCCTGGGGGCACTCTGAGATTATAATTTAGAAAAGAATATGGTCAAAGTCAAAATTTCTAAAATTTTCCAACGGTTTTAAAATCTTTAGAAATTCCATAGGATGTACAGTTTTCGAGAAAAATTGAGTTAAAATTGTTTTTTCACTGAAGACGCACAAGTATAAATTTAGAAAGTTCACGTTACTATGGATACAGCAAAAGTTTTCAACAGCAGCTAAAATTATCATAACTTGTCAAACAATATTATTTTTTGCTTTAGTTATTCGATTATGTCATATAATCAGTCTAGTTTATTTAAATGAATTGTCTGACATGCATTTAGCGTATGGAAAGTGTGGATGTAATGGTTTAGAGCCTGCAAGGAGGTACACCGCCGGAGAGACGAGCCAAGAGGGTTAGGAGCGGGTGTGCGCCGGCGGTTGGGGGGAAGTGGCTAATGTGTTCCCACTCCTGCGATGGGGGGAATGGCTGCGACCCCAGCCGCTGGGGCGGCCCCTGGCCCTTCGGGAACGTCAGGTCTGGCGGGTAGGAGGGATATGCAGGTGGTCATCACCTCCAACCGAGGGTATGGCGTAGTCCTGGCGGAAGAGGCGGAGCCAATAAGGAGGGGTCTGGTTGGTCTGTTGGACGCCATGTCGGTATCCGACGGGACGTTGTAGCTCCGCTTCCGTAACTCGGGGATAGTTGACCCAGGGTGGTTCTTGGTGACCGCCGAGAATGACGAGTTCCTGAGTTGGCTTCTCAAGGAATGGTCGGGGACGGCGGTGGGGGAGTTCGCCTTCAGCGCCATAAGGGCAGGGGACGCCCCATGGCCAGTCTGGATCGGCTTTTGGCTCAGAAGTCAAGACGTGGACCTAGAGGATGTTGTCAGGATGCTTGCGCTCCGGAACCGCTCGCTCAATGTTGGGCAATGGCGGCACCCGGAGATGTCAGAAGTACCTGGAGCATGGCGTCTGGTCTTCTCGGTGGGCCCCGGGGTAGCTCGAGAGCTGGACGGGCAAGGCTGGCGGCTGTATTTCGAGTTGGTGACTCTGAGTGTAACCAGAGTTCCGACATGGAGCGCGGTCGCCTCCGCCCGGCCCGAGGCGGGCGCGCAAACGTGCTCTAACCAGAGGAGGTCTCCGGCCGGGCGGCGTCGAGATTAAATTCGCGGGGCTACTGAGGGTGGGCCAGATCAACCTACAGCATAGCCGGGATGCCACTGGGGAGCCGGAAAAGCTCCTCGCAGGCGGTCCAGGCGGCGTTGTGTTGATCCAAGAGTCTTATGTGTATAGAAAGCAAGTGAGAGGGCTCGGAGGAATCGGCTTCAACATCCTAGTTGGTGGCGAAGCAGAGGAAGAACAACCTAGGACTGGCGTCGAGGGATCTGGACGTGATGTTGCTGCCGCAGCTCGGGTCCAGGGACGCTACAGCAGCTGTCCTGGAGTATAAGGTAAGTAATATTAGACTTAAGGTTATGACGTGCAGCCTTTATGATCGCTACGATCGGCGGGGCTGCCTCAGTCGGAGGAATTGATGCGTATCGTCGATTTCGCAGAGAGCATGGGTTACAACTGATTATAGGCTGCGATGCCAATTCTCACCACAGATTGTGGGACAGCACAAATACCAACCCACGCGGTGAGTCTCTGCTGGAGTATTTGGCTACAACGAACCTAGATGTATTAAACAGAGGTACAGCTTCGAGGTTTGCCAATCGTATCCGGCAGGAGGTGATCGACATCACATTAGCGAGCAGAGGAAGAACGGAGGATATATCTAACTGGAGGGTGACGGAACACAGATCAATGTCTGATCATCGTATGATCAACTTTGAATTGGATGTGGATCTGAGAGTCCTCCCCCCAACATAAATCCAAGGAAGACCGACTGGGATGCCTACGTAACAGGCCTCGGAGAGTCGCCAAGGAGCCCAGAGGGGTAAAGACTCTCTAGAGAGGCATTGGATAGTGAGCTCGAGGGCCTAGAAGGTGAAATAATGGCAGTTTACGAAGCCGCGTCACCACTTAGGGGGGAACTGTCCATCAAAGTCAGATTGTGGAACAGGGATCTCGCCATACTACGCGGGCGGACTCGGAGGGCCTTAAACCGAGCCGTCCGAAAATCGTGTGAAGCGGCCTGGGATGAGTTTAGAATTGCCAGAAGGGAGTTTAAGAACGAACTACGACGAAGTAAACGAGCTGGTTGGCGCGCGTACTGCGGTGAAGTTAACTCCCTACCGGACGCAGCCAGGCTGGTAAGGGTACTCAAACAGGAGTTAGGCAGTAATATAGGATCCTTAAGTAAACCGGACGGGAGCTGGACAAGCGCCGGTGAGGAGGCGCTGCGTCATCTCACCGAAGTTCACCTCGCGGGCGGTGGAGCCGTCACGGGGGCTGCCGACCTGAGCCGGTGGACGGTCCTGAATGCGGACTGGCAGCTTGAGGAGGGGGTGGTCACAGATGGCTCTATAGCCTGGGCGGTGAGCGAGTTCGCTCCATTCAAGTCCGCAGGGTGTGATTTTTCCGGCCCTGCTCCAGAGGGGCCTGGATATGCTGCTTCCAAACATAAGGGAGGTTTCCCGGGACAGCCTGGCGTGGGGCTACGTCCCAAAGGCCTGGCGCCGGGCTATGGGGGTCTTCATTCCCAAACCGGGAAGGGAGGACTACATGCTGGCACAGGCGTACAGGCTAATCAGCCTTACATCCTTTCTGCTTAAGGCATTGGAAAATATAGTAGATAGGTTTATGTTGGGAGGGATCCTCAAGGATCATCCCTTCCATAAAGGTCAGCACGCGTACCAGCGGGAGAAATCGACGGAGACCGCGATCCACGCTGTGACGCGGAAGGTGGAAAGGGCCCTACACTACGGGGAGAGCACATTAGCTGCGTTCTTCGACCATTGACAAGGCAAGGACTGATACGGTATGTGCCGCCATACAGGATATGGTAACGCTGAGGTCCCTAGTAAGCTAGGTGGCGAGCATGCTGTAGGACAGGGGAGTTTCGCTGACCTTGAGGGACCGGGGGCTGGACGTTGGGGTGACGGGCGGCTCTCCTCAGGGCAGCTGCCTTTCGCCTCATCTATGGCGTCTGGTCATAGACGGCCTCTTGGAGCGGCTCTCCGAGAATGGCTTCTACGCCCAGGCGTACGCTGATGATGGGCTGGTCTTAGTCACCGGCAAATTCGTCGGCGTCATCTGTGAGTGCATGCAAGCTGCCTGTAGCATAATTAAAAGGTGGTGTGGTGAGCTGGGACTCTCCGTAAACCCGGCGAAGACGGAGATGATCCTATTTACCAAGAAGATGAATGTATAGGGATTTAGGGCGCCCGTGATATTTGGAAAACTAATAGAGTTATTTTGATTAAATATGGTACATTATTTCTACTATATAGGTTATACTGCAACCAAATTTCATGCCTGCTTTTGTTAAAACAAGAGACATATTAATTTAATTAATTTTTTTTAATGAAAATTCCCAACCATAACGCATTTGCTGCGTCCAGACTTTTTTTAAATGAAAGCAGCCATCAAACTTGATTACCAGTATAACCTATATAGTAGGCACAATGTACTATATATAATTAAAATAACTTTATTGTTTGAAAATGTACAAACATTTTCCGAAAATAAGCTTAAAATGTTTTCGAAAAAACTGGTTTCATGGGCAACGAACCTTAAGTTAATAGCAAATTGAGCTATTGAAATTTGAAGCATTTCATGAAAGTTTGTTACCATAGCGCACTTGCTGCATACCGAATTTCTTTTCTTACAAACATATTTTGATGGAAAATGCAAAAATGCAATAACATAAGACGTGTTCGATAAAAAAAAAATTGTATCACCAACGACTTATGGGCACCTGTGATTATAAAAATAAGTTTATAATCCAGTCACTTAAGCAAAAAAATGTGGTCAACCTCGGAATGGGAGATAATAAGATTAAAACTCGTATACGCCTTTAATTTGGCGTCGTAAAAGTTGTCTCAAAAGTCTCATAAAATCTCCTGTCTGCGTCGTAAATTAGTCAAGGTTGGCCACAAAAATCGTTTTTTCGCGATTATCTAGATTTCTATAGCTGCATGCAATGATGTTAAAATATCTGTTACAAAAATTGTAGGGCATAAAATTTGCAGCAAATTTTGTTTCAAAGATTTCTTCATGCGCAGCATCGCTTTTGAGATACAAGGGGAAGAGCGCGCAGCGCTCAGCCTTACACACTGTAATGCAACTTCAACTGTGAATCTCGGTGAATAATACCTTGTATAAAGTTATTCAATCATTAAAATATCATTGACAATAAATAATTTGTACTATTTATTAGCTAATACAATGTATTTAATAACATTTTACATATATCTAATATATTCCTTTAATAATACTTACCTACTTTGTGTAATAAAAAATTAAATGAAATACTTATTGTATATCTTATTTTAGTGAATTTTCTTTAAAAAAAAATCATCAATGAGGAGATCCCGACTTGTGAATTTTGAAAACATTTCTTCAAATAAAGGCGAACTAGGCCCCCTAAAACCCATATCCAGGGTCAGTTTCAATTTTTATATGTTTATATATATATATATATATATATATATATATATATATATATATATATATATATATATATATATACAGGGTCGCTGATAAGTCTGGAAACGGTCGATTATCCGGGAAAATATACAAGGTTCGAAAAAAGTTTTATACAAAAGTTTTTGGGTTCTTCAATGTCTACTAGGCGGTGATAATTTCATTTATACAGGGTTGGTCATACAGGCGTGGCACACCAATATTAATTTTTTTTTAAAGGAACACCTTATATATTATTCGATATTTCAATCCTTCTCTTAATTTTGAGCAACATTTATCACAAGCATGATGTACATAAACTCAATCGTTTCCGGGTAAAAAAATAAATAAAAATAAACGCTATTGTTTTTAAAATCTATTGGATGAAGAACAAAAATAAATGAAAAGTAGAATATCTCTTGAAAACAATCTGTGAGTGTGAAAAGAACCGGTTGCGATGTTTTTAACATTGTTTGAAATCCTATTTTATAAGATGTTCAAAGTGTTCTCCATTGACCTCCTGACAATAATGAATTCGCTTAACAAAACATTGCACTGCATTTACAAGAGCGTTTTGAGGAATGTTATTAATTTCATGCACAATCCTTGCTTGCAACTCTTCAATATTCTGCGGTCTATTTTGGTAAATTAAATTTTTTACATGACCCCACAAAAAAAAGTCAAGCGGCGTCATGTCGGGAGACCTAGCTGGCCATTCAATAGTTCCCCTGCGCCCTATCCATCTGCCAGGAAAGGTTTGATTCAGATATTCCCGTACCTCAATTCCAAAATGAGGGGGTGCCCCATCCTGCTGAAACCATATTTCTTCCGCTGGTAGATTTGGGTCGTTATTGTTCGGAAATAATCGACTAACGTCTGGAACAATTGATTCTTGCAAAAGTGTCAAATATCGAGCAGAGTTCAAATTACCGTGTATAAAATAAGGTCCTATGATATGTCCACCAATAATAGCACACCAAACATTTACTTTTTGCGGTCTTTGGGTGTGAATTTGTTCCATCCAATGTGGGTTTTCGTCTGACCAGTACCTACGGTTGTGTCGGTTGACTTGTCCATTCAAACAAAATGTAGATTCGTCGGAAAACAAAATGTGGTTGGCAAAGTTAAAATTTTGGCGTAACTTCTCCATAATAAGTTCACAGAACTCGATTCTGCGATCAAAATCGTCTTCACTCAGTTCTTGCAATAAATGAATTTTATATGGACGGAACTTTTCCCGCTTCGTAATCTTTTGAATTGAATATCGACTCATATTGTGATTTAAAGCCAATTGCTGTGCCGAAGTTTTCGGATTTTCCACCACATCCAATATTACATTCAAAGAATTTTCTTCATTTGTAACGGTTACTGGCCTTCCAGTTCTAGGTATATCCTTGATACCGCCAGTTTCGTGAAAACGATGCAAAGTTTTCGAAACTGTGGATTTGGAGATCGATTCCCGCTCAGGATGCAACTCATTGAACATAATCACCACTTGAGCAAAACTTCGTGTTCTATCACCGTACCCTATCATCATTAAAATTTCGATACGTTCGGTTTCACTTAAACTTGCCATTTTGCACAAAAACTGTTGACACTAAATTACTAATGTTTCAAAACTGTTGACACTGAATGAATGTTTGACATTCGTTGTCCTGGAAACATTTTAAAACAAAAGAATAATACTGCCTTTCTTATGGGCATCTTATCTTATCTTGGGATTCCAAACAATGTTAAAAACATCGCAACCGGTTCTTTTCACACTCACAGATTGTTTTCAAGAGATATTCTACTTTTCATTTATTTTTGTTCTTCATCCAATAGATTTTAAAAACAGTAGCGTTTATTTTTATTTATTTTTTTACCCGGAAACGATTGAGTTTATGTACATTATGCTTCTCATAAATGTTGCTCAAAATTAAGATAAGGATTGAAATATCGAATAATATATAGGGTGTTCCATTAAAAAAAAATTAATATTGGTGTGCCACGCCTGTATGACCAACCCTGTATAAATAAAATTATCACCGCCTAGTAGACATTGAAGAACCCAAAAACTTTTGTATAAAACTTTTTTCGACACCTTGTATATTTTCCCGGATAATCGACCGTTTCCAGACTTATCAGCGACCCTGTATACACGTGTGTAACTATGTATCACATAGCCCAAAAATAATTAGCCGATTTTGATCAAATATGGTGCATACCTTCCTTTTGCAAGTGGCTTGGATAAGTTCGTTAGTCAGGCAAATTGGCCCAGGTTTACATGGAAAATTTTGTGTTTTCTTTCGAAAAAAAATTATATCTCTGGAAATAACAAAGTAAGGTCAACTGGATTTGGTATGCTGATTTCTACCATATAGAATATTCTATGTACCAAAATTTGCATCTTTATGTTAAAAAACAAAAAAGTTTGAGGAAAATTAATTTTTAAATAATTATATCTGATTGAAGAAAGTTAAAACGTCAAAATTGAGAATTGTGGTAGGAGTACTAATATGAGTGAAAAATACGACAAGAAAATACTAACAAGCTCCTAGATATATGTCTAAGTTTATTTCGTTAAAATATAATCAAAAAATCCATTGCAAATCAAAATTGTTTGTGTAAATAGTAACGTTAGACGCTTAACATGTATTACGAGATATACCTGCTAGCTGCTGGTACATATATGTCCGGCATAGCCCAGTTGGGTGAGCCGTGTACATCGGATAGTCGACTCCGACATGACGAGTTCTAATCCTAGTTACTGACTTTACTTTTTATCAATTTTAAAAAATCTCATGTCACTTTACGGTTATCTAATCAGATTGTTTTTATTCCGATAAATTTTTTAGCGAGTTTTTGAATAAAAAGTAATCTGATAAAGATGAGATGAAAGTTTTAAGGCTTAATTTAATTTAAATAGCATACCTGGTTGTTTGTTCTTGCCCTAACTTAGTGAAACTGTTCCATATTTAATACAGTCGTAGACTTTTCCCGTGGCTTTACAAGTGCCTGTTTTAGTGAATTTTCTCTAAAAAAATCACTAATGAGGAGATCCAGACTTTTAAATTTATAATTTTTTTTTTGAAATGGACGCGAACTAGGAGCCCTAGAACCCATATCCAGGGTCAGTTTCAATTATATATATATATATATATATATATATATATATATATATATATATATATATATATATATATATCTATATATATATATATATATATTTATATTTATAAACGGTAAACCATTTACCAAAATTTAGGCCTGTAGGTTTAAAGACAAAAAATTAGAGGCATTTAAAAAAAATTGGGGTTTTCCTCAAAACGTAAAAAGTGGCGATTTGAAACATCAAAATTGGCAACTTTTAGGCAAAGATCCTGAAAGAAATACGGATTATGTAAAGAGTGTTCTGCAAACCCTTAAGTTTCAGCTCCAACCATCATTGCCACCCATTTTAATAAAATATTTCCAGAAAATTCATTTCAAATAGACACTTTCTCTGATGCTTTGGCAGCAGATTTAGTTAAGTTTATGGTTTAACGGTCTATAATTTTTAACTAATTTTCGTGGAAAAAAATTGTTAATAAGGAGGTCGAAGCTTTTGATTTCTAAAAAGATTTCTTCAAATGAGGGCAAACTAGGCTCCCTAGAATCCATATCCGGTTTACTTTCTGTTTACATATATACAGGGTGACGTATTTCTACGGAAAACTTCAAAATAATTGTTATTATGCAAGATACGAGGAAAAAATTGTATTCGTTACTTATAGGTTGTCTTGAGCTACATCTTTTTGCATTATTTTGACAAACACAGGTGGCCCATAAGACGTTGGTGACACCTAAAAATTTGTTTTAACCATTGCGTATTGCATTTTTGCATTTTTCATCGAAATATGATGCATGTTTGTAAAAAATCGAGACGCAGTAAGTGCGTTTTGAGAGCGAATTTTCATTAAATGCTTCAAAATTTAATAACTCAATTTGATATTAACCTAACATTCGTCGGCTAGGCAACGAGTTTTCTCGGAAACATTTTTAGTTTATTTTCGGAAAATTTTTGTACATTTTCAATCAAGTTATTTTGATAAAATGTGGTACATTGTTTCTACTATATAGGTTATACCGGTAACCAAATGATGCCTGCTTGTATTAAAGAGACATATTTGCTGTTAAACACATTTTTATGGAAATTCACTTCCATAAGCACTTGCTGCGTCCAGACTTTTTATATTAATTTATTGAAGGTAGATTTTGAGTTTAAAATGTGTAAACTCTTAAACAATTATTTTTCTATAAGGTTATAACTGGGAAGGCGGACCCCTATAATACGACCTTTTTCTATGAAGTCTATGCCTGAGAATGTCGACCCCTCCATAATACGACATTCTTCATTTATAGTTAGTTCATGAGTCAGATTCACTCGGTGAAGACTGGAGAGTGCGATGGGCACTGATAAGTACACTTGGAGAACCAAAATCACCACAACATATATTTTAAGACCTGGCGATCGTTTCACTAACAAAGCTGGCGTCATCAGAGGATGAAAAATATAAGAAGAATAATGACAGATGTTCCGTTGTGAAGACTGTTAACTGAATTTATTGTTTTTTTTTCAGATCTCGGCAACGTAAGACTAGATGCATTCTCGCAACAATTAGAACCGTAGACCGGTTTCGCTCTCATTAGAGCTCTTCAGTACGGCATACTAATTGCAGCAAAAATGCGCCAAAAGTAATACGGCTATACTAGGTGGCGGCACGTCCACCACTCACTTAGTATTTTAAGGCTGGCTATACTATAGCCGTATTACTTTTGGTGCATTTTTGCTACAAGTAGTATGCCGTACTGAAGAGCTCTAATGAGAGCGAAACCGGTCTACGGTTCTAATTGTTGCGAGAATGCATCTAGTCTTACATAATTTGTCCCTATATTGGGGTAGAAATGGGCCAGGGCTGACAATTTTCTAAATTGTTAGTTAGCTGTATACAGTCTCTATTTTTTTAACACTTTGTGTTATTTGGAGCTGGCGTGACAGCATACTACTTGGTTCCGCAACTAGGTGGCGTCACGTCCACCACTCACTTAGTATTTTAAGGCTGGCTATAGTATAGCCGTATTACTTTTGGTGAATTTTTGCTACAATTAGTATGCCGTACTGAAGAGCTCTAATGAGAGCGAAAGCGGTCTACGGTTCTAATTGTTGCGAGAATGCATCTAGTCTTACATACTTTGTCCCTATATTGGGGTAGAAATGGGCCAGGGCTGACAATTTTCTAAATTGTTAGTTAGCTGTATACAGTCTCTATTTTTTTTTAACACTTTGTGTTATTTGGAGCTGGCGTGACAGCATACTACTTGGTTCCGCAACTAGGTGGCGTCACGTCCACCACTCACTTAGTATTTTAAGGCTGGCTATAGTATAGCCGTATTACTTTTGGTGAATTTTTGCTACAATTAGTATGCCGTACTGAAGAGCTCTAATGAGAGCGAAAGCGGTCTACGGTTCTAATTGTTGCGAGAATGCATCTAGTCTTACATACTTTGTCCCTATATTGGGGTAGAAATGGGCCAGGGCTGACAATTTTCTAAATTGTTAGTTAGCTGTATACAGTCTCTATTTTTTTAACACTTTGTGTTATTTGGAGCTGGCGTGACAGCATACTACTTGGTTCCGCAACTAGGTGGCGGCACGTCCACCACTCACTTAGTATTCTCGGCAACGCCGGACGTACAATTTTGAAAATTATGGCTTACGCCAGAAGTGAAATTATTTTTTAATAAACTGGAACAAACCATTGAAAGGCATGAAATTGAAAATACAATGATCTTCAACATGGACGAGTCCTCTTTAAAAAAGGTAAAAAGCAAATTGATGCTCTGACAAGTGCCGAAATAGTTGTACTTATAACTGTGGTCGCCTGTATGAATAGTGAAGGAACTTGCGTACCACTAGCAATTATTTTTCCCAGGAAAAGGAAGGCCGTATCCTGTGGGTACATAAAAACTACACAATGAATCCGCTTATATGACAGGAAATTCATTCCAAGCATGGAGTCGACATTTTATTACTCATGTTGGATGGTCATTCAAGCCAGAAAACGCACGAAGCGTTAGAGTTTGCAAAAAAACACTTATTGGACATTGTACTCACCGCCTGCAACCACTAGATGTGGCATTTTTGGGCCCCTGCAAAATTACTATAATTAAGCAGTTTCTCAATGGCTCAGAGAAAACCCTGATCGCACAGTAACCATCTAACAAGTATCGAAACTATTTAATTCAGCATATGGGAAAAAAGCCACCTTTGAAATAGCCGTTAGTGGATTTCTAGCCACCGGAATATCACCAATCAAACCTAACATTTTCCCGATCACATGTTTTCACTAAGCCGAACAACCGGCGTTCCTTTAATATCAGCAATTTCTGTTGGTGTGGAGGATGCCGTTATGAATGATGCACAGGGTGCTGGAAGTAAAACTCAAAGTGATAATCTTACAGAAGTTTCTGAAACTGCGTCAATTTCTGTTGGTGTGGAGAATAGTTTGATGAATGATGCACATGGTGCTAAAAATAAAATTCCGAATTGAAATCTTACTGACGTTTTTCCTTCAACTTCCACTTCCTGTCATGAAGGTAAAATATCACTTATATCACGCACTGAAAACGTTCCTACGCCTAACGCACCTAACTGTACCGGTGAAGAAATTACCGTTATTCTACAAGAATTATCACCATTTCCACAAAGCAGTATGAGAAAATGAGTACCAAGACTTGCTAACCGAGAATCCTTACCTTAAAAGCCTCCGTGAAAAGGAAATTGAAAAGAGAAAACAATAAGAAGAAGTAATTTCTGAATGTCACAACGTCTGGGTTAGACATATTTCCAAGATAAAAAAGAACAGAACAAGGCTATACTCCAGACTGAATTTATTTAGTAAAAGCCCTACGCGTTTCGGCCCCTATATGTGTCCATCTTCAGGGGTATCCTGAAACATTACAATAGGTTGTAAGGTTCAGTTCCTATTATAAAAAACAGAACGTAAGTATGTTTAGTCATTTTGGTTTTATTCTTTATAGGTATCATAGGTTTAACTCAGTGTTTTTCTCTGAAAGTTCTGCTCTGGTTGTGCAGCCTGCCTTGGCAGCTTCTCTATCTATTTGTTTAAAGACCTTAGATTGTGGTGTGTCAGTGCACTTTTTAACTTAATTTACACGGGTTTCTACCCGCTTTTTGCTATTTTTACTGCTTTTTCATTGTTGTTTTTGCTGGTTGGAGGGGCCTCGACCAAGCTTTGGACATTTTGATGTATTTAGCTTCTCAACTTTTAGCTTTCAGCTTTGATTTTATTAATGTAACTGTAACTTTTAGCTTTCAGCTTTGATTTTATTAATGTAACTGTTGTAGAGCATGTAAACGTTGACTTTAGTTTCTGTTTAGACTATGCTTGTGAGACTGTTTAGAATTTTCTAACTGCTTGTGTCGTGTGATACTTGCTGCAGAAACTTTGTTTCTGGCACAACCACCATTTGTAATGTTTCAGGACGCCCCTGAAGATGGCCAGATGTATGGGCCGAAACTCGTAGGGCTTTTACTAAATAAATCTCTGGAGTATAGCCTTGTTCTGTTCTTTTTTTTACCTTGGAAACAAGGAAAGATTGATACAGACAGGGATATTAAGACACAAGACAAAAACAAAGAACGGGCAGAAGAAATGTGACAAAAAAAGCAATAATAGAAAGTGCATCGAGTGATGAACGAAATCCTTTTCAAAGTGACGACCAAGAAGACGACTGTGCCTGTCTATACTGCAATGACCTCTAAAGGGCACATGCAAAATGTGCCGGGTTATCTAAGAAATCAAAAACATTTATTTGTAAGCTCTGCCTTTAATGAGTTGCTCCCGTTTTTTTTTCTAATTTATTTTCTTTAATATACGTCATTTTGCCCACATCCGACGGGTAAGCTAACTTTGGAAGAAATGCATGTTGATTTTTTTTTTAAACTAAACTATTGATTTATTTAGAAATCCCTTTGCTTAGTTCAATGGAGCAACTGTTGTTGTTAATGCAGAAGTGAAAATACATGATTTAGCTGTCTTCGTATCTTAGTTATATTGAACCAAAACTAAGTATGTCATCTTAGCCACCTTTCCCCTATATACAAAGTGTTGAAGCAGTAAACATAACAATGAAAATAGTTATATCAAACTTATTATCTAAAATGCAAATCGCAAACGATAAACATTCATTAGTTCCCGGGTTATATACATGTAATTGCGGCTGATGCACAGTTCTTACAAATTGCTTACACATATTTATATTGAGTTTATACATATTGTGCAAATATATACTAATGGTAGCACGTTCGCGACAAAGTAAGGTCATGAAATCAAAAGAATCAAATAACGTCTCATCAACAATAACACGTAAAAAAAACGACTGGACACAGAAAATGCCTTATGGTAGCGAATTTTCATAAAAATGTTAAAAAAAATCATATGTGTTTTTTTTTAAATGAAATAAACCAAATTTGGTAGATACTATAACTTCTATAGTACAAACCATGTACAGGGTGATTTTTTTAAGTGTCTCACCCCTGTAATTTCTTTATTATCAGAGATATCAAGAAAATTCCAATGACATCTAACAACCTATCATGCGATGAGTTAAAATATTGCGACAGAAAAACAATTGCACATCGCCTTCATAGAAATCCGTGGCCAACGTTGATTTTCTTAAATGGAACGATAGGCCTCAGACACATACAGTCGATGCAGAATCGAAGTCTGCGTACAACGATGCTACGCTCGCATTTCTGAGTCAAGCCGTTTCGGAGACATGACGTCACAAAATTTCAAAATGTTGCTGATTTATTTAAATGTCTCACCCCTGTAATTTCTTTATTATCAGAGATATCAAAAAAATTCCAACGCCGTATGACAAACTATCATGCGATGAGTTAAAATATTGCGACAGAAAAACAATTGCGCATCGTTTTCATAGAAATCCGTGGCCAACGTTGATTTTCTTAAATGGAATGATAGGCCTGAGATACATACAGTCGATACAGAATCGAAATCTGCGTACAACGATGCCACGCTCGCATTTCTGAGTTGAGCCGTTTCGGAGACAGGACGTCACAAAATTTCAAATTGATTTTTTTAGGTGTCTCACCCCTGCAATTGTTTTTCGGTCGCAATATTTGAACTCATCGCATGGTATCTTTTGATATCTCTCTTAATAAAGAAATTACAGGGCTGACACACTTAAAAAAATCACAAACATTTTGAAATTTTGTGATGTCATGTCTCCAAAACGGCTCAACTCAGAAATGCGAGCGTGGCATCGTTGTACGCAAATTTCGATTCTGTATCGACTGTATGTGTCTGAGGCCTATCGTTCCGTTTAAGAAAATCAACGTTGGCGATGGATTTCTATGAAGGCGATGTGCAATTGATTTTCTGTCGCAATATTTTAACTCATTGCGTGGTAGTTTATCAGATAGCGTTAGAATTTTTTTGATATATCTGATAATAAAGAAATTACAGGGGTGAGAGGATTAAAAAATCACACACGATTTGAAATTTTGTGACGTCATATCTCCGAAACGGCTCGACTCAGAATAGCGAGCGATCGTTGTACGTAGATTTCGATTCTGCATCGACTGTATGTGTCCGAGACCTATCGTTCTATTTAAGAAAATGAACGTTGGCCACGGATTCCTATAAAGGCGATGTCCAATTGTTTTTCTATCGTAACATTTTAACTCATCGCATGATAGTTTGTCAGATGGCGTTGGAATTTTTTTGATATCTCTTAACTGTCACTTAAAAAAGTCACCCGGTACCATATTTCATCAAAATAAATTTTCGTTCAGTCAAATAAGCATTTAACGTCGGAATTGAAGATAATAAGCTAAACATTTTCGCAGACCTTCCTTTTGACATTATCAACACTACCTCAAAAGTCTCACACAACCTGGTGTACGCGTCATGAGATGTTCAAGGTCGAAGATCGCGCAAATCAGTTTTTACAAATCCCTCGTTTGATATGCGTCAAATCGCTTTTGAAGTTTTAATTAATATTGTAGAGCATAAAATTCTCTACGTTCTGTGTACTAACACGTTTGTCTTTGTCACTAAACGTTTTTGAGATATCGCGCGGAAAGTGAGACTAGTGGTAATCAGGAGTCCGTATCCATATATAAGTCAACGAAATGTCAAATAGAGTCATATGCGTCATATGGTAATATTAACATCGCTGCAAAATCATCTAGAAACGATGCTGGTGTTCTGATCGTCGAAACAGCCATTGACGAATTTGAGCAGCAAAAGATAAAGTATAAACAAGCAATTTTACTAAATAGAGTTTGACAGACTAAAAAAAATCTTGCTTCCATGGCATACTTTTTATTCACGTCTATCAAGTTAGCTGGCGCATGTTGTTATTTGCAATATATTTTGTTCTGTCTAAACCAACTAATAAAAATATCATAAGAGACAAAAAAGTTTCCAAATCAAATGTACAAATAAAAAAACTCATTGGCGTACACACACTTTTTTTCAAAAAAAGTGTACAAGGCCGTCAAAAATAAGACATCCTGTACTTCAGTGTGTGAGAAACTCAGTGAAATTGTGCAATACCCAAAGGAAAATACCTGTGTGAAAAATGAAATCAAAAGGTTGAGCCAAATTAGAGTAAGTAAATAAAAAAAATCTCTTTTGAAAGCTGTAGCTCGTTGGGGCGACACTTTTGGATATAGGTAAAGTGGGTCAGATTGATTTTTTAATGTAAGAAATAAGTGGTTGACCGTTATACAGGCATTTTTCGAACACCCTGTATATATAAGCTGAACGTTCGCACATGTTTAAAGAAAGCTTTTTCAAATTCATATGTCGCGAAGGCTCCTAAGCAAATTTTTTCTACGAAAATGGGCTAAAAATATGATTTATGATGTTCCTCGTTACAGTGATAAAATATCAACTATGTGGTTTTAAAGTCACATTGCTTTAACAATTTTTGTTACGCTTATGTAAATTTTATCGCTTCGTAGCACTAATCCATCATTTTTAGGGAAAATATCGATATTCTAGTTCCTTTAATAGGACGAACACAATCGTGTGATTCATAGATTATAGAAATAAATATTTTAACAAAAGTCTGGACGCAGCAAGTACGTCATGGTAGTGAATTTTCGTAGAAATGATCGTGCTCCAAACATTTTTATAATTAAATGCTTATAGCTTCTTTCCTGTAACATAGACACTTAAGTTTTGGTTTGTAGTTTACTTTTTATAACGTTAACCTACCTACCAAATTTGGTCACCATAGCTTTGTTATTTTTGGAGATAACAAGTTTTTCTGAAAGAAAACTCAAAAGTTTCCCGGAAAACCTGGTCCGACTTTCCTGGCTAACAAAGTGAATGAGTGAAGTTTGGAACTGTGATGAGCACTCATAAGTACAATTTGGGGAACTCAATTCAATTTTTCATCTCTCTGATGACCGTAACTTTGTTAGCGAAAGGATCGTCAGGTATAAAAACTGTATGGTGATGTATTGTGTTTGCCAAATTGTACCTATCTGCCTAACCAACTTATCCAAGCCACTTACGAAAGGACGGTACCTGCAAAATTTCATCAAAATCGGCTGATTATTTTTTGGGCTATAGGTGTAATGCGATCGAAAATCAACTGACGAACTAAGCAATTTCGGTGGCCTTCATAAATTGAAAAGAAAGTGCATCCAGAATATTTAACAGCTGTGTCTCGTTTAAGAAAAATTTATTTTGTTCCTTTATGCCTTGCCGTTCATCAGTTCCGGAATGATCTCAATTAAAATTTATGACCTTAACATAAACATTCCCAAGTATAAATCTTTCTCGGCGTTTCTATTGTAGTGACATTGACGTTTAGTTTCATTGCAACAAAATAAGGACACCTTATTCTTTCTTATACATATATATACACTTATACATACAGGTTTTAAGGAATTTTCGACCCATTGCTGATTTGAAATTTTGGTCAATTTCTCAGCACGGATAATCCCCATACGAATAATAGAGGGTAAACGTATATATATATATATATATATATATATATATATATATATATATATATATATATATATATATATATATATATATATATATATAGAAATTGAAACTGACACAGATATGGGTCCTGGGGGTCCTAGTTCGCGCTTATTTAAATTCAAAATTCAAAAGTCAAGGTCTCCCTATTAGTGAATCTTTTATATGAAAATGAAGATTTGCTAAAAATAGCACTTTTACAAAAATTGGTCAAAAACTTTTACGTAAAAAATTATCTAAAATATTTTTAAGGGAAGTTATATTAAACTTACATAACAATCACTTATGGGTCGAAGGCCATCCACATGCTATTGCAAATCGTAACCAGTGTTAAGGAACAATATCTTACCAAAAATTTTGAAAAACACAGTCTAATTCACAACAGGCAGTATGGATTCCGTCAGCGCAGATCAACTGTCGACCTTTTTTCCTCTGTCACCCATTCTTGGAACAAGTCTATGGAACTACACTGTGAATCCCAGATTGTTGCTCTAGACATATCCAAAGCATTCGACCAAATCTGGCACGCAGTGTTGCTTCCGGCCTATGGCCTACCAACAAAACTCTGTACCTGGACAGCAAATTTCCTCTCCAACCGGAGCATTTCTGTTGTCGTGGATGGTCATTCCTTTAAACTTTATCCAATTAATGCAGGAGTTCCTCAAGGTTTAGCTTTAGCCCCTATTTTGTTTATTCTCCACATCAATGACCTCCTCTCTAGCACATCCAACCCAGTTCACAGTTACGCGGACGACAGCACCCTCCACTCAAATACACAATATTCTAAGCCTGTCGTTTTAGCCCAATTAGATGAGGATCGCAGACTCATGGAGGGGCCTGTTTCTATGGATCTCCAAAAAATATTGGACTGGGGAAGTAGAAATCTTTTACATTTCAACTCCACCAAATCTGAATCTTGCCTTCTATCTCATAACAGATACACCATCCCTAGACCCATCACAATGAACAACCAAGTTATTCAAAGCGGTCGTTTTCACTTGTTGGCATTTCTGAGGATCGAAATCTCAATTGGCACCAACATGTCACATCAATTGCAGAAGTGGCTGCGAAGAAATTAGAATTCCTCTTTCGGGCTCGCATATACTTTTCACCTGCTAATCTCTATACCTTATGTACTTCACAAATAAGGCCAAAATTCGAATACTGCTCCTACATCTAGGGTACCGCTGCCGCTTCTACTGTCGCTATCCTGGACTCCATTCAGATGAGAACTATATGTCTCATCGGTGACCCTACCCTCACCCAAAGGCTGACATCACTTGCCCGCCGTCGTGCCGTTGGTGACGTCTCTCTCTTTGACAAATATCTGCACGGGCACTGCTCGGAGATGAGCTTTCTTCCATAGTTCCTCCAGCTGCTGCCCTCAACAGAGCTACTAGGCGAACAGATCGAATACACCCTTTTACTGTCCAGGTCACCAGGCATAGAACATCTTGTTATTCCCGCTCTTTTCTCCCGAGGACTTCCAAGTTGTGGAATTCCTTGCCGGCACATGTTTTTTCTTCTCCTCCGAACCTCCACACTTTCAAGTCCAGAATTAACAAATTGCCTCTTTACTCCTTGTCGACACCCACGGTACGACAGTATTTAGGCTGTGAGCCCTCGTGGTGTGTTGTTGAAATAAAAAAATAAAAAATAAATAAAAGGCATTCCTTAGATTACATATATTATAATATTATTTAGAATAAAAATCAGTTATTTTACATTGATATAGTTGGCCTAGGTAGGATATTAATTATGTGTGTCAACGTTCTGAAAGGTCACAAGTTGCAATGTATTATAACTACAAGCTGACATTTTTCAATTACACAAGTACATTTATATGTATTAGATTGAAAATTTCTCTGGAGCTGTTAAACTTTTGTTTATCTTGATGTGTTAGAAACCTAAGCAATACTGCAATCACTGTATTTGATGTGCGTAATTATTGACGTGTATCAAACTTGTATATATTGTGTAGTTGTAACATTTGTTTCACTAAAATAAGTTTTGTAGTATACATGTCTCCTACTAATTAATATACAATGTGTTTTCCATCTCCAAATCAGCTTTATGCCATTCACATCTCCGTATTCCTTAAACATGGTCCGTTGACGAAGTAACCAGTGCCGTTGGTCATACAGTGAGCATTAAAATTCATTATTTTTAAATGCATTATCCTTACTCAAAATCCTTTAATCCATCCAAGTCTGTAAATACCCTTTTTTACCTTTTTAGGTACAATGAAAAGAGAAGTAAAAGCCATATACAAGGTAAAATCAAATAAATAAGGGCACAAGTGTCGTGAATATCAATTGAATATGGGCACAAGCGTTCAAAAATCAAGTAAAGAGGCCTATAGAGGGTCAAGGCAAGTAAATAGGGACACAAGCGTACTGTATTCAAGTAATCAAATAAATAAGGACACAAACTTCCTGTATACAAGTCAACAAGGACACAAGCGTCCTGTATACAAGTAAATAAGGAGAGAAGCTTCCAGAAATACTTTTTTTGTTCATGGGCCATTAGGTAGAGACACAAGCGTCCAGAAATTAAGTAAAAAGGCCTCTACAAGGTTAAATCTAAAAAACAAGGGCACAAGCGCCATAAAGTCAAGTAAACAAGGCCACCATAGTCCATAAATCAAGCAAGTATTAAGAAAATACGGACATAGGTGCCCAAAAATTAAATATAAAGCGCCTATAAAGTGCAAAATTCAAGTAAACAGGGACACAAGCGTCCACAAACACATTTTTTTCGGATACAATTGGGAAAATATAGGGCAGAGGCGCCCATAAATCCAAATACAGAGCCAATACAGGGTCCATTTAGGCATATATCATAAGTCAAAGGTCAATATAAACGCCATTGCAGCATATTCAGACAGGAGAGTCCACAAATTGATTGTTCAACCTTACAGATTGAATGAACAATCCAGATCAGAAGTAATCTCAAGGGTCAATCCAAGCGCCAATGAAAATTATCCAAGACGTAAGAGTCCATATATTCAAAAAACAAGGGCTAATACAAGGTCCACTAAGAAGTCAAATAATCTCAAGGGTCAACAGGAAACCCATTGAGAATTACCCAGGACAGAAGCGTATGCAAAAATATACAACCAACAGGTCCAACAAGGTAACATAAACCACTAATAATAGTTATATCATATCAAAGTAAAGGAATAAAATGGAAAAAGGTTATACCTTGGCAATACCCCAGGACGCTGTAGGTAAATTAATAAACAATGTGCTAATAAATATGAAAAAAGAACCAATATGTAAAAGAACGCTTGAAAGTTTCGAAAAAAAATTAAATTCATTACAAGAATAATGGAACAAAGCTACAACAAACAATGAACAATTAGAATCATAGGGCTACTAAAGCACCCTTACTATGAAGCTATGGTGCCAGTTCGAGGGGGAAAAATGAAGAGGAAGAAAACCTCCGAGTAGTTCGAGCTGCAGCTGCAATAATAAAAGCAAATATACAGAGCCGAGCTTACGAAACCAATACGTACCCTCCAAGTGATGGTTTCCTGAATGGCGTTAAGGAGATGGTACCCCCTACCCTTGCAACTTTGTTCCAAACACCTCTAACTTGAAAGTCCCGGGATAAAGAGAAAGTTAAGAAAAAAACAGTATCTCTTTCCCATGCCATGATAAGCGCTATTCGCCCTTGTTCCTTCATTTCCCCTATTATGCACCAACCCACCCACCCCCCTCCATTGATGAAGATATTCTGCTAGAGACCCTCCGGCTGATGACAAAGCCACCCCCCCCCCCCCATAGACAGAACTGATTCATTCCTAAAACTTACTCGTTCTGATTTATATTAATAATTTTATATCAAACCTCGATTTAATGTTAATAAACCTCAATTTATTAAATGATGGTCTTATAGTTTCTCACCCCTGTAACCCGAGACAGTTAAGTCATTAAAGTAAATTCAAAAGAACGTACATGCAAAGGGCCCCTCCCTCCAGAAGCACAATGTCTAAACTATACAACGGGTTTTCGGGAGATTTTGCACTAGGTCTTTAAGTACCCCCCCCCCTAAACATTCCTGGATCCGCTCCTGACTGTCAGGTATAGAATAAGTCATGAAATTTATAGGGATGGAAGGAAAAGAACGTGACTACCTTCAGTGAGATGTTAAAAGCTCAAGATTGAACAAAATGTGGGTTTTTTGCAGATCGCGACAGTAAGTTCTGTTTTCAGAGCTCTCTAGCGCCGAAAGTATGCGTCCTAGAAACAAAAGTTGGTAACTCTTGTTGTAAACTTTATCAGCTTCACTTTTCATGTACAAAATTTATCGATACGACTCATAATTTCCGAGATATATGCGAAAAACTGGAAAACGTCACCTTTAGCCTGCCCCCTCCCCCCGCTTCTCGACCTCACCCCACCCACCAGGACTTTTTTCTTCCTTCAATCTGAAGTGGAATAGAAGCGATTAAGACCACTTCCAATTATCCGGGATATTTTTCATCATTAATGTCTAATTAGACTGGGCTTAGCAGAACAATACAGCATTTCCAGATAAGCAAAGCGAATTATAAAGTAGCATGGGACCAATTGGGTGATATGTACAACAATAAAAGTCTAATAGTGTCCAACTTAATTGAGAAAATTATGGAAACTCCAATAACATACTATGAGTCGGTAGAAAAATTTAAGAACCTTTACAATCCTACCATTAAAGAATGTCTAGATTCACTAAAAGCGATATGGATTGACACAAATTCGTGGGACCCAAAAATGGGGCTCAAGAATGAACGAATTATACAAGGCAACAATAAAAAGTCCAATGGAAATTCAAAGGTTAGATTATTTATTAATATTCCTGCGCACGTGTTTCCAGAAATAGAGGCATTCAGAAGCGCAGGAAGGTACACACAGCAAAATGAAGAAACTGGATCTAGTTTCGAACAAAGCACTCAGTATCAAAATTCAAAGACATCACGCAGATATTGTAAGTCAACTTAACATGCAATATTAGATTGCGGAAAATTCAACACATTGCAGCATAATGAAAAGTAGCAATTTCTAAAAAATAATCAGCTATGTTCTAATTGCTTAAAACACAGCTCAAAAGAAAGATGTTTGTCGCAAAATATATGCAAGATTTGTCAACTAAAGCATCACACACTACTACATAGAAGTAACACTGATAGAATAGATAACCGTTTCTCAAGAGAAACCACTGAAATCAAAAATAACTTAAGTGTACAAAACAATTTATCAGTATTAGCGACAGCAATGATAAAAGTAAAAGCTGCTACAGGGCAGTGTGAATACTTGAGAGCGTTAATAGACTCTGGATCTCAAGGTGTATTTATAACAGATCAAGCTACAAAAATATCAGATAAATGTGCTGATAGTCAAGGTTTTGTTGGTTTGTAAACAAAAAATTGACAGAACATTTCTTATCAGAATGAGAGAAATGCGGTTTATTATTAGTGAATTTTCTTAAAAAAAATTCACTAATGAGGAGATCCCGACTTTTGAATTTTGAAAAAATTTCTTCAAATGAGCGCTAATTAGGCCCTCCAGAAAACATATCCGGGGTCAGTTTCAATTTTTATATGTTTATATATATATATATATATATATATATATATATATATATATATATATATATATATATATATATATATATATATATATATATATATATGTATCACACCGATAACTGAAAAAATAATAGGCCGATTTTGATTAAATTTGGTAAAAAAATTCCTTTTGTAAATGGCTTGGATAAGTTCGTTAGCCAAGAAAATCTGCCCAGGTTTTCCCGGAAAATTTTGTGTTTTCTTTCGAAAAAAATTTATATCTCCGGAATTAACAAAGTAAGGGCAACTAAATTTGACACACAGGTTTAGATCCTCCTAGGTAAGTTACGTACCAAAATTTAGATATGTAGGTCGAAAGACAAAAAAGTTATAGGCATTTAAAGATAAATAAATTGGGGTTTTCCACAAAACGTCAAAGTGGCTATTTAAAATGTCAAAATTGGCAACATTTAGACAAAGAACTTGAATCTAATACGGGCTATAGAAATAAAATGTCTCAAGAAGGACGTTTTACAAACCCTAAAGTCTTAGTTTCAATCGTCCTTGTCCTTCATTTTACTAAAATATTCCCAGAAAATTCATTTAAAATAGACCCTGTCTCTGATGCTTGGCAGTAGCCTTAGCTATAGAGTTTATCGTTTAATGGTATATAATTTTTGTCTAATTTTCGTAAAAAATCAATAAAGCTCAATATATCCGTTATTATATAAGATATGAAAAAAATTTGTATATATTAATTATAGGGTGTCTTGAGCTACATCTTAAAATAATATTTCTACAATCACAGGCTGGCCCATAAGTCGTTGGTGATACAAATTTCCATTTTTTTTTAAATCAAACACGCCTTATGTTATTGGATTTTTGCATTTTCCATCGAAATATAATGCATGTTTGTAAGAAAAGAAATTCAGAACGCAGCAAGTGTGTTATGGTAGCGAATTTTGATCAAATGTTTCATATTTGAACAGCTCAATTTGCTGTTAACCTATAAGGTTGACCAAGAAACGTGTTTTTTCGGGAACACTTTAAGTTTACTTTTGGAAATTTTTGTACATTTTCACACAATAAAGTTATTTTGATGAAACAAGGCACATTGTTTTTACTATATAGGTTATACTGGTAACCAAATTTGATGCCTGCTTTCTTAAAAAAAAACACACATATTTGTTGTTAAAAACATTTTTATGAAAATTCACTACCATAACGCACTTGCTGCGTCCAGACTTTTTCAGTTTATCGGTAGGTTTGATACTTGATAGTACTACCGAAAATTAATTTCACAATGATATATTCTGTAGAAGAAAGAGTTGAAATAATTACTCTTTTTTCAAAAACGATGACTGTGCCAACCGTACCGCAAATTTGTTTAATGAACTACATCCGAACAGACATGTTAACAGAAAATACATTTTGGAGTTAGTTGCAAAGTTTCGACAAAGTGGTTCACTAGCCAACAAAAAACGGGATCCTAAACGTGAATTTCCGGTTAGAAATGAGACTAATGAAATTGAAGTTTTAGGACAAATTGCTGCAGACCCAACTTTGAGCACGAGAAGATTGGCCACTGTTTCAAACATCAAAAGAAGAACTATTCAGCGAACATTGAAGCATCATAAATTTCACCCGTATAAAATTCATCTTGTACAACAACTGAATGAAGATGATTTTGATCGGCAGCTGGAGTTTTGTGAAGTTATGACTACACGAATAGCTGAAAACGGGAACTTTCTGTTCAATATCTGTTTTTCAGACGAGTGTACGTTTTTATTAAACTCTGCAGTCAATCGTCATAATTGTCGTTATTGGGCAGATAATAATCCAAGAAATTTTCACGATGTCCACACTCAAACTCCACAGAAATTGAATGTCTGGACTGGCATTTTTAGAGACCGTTTAATCGGACCAAGTTTTCTTGATGGCAATTTGAGTGGCGAAACGTATTTGGAGTTACTAGAAGATATCGTTTACCCTCTACTAATTGACATTGTTGAAAATGATGATCGCTATCAAGGAAATCAATTAGTGTTTCAACAAGATGGAGCTCCTCCCCATTTTTCACAAAGTGTGTAGTGCGTGTGTGTTTTTTTCTTTAACGTCGGCCTATTTCCGCGACTATGGCCAATCACCGACGCCAGGGAGCATTTTCACTTCACTATCCTGGAAATTTTGCTGAACTCCTGCCTTTCTGTAAGGAGGGTAGGGATTTTTAACGTGCCCAACATCGCATTTGACACGGGACCGACGGCTTTACGCCCCCTCCGAAGAGCGGAACGTGCAGACATTCAACTTGCTCAAATACAATGCCAGAACCTTGGTTGATGTTAATTTTAGAGTCTGTACTGAAAAAGTAAAAGGAGTGCCCTGGGATCGAATCCAGTACCATTTGGTGCAAAGGCACACGTTCTTACCACTGAACCACCGAGGTTCTTTTCACAACGTGTTAGGGAGTTTTTGAACAGAGAGTTTCTAGAGCAATGGATTGTGCGTAGAGGTGCTATTGAGTGCCCCCCTAGATCACCGGATTTAACTCCTTCTTTAGACTTCTTTCTATGGGGCCATTTAAAGAGTAGAATTTTCGCAACACAACCGGAGTCTCTGGTAGAATTACGACGACGCATTGTTGAATAATGCCGTCTAATAACTCCACAGATGCTGCAGAATGTCAGAGCTCGAGAGCTCGTTTTGAACAAAATTTGTGCTTTTGTATGGAAGCTGGCGGTCAATAATTTGAACACTTACTTAACTGAATAAAAATTTTTGAACGTTTGGTTTTGTTTTTTAGTTTTTTAACGAAAAATTGACTGATTAGTGCATTTCTTATCACAATGAATGAAATACGTTCTTGCAATTACAACTGTCAATAATTTTTAAACGAGTTAATAAAACTTCAAAAAAATATATTGTGTGCTGAATTGAGAAAAGAAAGAGCTTTCAAATAATGTAACACTCGACCCATGTTCCCTATTTAAAATATAAGGGTTGTTATCACCACCCTTAAGGGGTTGATGTGACAAAGTTGAGTTTTATGTCAAAACATGTCCCCCAATATTAAATTTGACGTGTTTCAGCGTTTCTAAAAAAAAATTTCTCTTGACGCAAATCGGTCTGTTTAGTTTTCAATGCGCCAGCCTATATATATATATATATATATATATATATATATATATATATATATATATATATATATATATATATATATATATTTTTATCAATATGGTTTTACTGAATTGAGCGCGAACCAGGACGTCTATAACCCATACCCAGGGTTAGTCTCAACTTATATATATATATATATATATATATATATATATATATATATATATATATATATATATATATATATATATATATATATATATAAGTTGAGACTAACCCTGGGTATGGGTTATAGACGTCCTGGTTCGCGCTCAATTCAGTAAAACCATATTGATAAATTATTTTATTTTTCGCTTTTTGGAATATCTTTATCTAAATTACGCCACCATAACGCATTCGCTGCGTCCAGACTTATTATTAATTGATAGGTAACATATAATAAAAGTACTTACTGAAAAATATCGTTTTCCACTGCGCCTCATTAACAGCATAATGTAGTCCACATAAAAAAGATAAAAACACTTGAATATGAAACAGAAGTTTCAACCAATTAATTTCTCTTTTCGTAGACAAATTAGAAACATTATTTTCAGGCGGCCTTTCTGCTATATTAGCAGCCGCATTGGTATTTTGACCGGTTGTACAAATGTGCAACATTTGGAAGCTTTTTTACACGGTCTCCAGTAGGTAAGAGAGAACTGAGAATACAAACAAGCACACTGTACGGACTGACAAACACAATAGCAAGTAATGTAAATTCAATGAGCAAGCAAGAATCGGTAATCACCAAACCACTTAATTGGAAAGTTCTGTTCGAGTTGCAATACTATAATGAGGAATTTACGTTTAGGAAGGTGCTATGCCATAATACGCGTTGTCACAGTGAAATGGATGGCGCAATTCTTGCTTTTTGTGTTTAATTGTTTCTTCTTTTAATTAAGAGAGGGACAAAGCAAATAAAACGAAGTAAATTGTCAACGAAAGGGACTTTTTCTTTATCTTGCTTAATCACGTTTTGAGTAAAAGTTTAAATGTATTTAAAGTTTTACTAACAAAAACATTTGTTATGTCACTTAGTCTTTTCTGCAATTCATTTCTCTTTCGGGTTTAAAATAATCTATAATAAAATTATTATACGTGTGAAGTGGACCACAATAATTGGTTTTTGCAAGTTATTTCAAATATAACATTGTTGTGATAAATATATATATATATATATATATATATATATATATATATATATATATATATATATATATATATATATATATATATATATATATATATATATATATATATATATATATATATATATATATATATATATATATATATATATACAGCGTGGCGCATTGAAAACGAAACAGACCGATTTTCGTCCAGACAATTTTTTTAAGAAACGCTGAAACACGTCAATTTTAATATTGAGGGGGACATGTTTTTACATAAAACTGAACTTTGTCACATCAACCCCTTAAGGGTGGTGATAACAACCCTTATATTTTAAATAGGGAACATGGGTCGAGTGCTACATCATTTGAAAGCACTTTCTCTTCTGAATTCAGCACACTAATTTTTTTGGAAGTTTTATCAACTCGTTTAAAAATTATTCACAGTTGGAGTTGCAAGAAGGTATTTCATTCA
Organism: Tillus elongatus; assembly: GCA_964006375.1. Taxonomy (NCBI): domain Eukaryota; kingdom Metazoa; phylum Arthropoda; class Insecta; order Coleoptera; family Cleridae; genus Tillus; species Tillus elongatus. The sequence continues at coordinate 37,608,997 of OZ023262.1, read as the reverse complement.
TTGTGATAAGAAGTCCACTAATTTGTCAATTTTTCGTTAAAAAAAACCAAACGTTCGAAAATGTTTATTCAGTTAAGTAAGTGTTTAAATTGTTGACCACCAGCTTCCATACAAAAGTACAAATTTTGTTCAAAACGAGCTCTGACATTCTGGAGCATTTGTGGAGTTATTAGACGGCATTCTTCAACAATGCGTCGTCGTAATTCTTCAAGAGACTCCGGTTCTGTTGCGAAAATTTTACTCTTTAAATGGCCCCATAGAAATAACTCTAAATCAGTTAAATCCGGTGATCTAGGGGCCCACTCAGTAGCACCTCTACGTCCAATCTATTGCTCTGGAAATTCTCTGTTCAAAAACTCCCTAACACGTTGTGGAAAATGCGGAGAAGCTCCATCTTGTTGAAACACTAATTGATTTTCTTGATAGCGATCATTATTTTCAACAATGTCAATTAGTAGAGGGTAAACGATATCTTCTAGTAACTCCACATTTCTTGGATTATTATCTGCCCAATAACGGCAATTATGACGATTGACCCTATAGTTTAATAAAAACGTTCACTCGTCTGAAAAACATATATTGAACAGAAAGTTCCCGTTATCAGATATTCGTGCAGTCATAACTTCACAAAACTCCAGCCACCGTTCAAAATCATCTTCATTCAGTTGTTGTACAAGATGAATTTTATATGGGTGAAATTTATGATGCTTCAATATTCGCTGAATAGTTCTTCTTTTGATGTTTGAAACAGTGGCTGATTTTTTCGTGCTCAAAGTTGGGTCTGCAGCAATTTGACCTAAAACTTCAATCTCAGTAGTCTCATTTCTAAACGGAAATTCACGTTCAGGATCCCGTTTTTTGTTGGATATTCAACCACTTTGTCGAAACTTTGCAACTAACTCCAAAATGTATTTTCTGTTAACATGTCTGTTCGGATGTCGTTCATTCAACAAATTTGCGGTACGGTTGGCACAGTCATCGTTTTTTTTTTAAAAAAGAGTAATTATTTCAACTCTTTCTTCTACAGAATACACCATTGTGAAATTTTTCGCTAGTACTATCAAGTATAAAATCGACCGATAAACTGAAATAATAAACCGCATTTCTCTCATTCCGATATGAAATGTTCTGATAGTCAATTTTTTGTTTAAAAACCAACAAAACATTGACTATCAGCACATTTCTTATCAGAATCAGTGAAATGCGTTTTAGCATCTTCAACTGTGAATAACTTTTAAACGAGTTGATAAAACTTCCAAAAAAATTTGTGTGCTGAATTGAGAAAAGAAAAAGCTTTCAAATGATGTAACACTCGACCCATGTTCTCTATTTAAAATATAAGGGTTGTTATCACCACCCTTAAGGGGTTGATGTGACAAAGTTGAGTTTTATGTCAAACCATGTTCCCCTCAATATTAAAATTGAAGTGTTTCAGCGTTTCTTAAAAAAAATTCTCTTTACGCAAATCAGTATGTTTCGTTTTCAATGCGCCACCCTATATAACAAAGAGTTATAAGAAATCTTCAAACGAAAAATTCAATCGACTTTTTAGCGAATTTTCGTTAACCCGACGTCGGTCACCTTGAATATTGGAACAAAAGCGGTAACGTGGAGTAAATATAACCCCAGACGTTATTTATAAATAAAAAATTAATAAAACTTTATCAGAAAAACCATTCTTCAACTTATTTTAAGTAAGAAAAATCAATTACTGACAAAAATAAATTTATTCAAAGAAAAATACCTGAATGCTTCAATGAAAAATTTCACATGAAAAAAACCTATATATATATATATATATATATATATATATATATATATATATATATATATATATATATATATATAAAAAAACTCTGTGCGCAGCAAGTGCGTTATGGAAGTGAATTTTCATTAAAATGTTTTTAATTACACATATCTCGCTCTAATGCGAGCAGGCATCAATTTGGTTACCGGCATAACCTATATAGTAGAAACAATGTACCATATTTTATCAGGATAATTATTTGAAAATGTACAAAAATTTTCCTAAAATAAAGTTTAAATGTTTCTGAGAATAGCAAATTGAGTTATTGAAATTTGAAACATTTAATGAAAATTCGCAACCAAAACGCCCTTGCTGCGTTCATACAAAAATTTTCCGAAAATAAAGGTCAAATGTTGGTTTCCTAATCAACAAAACTTACGTTAATAGCAAATTGAGTTATTGAAATTTGAAGGATTTAATTTGCTACCAAAACGCACTTACTGCGTCCAGATTTTTTTTTACAAACATGCATCATATTTCGATAAAAAATGCTAAAATGCAGTAACGAATTTGTTCTACGAAAACTAGCTAAAAATTATAGACCGTTAAACCATAAACTTCACTAAACCTACAGCGAAAGCATCAATTTAACTAAACCAACAGCCAAAGCATCAGAGAAAGGGTCTATTTGAAATGAATTTTCTGTAAATATTTCAATAAAATGAAGGGCAGTGACGGTTGAATCTGAAAGTTAAGGGTTCGCAGAACACTCTTCTTGCAACATTTTCTTTTCACAATACGTAATTGTTTTACGTTCTCTGCCTAAACATTGCCAATTTTGAAGTTTTAAATTTCGAGTTTGACGTTTTGAGGAAAACTCCAAAATTAGTTGCTTTAGCTGCCCGTAACTTTGTTGTCCTTAAATTTAGAGTTATAAATTTTGGTACATGGTTCTCTCTTTATAATAGAAATACGTGTACCAAATTTGGTTGCCCATTACTTTGTTATTTCTGGAATTATGAATTTTTTTACAAAGAAAACACAAAATTGTTCGGGAAAACCTGGTCCCATTTTCCTGGCTAACGAACTTATCCAAGCCACTTGCAAAAGGAAGGTACTCACCAAATTTTATCAAGATCAGTCTATTATTTTTTGAGTTATCGGTACGACATATATATATATATATATATATATATATATATATATATATATATATATATATATATATATATATATATATATATATATATATATATACGGACACACTGTATGAAGCAGAAAGTTTGTCTACCACATCTACACCACATCTACACCACATTTTGTAAAAGTTATAGAACGAAATTATTTCGGGCAATTTTTTTGTATTTTCATCATCGATAGTGTTGACATGATGTGATGCGGACAACAACAACACTACTTTATTATTATAAGGCATATATTGAACGACAGTTGTATCCTTTCCAAAGCCAAACAAACTTGAATACATTTCCTTTTTTCCTAAATTTAAAAATTCGGTTGGAACATCCCTATTATATTTTTCAAGAAATTAATCTACACTTGTGTACCAATTATCGCAAGTAATATTCCGATTAGTACCAGATACAGGCTCCACCAAGCGCTTTATTATATCATGAGGAGGATTACTGAATTTGTAGGGCCCATCTGACTGTTGTCTAACGTAGACTTGCAAGTTTACAACATAATAGGACTTAGCATCGACAATAGTATGTACTTTTAGCCCATATTTTACGGGTTTCTTTAGGATGTATTGCTGGAAGGAACACCGCCCTCTGAATGACTCCAATTTCTCGTCTATAGTGAGGTACATTGCTGGGGAAGAGGCTTCTTAGCAGTTTTCAACAAATTTAGCAAACACGAGTTTCTATATTATCGAATCTGATGCAACTTAACAAAAAGGAAAATCTTTTATAAGACATTGTGGTTCGAAAAATATCAACACCGGTTCCATGTGATTTCCATAAGTCTTCCAAATTCTTCCTACTGGATCTGTAAAAGCCAGCTATATATGACAGGCTAAATACAGCCTTGATTTCAGTTAGGTTTGTGTAAGACACAAATTTCTTATCTGTATATGCAGTCTCTTTCTTATTTATGTTTATGTTCGTATATCTAATAATATCTTGCAATATTTGTATATCGATGAATAATAACCAACATTCCAAAACACTTTTTGCATTCTTAGCATATACTTTGACACATGGTAGGTGAGTAACTATGTTTTCGGCACGTGTTCTGACATTTTTTGGCGGAACAGGTTTCAACCATTTTGTAGTTTTATTCTTAGCAAGTAAACATTATTTGTAGAAGTGTCTTCATTGCCACACTTGATTTAATCTCCAGGGTCGTTTTCGTCATCTTGTGTACTATCCATACCACTTTCACTTATGTCTTGTTCCAAGGTAGAGTTATGATCGGTCTCACTGACATGATCAATTTCACCTTCAATTTCTGAATTTTCTGGCGATGGAATGTTACCAATATCAGTCAACAGCTCCAAAAGTCTTTGCTGCTCTTTTTCATACCTATTAAAGCGAGACATTGCAAAGAATACACTTTATTACATCAACGCCTAAACAGTCGATTTTACTTTATTCAATGCAAAAACTGTAACACAAACGGTAACGTGGGGTAAATATAACCCCCAGACACTTTAACAATATGTAGTACGAAACACAGGAAAGCTACAATGTCACTGCGTTGTTTGCCTCATCTAACACTGATTTGAGAAGGTATATTGCCGCACGCGCCTGGTAAAGTATAGACTTGGAAGTTCCAGCGGTTTAAAACTGCTGGGGTAAAATTTACATGGGGGCTGAATCATAGAATAGTATGTTGCATACAACAAACTGCTGGCTACGCACGGTCACATAATCTGAGGCTCGCTTGGTACAGAGTAGAGTGCCACATGGATCTATTCTTGGGCCGCTCCACTTTACTATATACACCCACCGCTTCAGCGATGCGTTGATATATTCAAGCATACAGATGTACGCGGATGACACTCAGCTTTACATGTGTTTTGATGTTTCTGACGTTGCAGATGCCGTGGCAAGGATTAATAGTTGTTGTTTTCGGCATACTCCATGTTGGTCGCTATATCATAGGCCGTGGAGTACGTCAAATTCTTCTCGATAAACAAATGTTGTTGAATAGCATCGTTTTTCAAACCATATACCAATTGGTCTCCGAGATTTTCCTCTAAGGTGGTCCCCAAGTCACAATTTTTGGCCAGCTCCTTCAGTGTGGCTACAAACTCTGCTATTGACCCTGCCTGTTGCTTCTGCTGCCGGAAATTATATCTTTCAGCTATCTCGGATGGTCTTGGGTCCAAGTGGTTCTTCATTACGTCACTCAATTGGCTGAAAGTTTTTTCTTCCGGGCTACACAAGTCAGTGATTAATTCAAAAGCTTCTCTGCCCATCACTGTGAGCAGAATAGCTGTCTCCTTTTCTGGTTTCACGTCGTTGGCTTTGAAATATTGTTGTACCCGTGCAATGTACGTGCACCATTTATCTTCATTGAACTTAAAGTCACTAATTTTACCAATCGACATTTTGAGTTAATTAATTTGGAAACTTGGTTAAATTTCATTCTCTAATATTTAAACTTTATCTTCGTCGCCAGTGTAACGTTTATGCTAAGTGGATAGATTATAATTTACACTATAAATAATATGTATTTTAGGTAGCAGTTAAAAGACCGAAGTATCGAACTAAAGTGGTTTATTCTTAATAAGATACAGACAATAAAAATAACATTCTGATACGTAAATATCACCTGATTTCTTATTATACCATATCACACTAAATACTCTTAAATATTTAAAAACAGACTCCAAACTGACCTCGGCCTGCGAAAATTCTTGAAGCAACTGGCTACGAACAATAACGAACTTTGATGAGTACCAGGGCATCAAGGCATTGAAGGAAATGAGGAAGCAGATAGCGTCGCAAAAAGAGCTGCAAAAAAAACTATTCTATGGTCCATAACCCTATTGTCGATTAAAAAAAAAGCTTGATCAAAGGAAATTGAAGGCTTTTACTACCAGACAAACTGATTTATTCTTAAAACCCTACGCGTTTCAACACATTATTGTGCCATCTTCAGGGGTTTAGACCTAGAATGTAAAAAGGTGGTTGTCAGAAACTATGTTTCTGGTAGGTCTACCATGCGAGTGACTAACACTGCAGCTACAGAAAGAATACAAAGTCCAGCAAAGCTAAATGTCAAATACAGAGTAGCCTTAACGGCCATGCAATATTATTATTGTGTTTTCCGACAATTTTGTACTTTTTCAAACAGTAAAGTTATTTTGGGAAAATATAATAGCGGAGAGGGGGGCAGATGTGGACATTTTTTGGTTTTGTATGATTTTCCCTGGCAATTTAGAAGTAAATGAAAAACCTCTTTCGCTAATTAAAATATAATACCATATCACAGTTCAATACACACTGATAATTGAAAAAAAAAAGTTATATTTTTATTTTATTTTATTACATCTGATAGTATCTCAATTGTCCATAAGTGCCCCACGTTGAGGCACTTTTGGACACAGTGCTAATTTGGGAGGGGCACTTGTGGACATATTAAGTAGTTGTAAAGTGATTGGGTTTTTACACATGAAATACTCCAATAATGCAATTAAAATGTAGAACTGTTTATTTGTACTCAAGAACTTAAAATTAAAACTAAATAAATATATTTTATGTAGGTACAAGTCATAAAAAATACAAATAAATCTAGTAATTGTTTAACCTACATTGTATCCAGTAAAGCTTACATTAAATTTGTAAATCGAGCCTGCACGAACAGTGTCACCTGTGTTTTTTGGCATAGGAAGTTTAAAAACAATATCCTCCTTTGGGATATACGATTCGTCTTTCACCTGTGGAAATATAAATGTGCGACGCTTGGTTATCTTTAAAAAGTTAATCAAAAACTCTGTATCTGTTACTTCCACTATTTGTCCTACGAAATATTTTACGATTTTCTTCGTAGCAAATCTAACAAGGACGAAATTATTTACGTCAATATCGTTGGTATCGTTGAATTCTTCTTCAGCATCCTCTATTGAACTATCATCAGACTCTTGACATATATTTTCAATGTCGTTTCCTCCTCAAATACTTGTCTGACATGTTTGACTTTTGCTTTTTTATATTCTTTGCCTGAGCAATTTTTCCTGTTAGCCAGGAAAATCGGACCAGGTTTTCCCGGAAAATGTTGTGTGTTCTTTCTAGAAAAATTCATATATCCGATAATAACAAATAAGGGCAATCAATTTTGGTGCACGTATTTGTATTATAAAGAGCGAACTCTGAACCAAAATTTAGGTCTCTAGCTTTAAAGACAACGAAGTTATGGGCAGTTAAAGAAACAAATTTTGGATTTTTCCTCAAAACGTCCAACTCGTAATTTTAAACGTCAAAATTGGCAATGTTTAGGCAAAGAACGTGAAACAAATACCTATTGTGAAAAGAAAATGTTGCAAGAAGAGTGTTCTGCAAACCCTTAAGTTTCATATTCAACCGTTATTGCCCTTCATTTTACTAAAATATTTACAAAATATTCGTTTCAAATAGACCCTTTCTTTGATGCTTTGGCTGTCAGTTTAGTTAAGTTGATGCTTTTTTTGGATATTTATTTGTAGGTTTAGTGAAGTTTATGGTTTAACGGTCTATAATTTTTTTAGCTAATTTTGGTAGAACAAATTCGTTAATGCATGTTTGTATTTTTATTGAAATATGATGCGTTTATAAGAAAAAAATCTGGACGCAGTAAGTGCGTTTTGGTAGCGAATTTTCGGTAAATTTGCAGATTAGCTCCCGAACGCTTTTCAAAAATTGGTTTCAGAAACTTGCCTAGAACCCCCCTCCCCCAGATGCACAAACCCCAAGAAAAATTTCTGGTTCACACCCCCCAAGGAAGTTACGGGACCAGGAGTGAATAGGGGTGCAGGGCGGGGTAGGTAGTAAAAAGGAAATATGAGCAAAAAATGCGAATAAAACGGGCTTGAAAGTGCTCTTTTTCACATCTTGAAGCCATATCCCTCTTAAACCTTGCCTACCCCGCACAGCACCCCTATCCCCCCAGGTGCCGTAACTTCCTTGGCGGGTATGAACAATAATTTTTTCTTGTGGTTTATGCAACGAGGGGGGAAGGAAAATCCTCACGACGAAGCAGCCACCTTCAACCCCCCAACCCTACCGCAAGTCGCAGTGGGTGGGTCTGCTTCGTCGTAGGCATTTTCCTTCCCCCCTCGTGTGCATACAACCACCCTCGTTGCATAAACCACAAGAAAAACTTCTTGTTCATACCCCCCAAGGAAGTTACGTGACCTGGGTGCGAATAGGGGTGCTGTGCGGGGAAGGCGGGGTTTAATGGGGATATGGCTTCAAATAGACAGCTTTTAAGCAGTTTTCTTCGCTTTTTCTGCTCATATTTCCTTTTTACTACCTACCCCGCCCAGCACCCCTATTCACTCCCAGTCCCGTAACTTCCTTGGGGGGGTGTGTGAACCAGAAATTTTTCTTGTGGTTTGTGCATCCAGGTGGGGTCCTAGTAATATTTCTGAAAACAATTTTTTGAAAAGCGTTCGGGAGCTAATCTGCAAATTTACCGAATTTTCATTAAATCCTTCAAATTTCAATAACTCAATTTGCTATTAACGTAAGCTTTGTTGAATAGGAAACCAACATTTAAGTGTATTTTCGGAAAATTTTTGTATATTTTCAAACCATAAGTAATTTTGATAAAATATAGTACATTGTTTCTACTACATAGGCTATACCGATAATCAGATTGATGCCTGCTCGCATTTGCTATTAAAAACATTTTTATGGAAATTCACTTCCATAACACATTTGCTGCATCCAGACTTTTGAAAAATATATTTTCAAACAATAAATTTATTTTAATGAAACATGATACATTGTTTCTACTATATAGGCAACCAAGTTAGATGCCTGCTTTCATCAAAGAAATACATTTGCTATAAAAAATATTTTAAAGAAAATTCGCTACCATAACGCACTTGCTGAGTCCAGAGATTTCTTTTTTCTTCTTGCATTTGTTTTCTTTTTCCCTTTCTCTATGTTCATTTTCTATCCGTGTCTTCTGCGGTGTTACTGTAAGTATGGCAGAGTATTTCTTCTGTCTTCCTTTAGAAGATTTTTTTCTGTCTACATTTGGATAGGGTCTTATTTGCTCTGGAGTTAATTTTATGTCAGAAATTATTAAAATTTTTGTTTCATCTGTGGATTGCATATTTGTGTTGGCGTGATCTACAGAAGTCGTAGCAAGCTGTTGGGTATTAGGCTCGATGTTACTATTTGATGATGTTGACGGAGCATTTGGATCCTCAATATCAGTTACATGAGAAGCTATAAAATCTTCATCTGAGAACACATTTGGGTTCATAGGATAACACACAGTTTTAAGAAAACCTGAAATAATATTCTGTCTACTAAAAGCTTCATTAAACGGTGAAGCACTTAAACTAGCGATATCGTATATTGTTATTGCTGCACGACATCGAGCTTTAAAAGGTCCAAACACACATACGTCCAGCGGTTGGAGACGATGTGTTGTATGCGGGGGGAACGTCAGAAGAATTATGCCATTGTCTCTACAATATATTATCAAATTTAGATAGGCATGAGTGTCATGATTATCCAATAGAATTAAAACTGGATTTTCCTTGGAAGCGTGCGTGTACTTCTTTATATGCTTGACAACTTCAATAAATCCAGCGTTTGTCATCCAACCACTGGGTGATGAAAGTCCTATACTTGCTTCTGGTGCTCCCGTTAGAAACACCTCCTTATATCGGACTCTGGGAAATACATAAGCAGGTGGGATAACGTTACCATCAGCAATTATTATGCCGCAGAACGTAACTTGCTCTCCCCTTTCAGCAGCAACTGCCTGGACCAACCGGTTTGCAGCCTTTGTTTGTTATAATCTTTGGCATTTGTAAAACAATGTTTATACCACTTTCGTCTACGTTTACTATTCTGTCACTAGCAAAATTATATTTTTCAAAAACTTTAGATAGATTTTTTTTAAAGGTATCGACGTTACTTCTGTTAAAACTGATATTTCTCGCCAGGCTAGTATTCTCCGGTTTTCCTAGGGATAAATTTTGATGTCGGCGCATGAATCCTTTCATCCATTCAATTACTGCAATTTTTTGTTCCTTCCACGACTCGGGCATGGTTTTTCCAAGTTTCGTTGCATATTCATATGCGAATTTGCGAAGTTGAAAGTAGGTTAATCCATATTGCAGTCTAGAAGAACGTACAACGTATTTCTCTAAATCGTCTTCTACTTTATTTAAAAGAATCTGCTATGTTGAGTACTTTGAGCAATATTTATTTTCAGAAACATCAATGTCAACTATATTTTGGTCCCTAATTTTCCTTAACCTCTTGTGCAGCATAGATTTTTTAGACCATATCTTTGTGCTACTTCCCTAATAGAAGCGTTATGATTACTTATATCACGAAGAGCCTGAGCAATTGTTTCTTCCGAAATGTTCGCCCTGTCGGTCTTTCTTATGTAGTGTCTTACCATTATGCGCTGTAATTAAATATAGTTTGGGCACAAGTGGACACTGTCCACTTGTGCCCAGATACGATGTCCACATGTGCCCCGTATGCACTTAAAGAATATAATAGATTATAATTTTTTTAGGTTATGAAAATACAATTTATTACGTAGCCTACCTGTTGTGAATATAACGAACAGAGCCAACGCAACAGATGAATAACTTCAGAAGGTATTTGCTTTCGTGACACACATTTTGCAGAATACAAAAATATTGCTTTTGAGTCGTTATATAAACTGATAAATTCACTTAAACAATAACAATCATAGTATAACTTATTCCACAAGTAGAGCGACCTAGTGCCACCTAGCCATGAGGGGACGAACTCTTTGGAATAAATTTAACGCGGATAATTTGAATTGTCCGCTTGTGCCCCTGTCCACAACTGCCACCCTCTCCCCTGCATTATTTCTACTATAAAGGTAGACAATTATACCAAATCTGATGTTTTTTTTTATTCAAGAAAAACATACTTAACAGTAAAAACATTTTTGTGAAAATCCGTTATCATTGAGATATCCCAGACATTTTCGGGATTGTTATGAGATAGTTATGCTCTATTTAGGTAACATTTCTATTTAAAGTATCTCATTATATTACACGTAGATGTTAACTGCCTTTTAATTTATGCCTGCTGGCTTTGTATTTAATAAAGGTTATGTCCGGTTTGAACTTTGATTTCATATTGCGTTGAATATGAGCCATTGTATGGTAAATTTTTGATTAGTCACTTAAATAGTAGACCAAAAGTATTAGTTTCATTCCATTTAACAGCAAAGTATTTAGTAAATATCATCTGAAAAACATCAGACGCAGGACACGTGTTATGGTAGAAAAATGTTGTAAAAGTCACTCAAATTCTAGTAACTCAATGTTCCATTATCCTCCAAACTTGAACTAATTTTGATACATAGTTACGTCTCCATACATGCAACATAAATCTATCAAATTTCATTTAAATAAGATAATTACTTTTTAACATAAAAAATAACTTAAAAAAACTTTTGATTTGTAGTAATTTTGATTAAAATCGGGTAATTATTCGAGTTATTCATTTTATATATATATATATATATATATATATATATATATATATATATATATATATATATATATATATATATATATATATATATATATATATAAAGTGCGATGACGTATTAGAAGTATATAGTGAACCAGAAAAGATATAATTTAGAAAATATTTTTGTCACTACGGCGTCGCCACATACATCCTTACCAGATACGAATTTTGTTTTTTTAGCGAATTTTCATCAAGCAAAATTCGCTAATATAAAGGTCACAATGAAAAGCTTTTGAAAAAAAAATTTCAGCGCGAATTTGGGTCCCTAGAACCCAAAACCAACGTTTTTTTTTTATATATATATATATATATATATATATATATATATATATATATATATATATATATATATATATATATATATATATATATATATATATATATATATATATATATATATATATATATATATATATATATATATATATATATATATATATATGTATGTATATATATATACATATGTATGTATGTATCCGGGCGATAACTCAAAAAATAGTAAACCGATTACCATCAAACTTGACAAAAATCTTGTTTGGGCAAAAACCGATGTCGAGTTTGTTAATCAGCCTTTATGCTCAAGTTTTTTCGGTGGAAAATCGGGGAAAACCTTTTGAAAACGCTATATTTTTATACGTATCAGAGTACGTGGAATGAGATATTACATGTGGCTAAAAATTGTGCAAATAAACCTATGTTGTGAATTTTAAGTAATCTGGTATACAATATGTAAGGCTAGATGCATTCTCGCAACAATTAGAACCGTAGACCGGTTTCGCTCTCATTAGAGCTCTTTAGTACGGCATACGAATTGTAGCAAAAATGCATTTAAAGTAATACGGCTATAGTATAGCCAGCCTTTCAACACTAAGTGAGTGGTGGACGTGCCGCCACCTAGTTGCGGAACCAAGTAGTATGTTGTCACGCCAGTTCCAAATAACACAAAGTGTTAAAAAAATAGAGACTGTATACAACTAACTAACAATTTAGAAAATTGTCAGCCCTGGCCCATTTCTACCCCAATATAGGGACAAAGTATGTAAGGCTAGATGCATTCTCGCAACAATTAGAACCGTAGACCGGTTTCACTCTCATTAGAGCTCTTCAGTACGGCATACTAATTGTAGCAAAAATGCATCTAAAGTAATACGGCTATAGTATAGCTAGCCTTTCAACACTAAGTGAGTGGTGGACGTGCCGCCACCTATGCATTGAAACGACTTAGTGGTTAAAGTCCAAAATACCTCGCAGACAGAGTAGTTAACTGCCGCGCATAAATTGATTCATACAACAGGTATTAAACATACATCAACGGTAACAAAACTAAATCTGTCTGTGTCTGTTGCATCATGGGATGGTTTTGAATGTTTCATTCATAAACCAAACTTAATATATACCAGGCATAAACATACTACCCGAACCAACAATCGTGAAATCTCGGCCTCAATTATGGATAATGACAGACGACATGAAATTAAAAATTTGCCATTTGATTGTTTGTATTTTAGGTTAATGAGAGAATGGGTTGTTTTTCGATTAATAATTTTGGTTTATATGAAAAGTTGTTTGATCATATTAGTTGTCCAAGACCCTAACCGATAAAATAAGTTATGTTATTAAATTAATTCTTTGACACTGGAGCAGTACGTATGCAACCAGGACTGTAAAAAATTGTGAAGATATAGCAGATATAGCAAAGTGTGAAAATAATTTAATTCTTTATTTAAAATCAAAACTAAAAATTAATAATGAATATATAAACCTTGGATGTCAAGCGATCGGTGATATTATTTTGAAAAAACCGATTGTCTTGCGATCTCCGACGTTAAGCAACGTCGGGCATGGTCTCTTCTTGGATGTGTGACCACCTGGGAGCATCGTGTACTGTTATTTTTTTTTATGTAGTGACATTTATGTTTTGTTCTTAGCGAGTTCTTATTTAAAAAATTAAGCGTATTTTATTTTAAAAAATTCGCTAATAGAGAGATATCAATGGTGAGACTTTGCAAAAATTTTAGACACCATGCTTCAAAATTGTACATTTAATACAGCCACAAGCCTAAGCCTTATTTGTATTGTACCTTGTGAAATGTATGTCAGAAATAAATAAATAAATAAATAAATATATATATATATATATATATATATATATATATATATATATATATATATATATATATATATATATATATATATATATATATATATATATATATGTATGTATCCAAACGATAACTCAAAAAGTTATTAACCGATTGTGATGAAACTCTGCAAGAATATTTATTGCATTAATAGCTTGGATGGTTCGTTTTTCAAATCGGGCAGCCCGTATGTTATTTCAAATTTAATTACAAATTATTATTTTTTTTATTTTTTAATATTATTGGCTGCGGCATCTCAGGCCATTAGCACATTCTTTCCCATCATTTAATATTTTATAGAAATTTTCCAGACAAAGTCAACTTGGCTCGCCCGGGAATCGAACCCGGGACCTCTCGCTTTGCAGACTGGCACCTAACCACCTGCGCCACGAGGGCGTCTCCCATTACAAATTATGTAATTTAGGTTTTTAGTGAATTTTCTTAAAAAAAATTCACTAATGAGGAGATCTCGACATTCGAATTTTGAAAAAATTTCTTCAAATGAGCGCTATTTAGGACCTCCGGAACCCAAATCCGAGGTCAGTTTCAGACTTTATATGTTTATATATATATATATATATATATATATATATATATATATATATATATATATATATATATATATATATATATATATATATATATATATATATATATATATATATATATATATATATATATATATATATATATATATATTTATGTGTCACACCTATAACTTAAAAAATAATGGACCGATTTTGATAAAATTTGGCACATACCTTCCTTTCGCAAGTTGCTTGGATAAGTTCGTTAGCCAGGAAAATCCACTGAGGTTTTTCCGGAAAATTTTGTGTTTTATTTCAAAAAAAATCGAAAAAAATTTATATCTCCAAAATTAACAAAGTAAGGGCAACCAAATTTCATACACAGGTTTACATCATTAGAGGAAAGTTACCTACCAAAATTTAGCTTTGTAGGTTAAATGACAAAAAAGTTATAGGCATTCAAAGAAAAATAAATTTGGGTTCTCCTCAAAACGTCAAAATCGCGATTTTAAATGTCAAAATTGGTGAGTACCTTCCTTTTGCAAGTAGCTTGGATATGTTTGTTATCCAGGAAAATCCGACGAGGGTTTCCCGGAAAATTTGTGTTTTCTTTCTAAAAAAATTTATATCTCCAAAATTAACAAAGTAAGGGCAACCAAATTTTATGCGCGGGTTTATATCATTATATGCAAGTTACCTACCAAAATTCAGCTCTGTACGTCAAAAGACAAAAAATTTATAGGCATTTAAACAAAAATAAATTGGGGTTTTTCACAAAACGTCAAAGTTGCTACTTAAACGTCAAAATTGGCAACATTTCGGAAAAGAACTTAAATCTAATACGGGCTATGGAAATAAAATGTTTCAAGAAGAATGTTTTACAAACCCTGATGTCTTTGTTTCAACCGTCATTGTCCTTCATTTTAATAAAATGTTTCCAGAAAATTCATTTCAAATAGACCCTATCTCTGACGCTTGGCAGTAGTCTTAGCTATAGAGTTTATCGTTAATGGTATATAATTTTTGTAGAATTTTCGTAAAAAAATCAATAAAGCTCAATATATCTGTTATTATACAAGATATGAAAAAAATTGTATATATTAATTATAGGGTGTCTTGAGCTACATCTTAAAAAATTATTTCTACAATCACAGGGTGGCCCATAAGTCGTTGGTGATACAAATTTCCTTTTTTTTTTTTCAATCAAACACGCCTTATGTTATTGCATTTTTGCATTTTCCATCGAAATATAATGCATGTTTGTAAGAACAAAAATTCTGGACGCAGTAAGTGCGTTGTGGTAGCGAATTTTGATCAAATGCTTAATATTTGAATAGCTCAATTTGCTATTAACCTATAAGGTTGACCAAAAAACGAGTTTTTTCGGGAACACTTTAAGTTTACTTTCGGAAATTTTTCTACATTTTCAAACAATAAAGTTATTTTGATGAAACATGGCACATTGTTTTTAGTATATAGATTATACTGGTAACCAAATTTGATGCCTGCTTTCTTAAAAAAAGCACACATTATTGCTATTAAAAAATAGTTTTATGAAAATTCACTACCATAACGCACTGGCTGCGTCCCGAGATTTTTTTTGTATTTTATCAGCAAATTTTCATGTCAAATATATAAGTCAGTTTTCGCAGAAATCATTATTTGTCGAATTATTGTGCAATGTTAGTGATTATCAAGTAGTGTTTAATAGATTATTGTAAAAAGAAGGTGTTTGCAAATTCACATGTAAAATCTGTTTTCGAATTTTCTTTAAAAGTAATTTGTTTAGCAAAAATATTTTTACCTACCTAATTTTCGTAAAAAGAATTTTATATACATTTTGTAAACATTTAAGCCGATTTTCGTAAGAAAATGGTTAATTTTCGTGAAAAATTTTTTTGTATATTTTTTAAAGATTTTTGTCAGAAAGCTTTTTGTGAATAAATATATCTTGGCTAGTGTAGTTTTTGTGTAAATCTCTTGAATTGGTTCGTTGTCTAGAAAATCGGATCAGTTGTTTCGGGACAATATTTATTTCCGGAAAATGTTTATATTTTTTGAACAATAATGTGTAACACGACCCTACCTTATTTACATGGATACCTTGGCCTGATTGTTATATTTCATCCCCATAGACGCATGCAGGGTACGCCAGCTCTATTGGACCAATTTTTCTTTAAAAAAAATTCTTCAAAAAAAAAAGTGTATCTCAAAAAAATAACAAAGTTATTTTTATCAAATTTGGTTGGTATGTTGCCCTCGTAAATGCCTTACTCCACGAAAATTCAACTTTCAGCAGACATTTTGTAATTATTGATATTGAAAGAACCGGTTTGCTTAGGTTGACTAAAACGAAATCAGTCAGGATATTACAGCAGAAATAGAGAAAATTGCTACCGATAAGTTATAGAAATTCTTTAAAATGATAATTTCATAGGCATCTATTGAATTTTTGATGATTTTAAGTTTTAAGTAATACTGATAAAATATACGTCTTTACTTATTCGGGTTTTTCTTGAAAACGACAAATGTTTTTTGAATAATAACAAGCGGAGAATGTTTTAGAATACACTTTCCCATAAAATGAAATAATAATTTTTTAAATCCGCCAATAGGTTAAAAAATTCGGTTACATTTTATGGATTCGTTACCCTATTCAACCCTCTGAAATGCTGCAATTGAAATCTACTCACCATCGATTAATGCTTTTGGTACACCCAAAACGTGTACCTAATTAGGTTTTTAGTGAATTTTCTTAAAAAAAATTCACTAATGAGAAGACCCCGACTTTTGAATTGTGAAAAAATTTCTTCAAATGAGCGCTAATTAGGCCCCCCAGAAAACATATCCGGGGTCAGTTTCAATTTTTATATGTTATATATATATATATATATATATATATATATATATATATATATATATATATATATATATATATATATATATATATATATATATATATATATATATATATATATATATATATATATATATATATATATATATATATATATATATATATATATATATATATATATATATATATATATATATCAAAAAATAATGGGCCGATTTTGGTTAAATTTGGTGAAAAAATTCCTTCTGCAAATGGCTTGGATAAGTTCGTTAGCCAGAAAAATCTGCCCAGGTTTTCCCAGAAAATTTTGTGTTTTCTTTCGAAAAAAATTTATATCTCCGGAATTAACAAAGTAAGGGCAACCAAATTTGGTACGCATACTACATCCTTATAGGTAAGTTACCTACCCAAATTTAGCTATGTAGGTCAAAAGACAAAAAAGTTATAGGCATTTAAAGAAAAATAAATTGGGGTTTTCCTCAAAACGTCAAAGTGGCGATTTAAAATGTCAAAATTGGCAACATTTAGGCCAATAACTTGCATCTAATACGGGCAATAGAAATAAAATGTCTCAAGAAGAATGTTTTACAAATCCTAAAGTGTTAGCTTCAACCATCATTTTCCTTCATTTTACTAAAATATTTCCAAAAAATTCATTTCCAATAGACACTTTCTCTGATGCTTTGGCAGTAGCCTTAGCTATAGAGTTTATCGTTCAATGATATATAATTTTTGTCGAATTTTCGTAAAAAATCAATAAAGCTCAATATATCCGTTATTATATAAGATATGAAAAATTTTTGTATATATTAATTATAGGGTGTCTTGAGTTACATCTTAAAATAATATTTCTACAATCACAGGGTGGCCCATAAGTCGTTGGTGATACAAATTTCCTTTTTTTTAAAATCAAACACGCCTTATGCTATTGCATTTTTGCATTTTCCATCGAAATATAATGCATGTTTGTAAGAAAAGAAATTCTGGAAGCAGCAAGTGCGTTATGGTAGCTAATTTTGATCAAATGTTTCATATTTGAACAGCTCAATTTGCTATTAACCTATAAGGTTGACCAAGAAACCTGTTTTTTCGGGAACACTTTAAGTTTACTTTTGGAAATTTTTGTACATTTTCACACAATAAAGTTATTTTGATGAAACATGGCACATTGTTTTTACTATATAGGTTATACTGGTAACCAAATTTGATGCCTGCTTTCTTAAAAAAAACACACATATTTGTTATTAAAAACATTTTTATGAAAATTCACTATCATAACGCACTTGCTGCGTCCAGAGTTTTATAAGTTGAAGTGTTACTGAGATATCGATTTTTTTCAACATTTGTAACTCATTTTGAAGGCCTATAACTTCTCAGGGGTGCAACTTAGTATGGGGTATGTTGCATTAAATCACCATATTTTAGGTTTTCCTACACTCCCCAGCACTTTGTCGGTTCTTATGCGAAACACTCTGTATATCTTTAAAAAAAGCAATGTTCCCATGAGCATATGTATGAACATTTTGAGAAGATTCATTGAATGTTCGTAGGACATTTTCAGAACATACTGGGAGCTCCTAAGAATATTCTAAATAACATTTTGAGGACCTTATCAGTATGACAAAATCTGTCCCATTGTCATGACCATAGAATGTTCTATGAATATATATTGTACCTTGTTAGAATGTTCTGGGGATGAATATTAATTGTTCTGGTTGTTGTCAATCTATCGAGAAACTTTTAAACACTTAGAACAAATAAGTGAATAAAATGGTAAATTATACCAATTCCGAAATGGCAGATATGCATTTTGAATATAGCCGTGCTAATGGCAATAGATTAAGAGCACAGCGCCTCTCCATTGAGTTATATCCGAATAGAACTGTACCCCATCACAGCATATTCGCACGCATTCATCAACGTCTGCAAGAAGGAAAATTTTCAAGAGGTGCCGCCGATTGCGGGCGTTCTAGAGAAGTAAGAACTGTAGCACGTGAAGAGGCTGTCCTCAGTTTAATTGAAGAATCTCCTTGTACAAGTACAAGAAGAATCGCTCAACTCTTAAACGTCAGCTATTCCACGGTATTTAGAATTTTAAAAGTATCCCTACCATATCCAACGAGTTCAAGCGCTCTCACCTCGTGATTTTTTACAATACATATTAACATATTAGTGTAATTATGACGTTATTTGACAGCCTACCACCTACTTGATTTTTTAGCAAATAACAACCACTCTGTAAATTCATGTCACATCGATTTGAGAAATATTTTATTTTTTTGTGATGTAACTAACATTTTTATGAGAAAATGTCAAGGCATAAAAAAGTTGCTAAATGAATCCTTCTTTCTAAATAATTTTTTTAGATAGAAAACGGTACACACAATACAAAGTACTGATAAAAAATAATGTAAGGGTAGGTTTTTTCACCCCCTTGTGATAACATTATAGGGTTACAAAATTCATTTAAAACTGTCATTTTGTTAGCCTTATGCATCTGCAAAATTTCGTTTTTTAAATTATTTCATAACGAAGCAATTTAATGAAAACTTTTTTTTGCCAAAATTTCAAAGGGCTGTAACTTGGAGGAGAAGGGGTTTCAAGAAATACTTTTTAAAAAGGACACCGCTTATTTTTCGCCAAAGAATCACCCTGTAACATTTTTCGCATCAATTTAGAAACCCCCTGTATATATATATATATATATATATATATATATATATATATATATATATATATATATATATATATATATATATATAAATTGAAACTGACCCTGAATATGGGTCCTAGTTCGAGCCTTTGAAGAAATTATTTCAAAATTCAAAGGTTGCGACTTCTTCACTAGTGATTTTATTTTCGATGAAAATTAACTAGAAACAAAATAGTGATGCGAGTGTAGTGACCACTAGAGCTAAAGTGGCCATGTGTAATTTTTCTTATCCTACTAGCGCCATCTGTGCAGTAAAGTGCTGAACTGTTGCAAGCGTCATTGTCGTCAACTGTAAAATAATATATAATTCATAAAATCTACACATCAGATGATATCTCCACAAGTGTGTTTTTTCACGTGCCTGGTGTAGTGTTGAGGTTGAGTTCAGTTAGTTGTACAACGCAACTGGTAAATGTGAGAATGCTAAGTTTTTGCAGGGTCTAAACAGTAGTTGACGTTGATATTCACCATGCCCCATTCTTTATTTTAATTGATTGTAAAAAATAATCTTTTCAAAATTTAAGGTTAATAAACTTCAGGAAAATTGCCGGCCTAATTAATGTATTGGCGGCGGATTACCGGGGTGGACCAGTGGCATATCAGGCCGGAAGTACCCCAGCAGCGCTTACCCGCGCCGGAAAAAACACGTATGACCCTGAGTTAGTCTTGAATTTGAATCTATTGGCGGCGGTCCAGAAATAGGCATATCATGGCCTCCTGTTTCTTTGAATGAAATATCCAAACAAGTACATCATTGATCTGTCACTTACGAACTAATCATCAACTCTAATTATAGTGATATCGTAACATGCTCCAACATGGTATAACCATACTGACGTCGGCGCTTACCCTCATTATGAGGGCCAGCCTGGCTCTGGGGTATATTACGAGGGTATGGCGACTGGCAAGGGTTGTATACATTCCTAACCCTGGACGTCCAATGAACCAGGCAAAGTCGCTGAGGCCAATAAGTCTCGTGTCCTTTTTGCTAAAAACAGTAGATAAACTGCTCGACCGGGACATTAGGGACGGTGTACTGGAAGCATATCCCCCACACTGCGGACAATATGCATACAGAGCAGGAGTCTCAACAGAAACAGCACTGCACCAACGCAGTGCTGAAACTGGATAATACGCTGTAGAACAGAAAGGTGGCGCTTGGGGCCCTCCTAGACATATGGCAACACCTCATTGGGATCGGTATTGGCAGCTGCCAGGAGAGCTGCTGCAGGTGGATCGGTTCCATGCTCAGGGACAGGGCGGTGTTCACCTCACTCGCGGGAAGGACTCTGCTGGCGGGGGTCAGCGCGGGGTGTCCGCAGGGGAGCGTTCTGTCTCCCCTGCTCTGGTGCCTAGTCGTGTACGGCCTGCTAGGGAGGCTCTCGGCCCCCTCCCGACAGCC
This sequence comes from Tillus elongatus, assembly GCA_964006375.1. Classification (NCBI taxonomy): domain Eukaryota; kingdom Metazoa; phylum Arthropoda; class Insecta; order Coleoptera; family Cleridae; genus Tillus; species Tillus elongatus. Next base: position 37,587,897 of record OZ023262.1, on the reverse strand, counting down.
TACGAGGTACAGGGTTATGCGGACGACACTGTCATCATAGTCCGAGGAAAAGTTCCACAGTCAGTGTGGGAGCGCATGCAGACAGCACTGAGGGTGGTGGAAAGGTGGACGGTTGGCTAAGTGCTCGAGGTGAGTCCCGAGAAAGCAACCATCATACCGTTTACGAGGAGGGGGAAGTAAGAGAGCCACAGAACTCTCACTCTATATGGTAGAAACATTCCAATGGCCAGGGAGGTAAAATATCTTGAGGTCGTATTGGCCTCTAAGCTAACCTGGAATGGTCACGTTGAAAAAATTCTGCGTAAGGCAGTTATGACCCTAGCCGTCACTAGGCGGCTATATGGAAAAACGTGGGGACTAAGACCTAGTATGGCCCACTGGCTGTACACAAGGGTAGTCAGACCATGGTTAACATACGCGGCACTGGGCTGGTGGCCTTAAGGTGATACAATCCAGTGCCAAACAAAAACTAGGCAAGATCCAAAGGATGGCTTGCCTCGGCATCACAGGGGACATGACTTCAACCTCAGCAGCCGTCATGGAGGTGTTGCTGGATTTGCCCCACCCTTCCTCTACACTTAGTTATCATGGGGGAGGCCAGGCTAGGACTATACAGACTAGCGTGCAATCATTGCCTGAAGATCAACCCAGGCTGCAGAGGCCACTGAAAAATTTAGATCATGAAGGAACTCATACTTGAAATGAGGTCGACTTCGCGAACCCGCGAATCTGCAGGGAAAACAAGTTTACACTGGAAAATCTCCGACCGCGAGACATGGCGGGGGGAGACGACTGGCCCACTACGGGACGCGCTTGTCTGGTTCACGAACGGATCGGTCTGGGAGTGTGGGACGGGGGCAGGCGTTAATTCGAAAGTATTTCCCTCGGGACTCATGCAACGGTCTTTCAGGTCGAAATGTACGCCATCTTTCATTGCGTGGCTACACCAACAAGCGGATCCTCATAGCTACAGATAGTCAGGCATATCTTAAAGCTAAGTAGCCCACGGGTAAATTACAGATTGGTACGTGAATGCCGAGACGAGACGAGCGACCTGGCTGGACAGAATGAGGCCACCTTCATCTGGGTGCCGGGTCACTCAGGGGTCAAAGGCAATGAAGAAGCTCGCAAAAACGGATTGGCAGAACCACTTATGGGACCAGAACCGGTCCTGAGCTTGACGAAGAGCACTGCCAGGGGATCCATCAAGTCCTGGGTCAGAAACGGACATAAGGTGTACTGGGCGCAGACTGTCCAGGGCTCATACATGGGAAGTCAGTAATTGAGGAACCCCGTTCAAAAAGATATGTGGAGCTGCTAAGTCTTAGCAGAGGACAGCTCAGGATCATAACAGGACTCTTGACGGGCACTTGGCTCCCAAGAAACACCTGCATAAAATGGGGCGGTTCGAGGGGGACCTGGCATGCAGACTCTGTGGCTAGGGGGAGAAATCAGCACATCACATCTTATGCGAGTGTAAAAGGACCGCAAAAGACAACTGAGCTGCAGACAGCCTAGACCGGAGACAGAGCAATATATAAATATAAAACTTCACCCTAACAATTGCTGTGCAGACTAGTTCAAGGCACAGTGATTTTGGAATGGGTGGAGTAGAAAATACAAAGGGCATGCACCATAAGCCAAAGGCTGTGGTGCTATCGGGGCGGCAAAGACGCGGACGAGCCCTAAGGGAGGACAAAATATGAACTAAATAAGGTGCATAGATGGTGTGAAAAAACTTATCTGGACATGAATGTCGGTAAGTGCAAAATCATGTCGTTTGCCAGGAAGAAGCAGTATTTTGAATATAACTGCACTTATTCTACATCTAATATTCAACGATATAGCACCACGATTGTCGACTTGGGTTTTATTTATTTGATCCCCAGATTTCTTTTCGTGACCACATTTCAGGGCCGTCCTTTCTGCCTTATGAATCTTGGGTTTCTTTATAAGAAATTGCAGTCATTTTGCAAGTGTATAAGCTCTAAAAGCCTTATTTTATGCATACGTTACAATGGAAATTTTCAAATTGATACTTCAATGTTTTTACTATGACTATAATAATGTTTGAACTACACGAGGTGGGTACTTAGTTTCATAATCATATTGCCTTTTATTTGATATCACGGGACTTTTGAACCTTAAGGTGGCCACTCTCCCTACATCTCCCCTACACTAATAGAAAGGAAATAAGCCTGGTGAAAGGAACCGAGAGGGGAATTTTCTGGACATGTTCTGAGATATTAGAGTTGTCCGATAACATTATTTGAACGTGCTTGTAAGAAGCATCGCTGGATCTTGGATTTTTTGCCGCGCGGCAAAAAATGCCGTCCTTGTCCATGTCTCATTCTCCTTGAAGTTTTTCTAGCGAGTTATAAGTTTTTTTAACAAAAAGATTTGTGAGAAATCGTAAGATCTATTTGACAGTAAGAAATTCTTTATTTCTCATTTTTTGTTGCAATGGAAAGATGCATACCAAAACAATAGTTATTTACCTAAAACCCCGATCACTTACGCTATTAAAATATTACGGGTCAGTAACAAAAATTAAAGTTTTACTCTCCGAGCATTTTTGTTCAACATTTAAGTCTATAGGCTCGTTATAGTCAATTTGGTGTGGGATGTAATTTTCGATTGAAAGAATCCAGAGACTTGGTAAAGGTTCCTGGTTCGTTGATGATCGCAGATAGCTTTTAATAAGTTTAAGTTTGCCAAAACCTCGCTCGCAGCTTGCGACAAAGTTTTGGTTACACCTTCCATTAAAACGACAAGCCCCAATATTGTATATCTTCCTTTTCAGTTTCAATCTCTACTTGATTCATTTCTTGAAGAATGGTAGTGATAACAAATTCGAACTTATTTACAGCATGTAGCAGATGACCAGCTTCTTAATTTGATGCAGCATTAAGCAATTTTTTCCAATGATTTGACTGGTTCCGGCAAATTATTTCGAAGGACTTTCACAGCCACATGTTTTGCTGAACATCTTGTCTGGCTGCTTCCATTTAGGTCTGTTCGTTCAATTTCCTGTTTGCCGCCGATAATCAATTGTTACGACCCAGATGTCGTAACTTGTTTTTTATTGTTAATCCGTCATCATTTTTTGAAGTTTTGTTTCTATTTAATGTCTTCTCACGCGAGTGAGTTATTTAGGATGACACAGACTGTGTCTGTGTTCGTCCATATTGATCATCGAGCTGGTGATACCTTCAGCATCCCTGCACGTATAATTTTATTAAGTCTATGATAAAAATACAGCGGTGCTGAGGGTCATCAGCTGTCTTTCTGTGATCCGTGAACGGATAGTTACATAGCGCAAAGACGATATAATGTCTATATCTTGGCATGACTGATTTAAGGGAGCGCATGTGTATTGGTAGACGACGGGAGTCTTCTGCGTCGAGCTCTTTCTTCTGGTTTCGACTGTTGCAGCGGCGAGTGCTATGGTAGCCATGTCCATTTTGTGCATATTAATGTCACCACGTTAAGCCGATAAAATAACGTCGTCCGTCAGGGCAAGCTGGTGCTTACAGCCAGAGTAGTGTTGTTCATGTTTTAGGGTCACTGCCATTCCAGTGAAAAGGAGAATTGAGAGCGTAGATGGTCGCTGCAGTCGAGAGGCAGCTGTTATTTGGATGTATCTGGTCCCGTTACCGGCCTTGGACATGCTGGTCGGGTTGCTCTCGGTCTCACACAGATGAGTATTAAAAGAACCACCTCATCTAGGAATTTCAGTTTAATTATGTGAATTAAGTATTGTGCCGATGCCTACGTGCAGATATCCTTTTTGCGCGCGCTTTATCTTCAATATCATTTGAACTTGCGTGACATATAGCAACTGTTAACGCCATTGCCTGCCGGCACACTCGGTGGTCGCCACCGTACCATGATTACTGAGTGAATACACTGTGTACCACAGTGCCAGTCATTCAACTTCATTAATTGTTATTATTATTTATGATCACTGACCTATAGGGTCGTCGTTCACTGCATTATTTGTTATTATTATTCATAATTACTGACCTATAGGGTCGCTTACTTTATATTTGTTAATATTATTCATGATCCCTGACCTATAGGCGTCACCTCGAAGTGTTTAATTAAGTCAGTTTCACCCCGCCAGTGAAGTACATTAATGTTTACCTTGTGAGAAACGCTTCACGCTTCTTACAATTTTATTCTGAAGGCATAGCTGACTTGTTACATAGGTAACATTAACTCTGGAACATTTTATTGTGGAACATTAATTTATTGTTCAGGCCCCGCAGGCAGACCATTTGAACGTGTTTAGGTTATGATACCTTTTGTAAAGGGTAAGTGAGCTCACCTACCAGTGATTAAACAGCTGATGTCGATTAATAGCTGGTGATATTAACTATCAGTGATTACCCATATAGTAGGTGGACCTTACTGTATTTCTATTGGTCCCTATTACCATAGAGCATATTGTTTATCGTAGCATACTTCTATGCTACCGCTGTCATTATATTGTGAATATATGGGTTAATATTATCTCTGCTGGTATTATTTGCTGAACATACCATTGCTTGTGTTTGGGTCGTTCTAGCTCACGTTTTGCTGATTACAGAAGTATTATTGATCTTGATTCTAGGTCACCAATCCATCATAGTTCCCCTCGTAGATACTAATGACATCTTGAACCTGGCCACGGATTGCGGAAAGTGGCTGGCGCCTATTACATTAAGTCTAAGACTTTGATAAACTCCGAGTGTTAATATAACATCCGAACCTCTATGAGATGTCTCTATGCTCAAGCTCTGCTTAGGCCTCCGCTGCTTATTGAGGGAATTGTAGTGTAACTCTCTGGTACTTAGTAGTCGTAGCACAATCTTTTGATGAACTCTGTCAATGTGCCATACTTGAATTAGCCGCCAGGGGCAAGCACCCTAGCCGCCCCCCTTCCCCCCAAATCCTGGACTGGCGGAAAGGTAGACCAAGGGAAAAACTTGAAGAAGCTGCGATGAAATAAAAAGAGCTGCTGAAGGAAGATAGTCAGATAAGACGTGATCGCCTTTAGACTGTACTGTAAATAAATATTTAGTTAATAAGACACGACCTTTCAGTTCGAAGAACATTTTAATATCGTTAAACTAAAAATAAATTACAATAATTCTTAAAATTAATAAACAATACTAAAAGAATCAACAAAACAAAAATAAAATAACTGTTCGTTTCTTAAGTAACTGCTCATATATATTTTTTCAAACATAAACTATTAATTAACAGTAAACACTCTTATAAGCTTTTCACATTACGTTACATGGAATGTAATAGACGATGCTAAAGCTTTTTATTCAACATACATAGTTACAAAAATCTCTGACAAAAATACTATAAGATAAGCTTGTTTGTTATTAAAATAGGTAGGTATATTTATATCAAGGCTGCTGTTGCTACACAAGCGATCATCACTTCCTCCATAAGAGATTGTAGTTAGGTTAGATAAGGTAGCCTATTGGTCCCTCAGTTGCTCATAGCTGCTTATTCCGCCTTTGTTTTATCGTCCACCATCTGCTCCAGCTCCTCCATGTCGTCCTTGTCGACATCCGCATCTCCGTAACCCCACACATGGCTACCATCACCGCTTTTCTGAGCTCTTCTAGCTATCATCTTATCAGAGACGCTCTTTAGATCGTAAGCCCAACCTAGACGAGCAAACATGTTTATGAAGGAAGTAGAGGGGTTGTAGACGTTGCCGAGTTCTCCGGTCTTGTAGTCCCACGGGAAGACATGATGGTAGTTATGCCAGCCTTCACCAAGAGCAGCTAGTGATACTGCTAGATTTTCCACGGGAGATATATATCTGTAAAAGATAAAATAGCATTAAATAAATTCGTATATGGTAGCGAATTTTCATTAAAAAATACATTTTCCAAAAAATGATCTGTTAAATGGTAGGTAAGTGTTAAAAAAGCCTGGATGCAGCAAGTGCGTTATAAAAGCAAAATTTCATTAAAAGAGTTCATTTCTCATTAAGCTTCAATTTTGCTACGTATTAAATAAAGCCTTTATAAAAGCAGCATGGGTACTAAATTTTATAAAAATAATATAATAGGCTTTGGAGCTACAAATTTGCTTTTAAAACACTTTACAGATATTTAACTATGATTTCTTCACTATCATAACGCATTTTCTGCGTCCGGACTTTTTTCTTAATTTTGAGAAATCTTTTTATTGTCGACCGGTAGTACAAAATTGTAGCTATCGTACATAATAGATTTTTCCAATAAATGACAACTCAGACATTGCAAAATATATTTTTAACAAAAACTAAATACAAACTCACTAGCCCAGAAAATATTATTGATAAGTTAAGTGCTCGAACTGCCATCCACCGACTTCTGAACCGCACACGCACACAACACTGTGTAGAAATTCTTCTTATACATTTTGAACCACTTGTGGGCTAATTCTGTGCAGGTCGTCTATAATGCGATTTGGCAGTTGATAATTGTATCGGTTAGCGCATGCGCACACAGCCTTGTTTATTTGTTTAGTCTGTTTTTTTAACGTCGGTCTATTTCCCTCAATACAGCCAATAACCGACGCCAGGGAGCAGTTTCATCTCACTATCCTGGAAATTTTGCCTAACTCCTGCCTCTTTGCAAGGAAGGTAGGGATATTTAACGCGCCCAACATCGCATGGACACGGGACCGAAGGGCGAAACGTGCAGATATTCGCCTTGCTCAAATACAATGCCAGAACTTCGGTTGATGTTAATTGTACAGTATGTACTGAAAAAGTAAAAGGAGAACGCTGAGATCGAACGGTACCCTTTGGTTCAGAGGCATACGTTCTTACCACTGAACCACAGAGGCTCTATGAGTAGAGTTAAAATATTATAAGTTTGGGTCGCAAAGCGACCCCGTCGTGCGTTTTGCGTCACGCTCCGAGGTGTTAAGAACCAGGAAGCAGCATGCCGGGTACCGGTAGTAAGATCCTACCAAGAAGATGCTGGCTGCAAGATGCTGGGTATTGGATGCTATGGTACTGGCAACACGATGCTAGAAGCAACATGCTGGTCATAATTTCTGGCAGCAAGATGCTAGCTGTAAGGCTCTAGCAGTAAGCTTTTAGCTTCAAGATGCTCGTCACTCGCTACTCGCATTTCATGTCAGAGCTTGCGTTATCAATTCTTATTTCCGGCCAGTGCTAACTGTGAACGCATTAGACCGTTGTTATCGAATCTCATTTCCGGTCAAAGCTGTATGCGATAGGTTTTGAGATAACAAACACCTGTTAGTGAATGTTTGCGGTTTGATTACCATAGAAGTATTTAGCAGTATGCAGTATAACAGTGAGTTATGGTATAGAAGTAAAAAAAAAAGAATTTATCATGAGGAAAATGGCGCAACACTAAAACAGTTGGTGTTGGAGATACAAAAACAAGCTATTATGGGTGAACGAGGGTCTGACGGTAAAGATTATAAAATTGGACATATAGTTAAATTGTGTGATGTCTATTTAGCTGGTTACTGCTCCATGCAGTTCTTTGCGTTCCACTCAGTCTATACGCTCCAGGTATCTGTTTAAGTAAACCGTTCTTTAAATATTTACCAGAAGAAGCAAGATACCAATACAAATATTTTTATAAACAGGTCTCTAACGAGAACAATAGTGGAGCAGGCTCCAATAATCAATACTGAAGCAGTAGATGAATAAAAACTGGAAGCAATCAGCGTGGTGAGACAAGGATTTAACAAACAAAAAATATTTTTCAAGTTGTAATCCACAAATTTGGAGGCAATCTAGATTATATGCTAAAATAAAAGTCAGGACGCAGGAAGTGCGTTATGGAAGTGTTTTTTCATAAAAATGTTTTTAATGGCAACTATGCCTCTCTAGTGCAAGCAGGCATCAATCTGGTTACCGGTATAACCTATGTAGTAGAAACAATGTACCATATTTTATCAAAATAACTTACTGTTTGAAAATTTACACAAATTTTTCGAAAAGAAACCTAAAATATTTCCGAGGAAACTGGTTTCCTAGCCAACAAACCTTGGGTTAATAGCAAATTGAGTTATAGAAATTTGAAGCATTTAATGAAAATTCGCTACCAAAACGCACTTACTGCGTATCGATTTTTAATGAATTTTCTTAGAAAAAATTCACTAATGGGGAGATCCCGACTATTGAATTTTGAAAAAATTTCTTCAAGTGAGCGCAATCTAAGATCTCTAGAACCCATATCCGGGGTCAGTTTCAATTTTTATGTTTTAATTAAGTTTATTTTCCCGGAAAACCTATAAAAATAATAAACCGATTGTGATCAAATTTCTGTGATCTCTTTCTTTCGTAAGTGACTTGGACAAGTTCGTTAACCAGGAAAATTGAACCAGGTTTTCCGGGAAAATAAACTTAATTAAAACTACAGCCAAAGCATCAGAGAAAGGGTATATTTGAAATGAAATTTCTGGAAATATTTTAGTGAAATGAAGGACAATGACGGCTGAAGCTGAAACTTAAGGGTTTGCATAACACTCTTCTTGCGACATTTTCTTTACATAATCCGTATTTGTTTCAGGTTCTTTGCCCAAATGTCGCCAGATTTCACGTTTCAATTTGCAACTTTGACGTTTTGAGGAAAACCCCAATTTTTTTAATGCCCATAACTTTTTGTCTTTAAAACTACAGACCTAAATTTTGGTGCGTGGCCTTTGGGTGGTGGTAGGGTCACCGATGAGACGTATAGCTATCTTCTGAATGGAATCTAGGATAGCAAGTGTAGAAGCGGCAGCGGCACCCCAGATGTGGGAGCAGTATTCGAGGTTTGGCCTTATTTGTGATATATAAGGTATAGAGATTAGCTGGTGAAAAGTATTTGCGAGCTTGGAAGAGGAAACCTAATTTATTAGCAGCCGCTTCTGCAATTGATGTGACATGTTGGTGCCAATTGAGATTTCGATCCACAAAAATGACAACAAGTGAAAGGTTCTCATTACTTTGAATAGCTTGGTTGTTCATTGTGATGGGTCTAGGGCTGAGGTATCTCTTGTGATATAGAAAGCAAGACTGAGATTTGATGGAGTTGAATTGTACAAGATTTATACTTCTCCAGTCTAATATTTGTTGGAGATCCACAGAGACAGATCCCCCCATGAGTCTGCGATCCTCTTCTTATTGTGATAAAGAGACAGGCTTAGAATATTGTATATTTGAGTGGAGGGTGTTGTCTTCCGCGTAACTGTGACCTAGGTTGGATGTGTTAGAGAGGAGGTCATTTATGTGGAGAAGAAACAAAGTAGGGGCTAAAGCTGAACTTTGAGGGACTCCTGCATTAATTGGATACAGTTTAGAGGAATGTCCATCCACGACAACAGAAATGCTCCGGTTGGAGAGGTAATTTGCTGTCCAGGTACAGAGTTTTGGTGGTAGGCCAAAAGCCGGAAGTTTATTAAGCAGCGCTGCGTGCCAGACCTGGTCGAATGCTTTGGATATGTCTAGAGCGACAATCTGGGATTTACCGTGTAGTTACATAGACTTGTTCCAAGAATGGGTGACAAAGGAAAGGAGGTCGGCAGTTGATCTGCGCTGACGGAATCCATACTGCCTGTAGTGAATTAGACTGTGTTGTTCAAGAAATTTTAGTATTTCGGTGTTTATATACTTTTATATTACTTTAGAGACGACTGAAATGAGAGAAATAGGCCTGTAGTTGCTAGGAAGCGCTTTGGATCCTTTCTTGGGACGGGTTGTACTCGATTTTTCCAGTTACTAGGGAATACGCCTCTATTGTAAGATATCTGAAACAGACGAGTCAGGACAGAAGCAAGTTTTGGTGCGCATTTTTTGAGAACAATTGCTGCGATCTCGTCAAGGCAAAAAGTTCAGCCCTGCCCAGGACGGTAAAAATAATTTCATCCCCTCAAACAAGAGGTGTAAACGTGCTCTTGCAGACATTATTCCCAATAGATTTAGCAAGAGTCCAGAAGGGTTTGCTGCTGTTGGAGCTTGAAATGACTTTCTTTTTGATGTGGTTATTAAACGAGCTTTTGCCTCAGCAAGAATGCGGACATAGCGTTTTCTTGCGTCGCTAAATGCTTGACGGTTTTCTTGACTGGAATTGTGAGGAAGCGTTTTGTGAGCTTTGACCTTTTCAATTCTGGCCTCGTCGCAGGATTTAGAACCAGGGCTTTTGAGTGGCTGAAGAAGTTTTCTGTGTACGTGGAATAAATAATTCCATTCCAGCTTGGATAATTTAGGTGACGTTTTGTGAGATATCAGAGGGGTCATGATGAGAAACAGACAGAAGCCCATGGAAATGAGGAAAAGTAATTCCACATTTCGTCCCGGTTCGCGAAGCTGTAGTGCCAAACGTTACGTGGGTGTGATGACTGCGTGACCTCGGGTTGCACTGCGCAGGAAGCAATGAACATGCCGTGGTCTGAGCGACCAAGAGGGGCGGTGACTGATGTCTTATAGCATTCAGGTTTTGTAGTAAGAAGGAGATCCAAGGGATTTGAGCTGTGTGTTTGGATGCGAGGAGTGTAAGTAGGTTGCTGAACCATATTGGCTAAAGAATTGCTGACTGCAAAAGCCTCCGCTGCTCTCCCTTGTGGATCGGTTTTTGAAGATCCTAGCCAATTCTTATTATGGACATTGAAGTCACCAACAATAGTGAGCTCGGAGAAAGGATATTCAGAAATCAGATGATTGGTTTTTTTCAGAAATATAGTCGAAGAGCTGGACAAAATTGTTGTCAGAAGGTGGCCGGTAAATGCAAGAGATGAATTTAGTTGCAGTCCTGAGAGAGTTTCATCCAAGTATGTCTTTTCTTCCAGCTTCTAAATTGGGGAGTCTGGTGCAAGGTAGATTGCTACGGACGTATGCGTACACAACTCCATGCAATCTAAAGGAGGTAAGCAGCTCATAGCCCGGGAAATTAAGGTGATTAGTGGCTGTTTGGCACTGATTTGGGTTTCGGTGAGGAAGAGGAGTTGATGCCTATTAGCCTGGAGGAAATGGTGGACGGAGGTTTCTTTCCAAGCAATACAATTTTATTAAAATCCCTACGCGTTTCGCCCAACTAAGTAGCCATCTTCAGGGGTAAATTTTTCAATTCTTGAAAATTGAAGTCAAAACTATACGAAAGGTTAACCAAGTTGGAACTTCATCCATTGCATCAAAGGTCCAACAACGGGTAAACCCGTTTTTTAATATTTCATAAATGGCCGACTTTTCCCCCTGCTTCGTGATTAAATCGCCGTTTTATATTGATTGGGTTTAGATTGTGAATCGATTTGTGGCACAATCAGAAGCGATATGGTTGGACCCCTGGTGCAATAGATGACGTTCCAGCTTGGTCAATCTTTCGTATAGTTTTGACTTCTATTTTAAAGAATTGAAAAATTTACCCTGAAGATGGCTAGTTAGTTGGCCGAAACGCGTAGCGATTTTAATTTTTTTTTAATGTCTGGAAAGAAGCTTTTTATTGAAATTTAACTATTCTATAGATCGCTTTTTCTTAACTTATTTCATAATTTAGGCGTGCACTGTATTTATCAAATTAAATATATTTTTCATAAAATTTGTTTGTTAATTTTCAAATAAGTTTAAAAAATACTTACCTATCATAAGGCTTTTGTCCCCACATATGTGCGATGCTGTTTACACAAAAAGCAATATTAAGCGTTATTGTAAATCTCATGGTAAAGTTGATCCAAAACGAGTTCCATGGGTCCTCGTTCCAATAGTAGATGGGAATAAACGTAGGAAGCAATACGTTAAACAACAAAAATAAGGGAGGGTAAATTCTGTAAAAAAAGGATAAAGAATACAATTAGTGAAATATATTTATAAATAAAAAAGTGCATTATAGTAGTGAATTTTCATAAGAATTGTACACTATTTGTAACGTATATTATTAAAACTGATTCTTTAAATTTAAATGAACCCTGAAGATCGGTTTTAGAGGTCCCAGGAAGCAGTTACTTGAGGAAATTTCTATTTTCTATGGAGATAGAAAATTAAAATTTGGTACATATATGTATGTACTGCATGTCCCTTTAAAAAGTTATGTTACAAATTTCATTAAAGTTACAAAAGGTTTCCAGAAAAAAAAAATTATTTACAAGGGGACTGTTCCTGACTAATTACAAATACAATGTATTTTTCTTTATTAATTGCTTGGGCGGTTTTGTTTTGGTCAAACCAATCAAACAACAAAAAAGATTTCTCAAAACAAATTATTATTGATTATTATTCGCGAAACTTATTATGTTATTTTTCTTTAATTTGGTACCCACGTTGCGTTTATTATGGCTCAAGATTGAAGATTCTAGCTTAATGGGAAATATACATATTGAAATTTAAAATATTTTTACGAAATTTCTCTACCAAATAACGCACTTGATTACCCAGAAACTTTTCAGCACCTATCTACTGTTGCTGTATCCATGCCGTTTTTATTGATGAAATATTGTAGCTCTCTATGTCGGACTGACAAACAAGGCAACCTCAAATTCATTTTTGGAAAAATATTTGAAACAAATGAAATGAGGTAACAATTTAAACCAAATTTGAAAATCTTGGTTCGCCGCTTCATCGCGGTTATTACCCTAAATGCATAAAAAAGAACAATTTAAACAAGAAAACTTTCGTGAGACCAACCCCCAAGAAAGTTGCGGAATCTGCGGTGATTGGGGGTTCTGCGCGGATTAAGCAGGATTTTAAGGAAGTATAGCTGCAAAATGGGAAAAAGGCAGCTTATAGAGGTCCAACTAGGCAGTTTTTTTGCACTTTCCGCTCACATTTCCTTTTGATCTCCTTCCCCGCCCAGCACCTATATTAACTCCTGATCCCGTAACTTTGTTGGGGGATACAAGAATTTTTTCCTATGACATGTGCATCCAGAAAGGGTTCTAAGCATGTTTCTGATTTTTTTCTAAAAGTCCCCCTTGTGCTAAACTGTGAATTTACCAAAAATTTAATTTTTATTTACAAACGGAATGTACCTGCCAAATTATAAACGTGGCAGGAATTTTTGCCTATTAATCACTTGGATGATCCGTTTCAGTCAACGCAATCGAACCAGTTACTACAAACAAAGTAACAAAAAATGTTTTTTAAAACAAATTTGAAGTTATTTTTTAAAACTAGTACACACGCCGCCTTTATATGGGTTTTATTATGTATCAAAACTGAAGATTATAGTTTGCTGGGAAATTGAGTTATCAACATTTCAAATAGTTTTACGAAAATTCGCTGCCATAACGCACTTGCTACACCTAAAGTCTTCTCAGCACATATTTACTATTATTTGTTAATGATAGGTTTAAATTAAAAGTTGTATTATTATTTACCTACTCCTGTTTGTATTAACCTTAATAAAGGACATAGACCAAATTTGTAGAAACAATAATCGCGAAATAGACTAAGTTAAAGAAACAATAGTATCTACGGAAATAGACTGAACTTAAACACAATATTTGCGGAAGTAGACCAACGTTAAAGAAACAATAATTGCAGAAATATACCGATGTTAAAGAAACAATAATTGGAGAAATAGGCAAGTATTAAAGATATTAACAAAATAATTACGGAAATAGACTGACGTTAAAGAAACAATAAATGCAGAAATAGACTGACCTTAAAGAACCAATAATTACGAAAATAGACCGATGTTAAAGAAACAATAATTACGAAAATAGACTAACCTTAAAGAAACAGTAAGTGCGTAAATAGACCAACCTTAACGAAACAATAATTGTAGAAATAGAGTAGCATTAAATAAACAATAATTGCGAAAACAGACCGACGACACAGAAACAATAATTACAGAAATAGACCCACCTTAAGGAATCAGTAATTCAAGAAATAGACCAATGTTAAAGATATAATAATTACGAAAATCGACTGCCATTGAAGACTTATACTGACGTTGAAGAAATAATAGTTGCAGAAATAGACCAAAATTAAAGAATCAATAATTACGGAAATACGCCGACATTAAAAAAATATTATGAACGTAAATAGACCGACGTTGAAGAAACACAAATTGCGAAAATAAAGCGACTTTAAAAAAACATGAATTAAAAAAATAGGCTGTCGTTAAGTAATAATAATTATGGAAATAGATCTACATGAAAAAACAATAATTGAGGAAATCGACGGACGTTAAAGAAGCAATTGCAGAAATATACCGACGTTAAGAAACAATAATTGTAGAGATAGATCCACGTTAAAGAAACAATAATTGTGAAAATAGGCCAGCGTTAAAGAGAAAATAATTGCGGAAATGTGCAGACGTTCAAAATGAATAATTGCAGAATTAGACCGGCGTTAGAGAAACTATATTCGCAAAAATAGACCGCAATTAGGGAAACATTAATTTCAGAAATAGACCAATGTAAAAAAAACAATAAGTACAAAAACAGACCAAATTTGTAGAAACAATAATTGCGCAGATAAATCAACGTTAAAAAAACAATAATAGACCGACGTTGAAGAAACAATAATTGCCTAAAAATACCGATTTTAAACAAACAAAAATTGTGGAAGTAGACTGCAATTAAAAAAACAGCAATTTCAGAAATAGGCCAATGTTAAAGAATTCATATCTACGGAATATACCTAACTTGTATAAAAACCAATTGTGCGAATAAAGCAACGTTAAATAAACAATAATTGTGCAAATAAAGTAACGTTAAAGAAACAATAATCGCGGCAATAGATCAACGTTAAAGAAACAATAATTGCGGAAATGAGCAGACGTTGAAGAAACTATACTTGTAGAATTAGGTCAGCGTTAAAGAAACAATAATTACGGAAATAGATCGCAATTAAGGATAACAATGATTCTAGACATAGACCAATGTTAAAGAAACAATAATAAAGGACACAGACCAAATTTGTAGAAACAATAATCGTGCAAATAAAGTAACGTTAAAAAACAATAATTGCGGAAATAGACTTACGTTAAAGATACACCAGTTGCAGAAATAGACCAACCTTGAAGAAACAATAAGTGCTGAAATATACCGGCTTTAAAGAAACAATAATTGTGCAAATAGAAGGCAATTAAAGAATCAAGAATTTCAGAAATAGACCAATGTTAACGAAACAAAAATTGCGAAAATAGACCGAAATTGTAGAAACAATAATAGCGCAAACAAAGCAACGTTAAAGAAACAATAATTGCGAAAATAGGCCAACGCATGAGAAACAATAATCGCGGAATGTCCAGACGTTAAAAAACAATAATTGCAGAATTAGACCGGCGCTAAAGAAAGAATAGTTGCGAAAACAGACCGCAATTAAGGAAACAATAATTTTATAAATAGGCCAATGTTAAAGAAACAATAATTACGGAAATAGGCCATGTTAAAAAATTATTGCGAAAATAGACCGGCGTTAAAAAAGTTTATTGCGGAAATAGATTCACGTTAAAGATATACTAATCTCGAAAATAGACCGGCGTTGAAGAAATAATAATTGCGAAATATTGCTGACTTTAAAGAAACAATAATGGTAGAAATAGGCCGCAATTAAAGAAACAGTAATCTCAGAAATAGACCAATGTTAAAGAAACAATAATTGCGAAAATAAACTAAATTTGTAGATACAATATTTGCGCAAATAAGGCAACGTTAAAGCAAAAATAGTTACGGCAATAGACCGACGTTAAACAAACAATAACTGCGGAAATAGACCGCCGTTAAAGAAAACAATAATTGCATAAATAGACAGAAGTGATTAGAACAATCATTGTGGAAATATACCGACGTTCATGAAACAATAATTGCGGAGATACACCGACGTTAAAGAATAATTGCGGAAATAGATACACGTTAATAAAACAATAATTGTGGAAATATACCGACGTTAATGAAACAATAATTGCGGAGATCGACTGACGTTAAAAAATAATTGGGGAAATAAATACACGTTAATAAAACAGTAATTGTGGAAATACACCGACGTTAATGAAACAATAATTGCGGAAATAGACCGACGTTAAAAAAAACAATAATTGCGGAAATAGACAGACGTTAATAAAACAGTGATTGTGGAAATATATCGACGTTAATGAGGCAGTAAGTGCGGAAATAGACAGACGTTAAAAAAACAATACTTGCAAAATAGAGCGAGGTTACAGAAATAATAATCGCGAAAACAGACAAATGTAAAGAAACAGAACAGAACACAAAACTCGAATTATATCTTAAAAAATCATAAAATCATGTACTAACTTTTTTTGCCACATAACGATCGGATCAGCTTCAAGATCGCTCATGTCTATGGCGTTTCTTTTTTCTACGACGTCTGGATGTGGCGTTAGGACCAACCAGCCCACGTGGGAGAACAGGAAGCCCCTCTTGGCATTGTGTGGATCAGCGTCGGTCTCGCTATACTTGTGGTGTACCCTGTGGTCCAACGCCCATGCGTATACGTGCCTCTGTAACAAGGAGAACCATTAATTTATTTGCATGAGGACTAAACTTTTTATATTTATTGCATTTAGTATTTTATATGTCATAAGAGGCAAATTTTAAATTTTGTTGAACATGCTCAGACATTTATTTTCCAAATTCTCTATGTGAAAACTGGAACCTGTGATGAGCACTAATAAGTAACTTGGAGAACCCAAATCACCACGACACATATATCAGAGACCTTACGATCGGCAGAAAAATTCTAGAATTTTTCTTCCTCTGAAGATGTTGACATGGTCAACGAAACGATAGTAAGTTCTCTGAAATATGTGTTGTGGTGATTTGGGTTCTCCAAGTGTACTTATTCCAAACTCTCTGTTGTATTTTTGAAAAGCATGATTTTTACACGTAAATATAAAAAATAATTCACATTTGTTTCGCGGACTATATCATAACAATAAGTAGAGATCTTATAGTGAGATGTAAGACAGGAGTCGCCATCTCGTTACGGAACCAAGTAGTATGTAGTCACGACAGCTCCAAATAACACAAAATGTTATAAAATAGAATCTGTGTACAACCAACTAACAATTTTGCAAATTCTCAGCCCTAACCCATTTATTCCCTAATATAAGGACAACGTATGTAAGGCTAAATGTATTCTCACCACAATTAGAACCGTAGACCGGTTTCGCTCTAATTAGAGCTCGTCAGTACGGTATGCTAATTGCAGCGAGAAAACGTCTATAAAGTAATACGGCTATGGTAGCCAACCTCACAGTGCATAGTGATATCTAAGACAGGAGTCGCCATCTCGTTGCGAAACCAAGTAATATGTTGTCACGACAGCTCCAAATAACACAAAACGTTATAAAATAGAGACTGTGTACAACCAACTAACAATTTTCTAAATTGGCTACCATAGCCGTATTACTTTATAGATGTTTTCTCGCTGCAATTAGTATACCGTACTGACGAGCTCTAATTAAAGCGAAACCGGTCCACGGCTCTAATTGTGGTGAGAATTCATCTAGCTTTACATATATTGTCCCTATATTAGGGAAGAAATGGACCAGGGCTGACAATTTACAAAATTGTTTGTTGGTTGTACACAGTTTCTATTTTATTTCATTTTGTGTAAATTTGTTTTACCGGTTGCTCTCGTAGAGACTTTCCTATATAACAAAAAATCAACTTTGTAGGTTAATAGCAAATTGACTTATTGAAATTCAAAACAGAGCCTCGGTGGTTCAGTGGTAAAGGCGTGTAGCTCCGAACTGATGGGTACGGGGTTCGATTCCCAGCGTTACTCTTTCAGTTTTACATACTGTGCAATTAACATAAACCGACGTCGTGGCATTGTATTTTAGCAAGTTGAATGTCTGCATTTTCCGCCCTTAGGAGGACGCGTAAAGCAGTCGGTACCATGCGATGTTGGGCACGTTAAAGATCTACTCTCCTTACAGAAAGGCAGGGTTCGGCAACATTTCGGGGATAGTGAGGTAAAACTGCTCTCTGGCGTGGGCGATTTGCCATAGTCGCGAAAATAGACTGGCGTTTAAGAAAAATAAAATAAAAAATTTAAACATTTAATGAAAATTCGATATCCTAACGCACTTTCTGCGTCTCGATTTTTTTATAATTTTAAGCTACTCACCTAGTTTTAGAGTAAGTGCTTTGTAAATATAAACATATGGTATTATTATAATGTCATACGAGTAAAAATAGTACTGATAACATAGGATATCTAGATCATTAGTGCTTATATTTCAGCCAGAATAAATATTAATAAAACACTTAAATTCGACAGAGAAAATTGTTAATTAACAAGCATTGCTAATTAATTTTTATCATATATTATACTGAGTACTAAAAAAATCCGAACACCCAGTAAGAATTGATCAATTTTAATAAAATTTATACATACTGTGTGTTTAATCAAACTTAAAAAATCATTACATTTTCAAACTAAACCATTAATATATAACTAGTTTACATAATGAGTGCGTCGGCCGCCATTTCTTATGCATTCGATAACTCTTCGAGGCATGCTTGAAATTAAATGATTTGTGGTATCGTGAGGAATGCGATCACATGCTTCTTGAATTCGGTGACTAAGGTCAACTAGGTTATTTGGTGGTTGGGGTGAATTACCCAGTCCATTGCCAATCCATCCCACATATGTTCGATTGGGGAGCGAGAAGGCCATGGAAGCAAGGACACGTTATTTTCTTGTAAGAACCTTGCAGTAACCCTTGCTGTATGAGGACGTGCGTTGTCTTGTTTAAAAGTTGTTTTTTTTTTCATTTGAGACGGAGGGAAAAATCTTCAAAAGACATTCGGCCATCCACCGAGCTGTGTTGGATTCATTCTTTCTGGAGAAATGCCATACTAACTAAAAACCACCTCTCGCAGTGCGAAGCAGGCCTGGAACCACCTTTCGGTATTATTTCAGACCATCTTCTTCTTATGTAGCAGCTGTGCTATTTTGTTTCCTTTCCTGGTCCCTTTTCCTCATTATTTCCGTAACCAAACTTTCTATTGTTTTCCATTTTGTTTCTGTCTCTGACATATGTTTGACTATGCTCTCTCCTGTTAGTTCTTCCCCAGTCTCCTTTGTAGCTCGTTATCTTATCGTGTCCCACCTGATGCATTCTAGACCCGCGTGCTGTGGTGTTGCATGTTCTCCACAATGGATGCACGTATCATTGTCCGCCAGCCGGAATCTTGCCAGATAGGATCTGAAGTTGCCGTGCCCAGTCAGGAGCTGCGTTAAGTAGTATCCTACTTCTACATATTTTCGGGTAACCCAGGACCTTATTTCTGGGATTAATTTGTTTGTCCACTGTGCTGTCATTGCTTACTCTTGCCATTTCTGCTGCCATTTGCTCATCGTCTTCTCCCGTTTTCTGTTTTGATCAACTCTCTTGTTTTCATCTTTCCCATATGTGCGCTCTGCTACAAGTGGATGTATAGGAATCACCCCTGCTATGACCTGCGCTGCCTTAGTTGAAACTGTTCGGTAAGCACTTGATATTCTAACTGCCACATTCTCTGTATACTTTCTAGTACTTTCCTCCATTTAGTTGCCTCAAGCAAATCTCTCCATGCTGGAGCACCACATAATATGATGAAGTTTGCAACGCTGCTTAGTATCCTTCTTCTACCTGCTCTTGGGTCACCGGCATTCGGCATTAAGCGGCTCAGGGCAGTTGCAGTTTTCTCTGCTTTTTCCGCAACGCTCTTCACATGGAAGCTCATATTCATGTTATGCCCAATTTTCAGACCAAGATAAGTTAGGCTTCTCTTTGATTCTATTTCTAAGTTCTCAGTTTTAGCTGTAAATGTTTTTAGGCTTCTTCTGCCTATCACTGTAACCACCTCGGTTTCTGTGGTGCTAGTTGTACTTGCTTCTTCTGCATCCAGATTTTAATTCTTCCAATCGCCCACTATATTTGTTCTTCAATATCTTCTTTGTCTCTCCCGCATCGGCATATCCTACAGTGGTCGACTCTTTCGGCATTGGCATTTCCAATACCTCATCGTAATAAATGTTCCACAGGGTCGACCCAGAACCGATCCATATGGAGCACCACTTGTCACGTTCATTGAGAGACTTTCGCCTACCAGTATCTTCCTTTCCTCCAAGTAGCTGCAGACTAATTTAGTGATGTATGGTGATATTCGCCTTTTCTTTAATGTCTATTATTCCGTTCCACGGCACTGTATTGCAGGCATTTCTAACGTCGAGTGTTAATAGAGATGCATACTTGCCGCTACTTTCTCTTGCCTGTTTTACTGAACTTAGTACTTTTTGCACAGCCTCCATCGTACATAGTCCTCTTCTAAATCCATATTGGGTAGGTGCAAAATTTCCCATCTTTTCGATTTCATCGAGCAGTCTTTTATTTATGAGCTGTTCATATAGTTTAGCTAACACGTTTAGTAGACATAGGGGATGGTTTGACTTCTTGCCTTGTTTTTGGATTAGAACTAATCTACCTATTTTCCATTCCATTAAAAGGGGGGGTTGAATCAACTCTCGTATGTATGGCAGTGTTCGTATGTAATCATTTGATTTCAAATTTCTGTCCATAAAAACTAAAGGTGACCTGCTATCTCATGTCATCACATCCTTAACCTTCACTTCTGTGTAAGTGCCGTATGCAAAAATGCATCCTTCCCTCAGGATCTCCTGGATGTAGTTTATGTGAAATGTGTATTATATAGCATTTTAAACAACTTTGCTTAAATTCCCTCCAAACGCTAGTCTGTGGCACGTCAACATCTTCGGATACTCGATGAGTAGATTTTGAAATGTTTTGATTTATCTAAAAAAAAGCCAAAACAATTTAACTTTTTTCTTAATGTTAAATAAATTTACCTCTGCCAGTAAGTTATGTCTAGTTTCTTCTTCCATTCTACTCCTATATTTCATCCTTTGCCTTACAGAAGCACCAAACCGAGCTAAATGTTGATCCAACATTTTTATGAATGTTCTATCCGGCTGTTACCTTCCCGGATATAATTCAAAATACATTTGCGCTGTTTTCGTACTGTTCCTATTAAACTTGCAATAAAGTTTCAACATATCCGTCTTTCTTCGTTTCTAACAAAAATATGCTTGGACTAATCTCGTTTGACAACTACGTACTAACTGTCATGTTTATAAAACAACGTCTGATGGAGTTACGGGCAACTAGTCAACTAGTCGGAATCATTTTTCGTTCAAATTTTTGCGGTTTAAGAACAGCAAATTATAACAAAACATACATCAGGGACTAAGTGAGATGACACGAATCACGTGCCCCCACCTCGTTGCGGAACTAAGTAGTATGTTGTCACGGCAGCTCCAAATAACAAAAAGTGTTAAAAAAAGAGACTGTATACAACCGACTAACAATTTAGTAAATTGTCAGCCCTGGCCCATTTATACCCTAATATAGGGACAAAGTATGTAAGGCTAGATGAGTTCTGACCACAATTAGAACCGTAGACCGGTTTCGCTCTGATTAGAGCTCGCCAGTACGGCATACTAATTGCAGCGAAAATACACCCATAAAGTAATACAGCTATGGTAGCCAGCCTTGCAACACTAAGTGAGATGTAAGACACGAAGCACGTGCCGCCACCTCGTTGCGGAACCAAGTAAGTATATTGTCACGGCAGTTCCAAATAACACAAAGTGTTAAAAAAATTACAATTTACTAAATTGTTAGTTGGTTGTATACAGTCTCTATTTTTTAACACTTATTTGGAGCTGCCGTCACAACATACTACCTGGTTCCGCAACGAGGTGGCGGCACGTGCTTCGTGTCTTGGATGTCAGTTAGCGTTGGAAGGCTGGCTACCATAGCCGTATTACTTTATAGGTGAATTTTCGCTGCAGTTAAAATGCCGTACTGACGACCTCTAATTAAAGCGAAACCGGTCTACGGTTCTAATTGTGGTGAGAATGCATCTAGCCTTACATACATCGGGGAATTCGGAATAAAAGGAACTAATTTTCTGTGTAAAAATCCAATATGGTGCCCATTAAAAAAAATAAAGTTGATGGTGGTGGTCAAAAGACAAAACGTCGGATGACAAATCTGAAAACGCCATTGTGTAGCTGGAAAAAAGTGGCAATGAAAATGTATTTTCTATTTTGGGCAAACGTGTCAAATAACGCCAGAAAAAAAATAACAATCTTGAATTTTCATTTCTTTCGGATATCTCCGGAACTACTTGGAATTTAAAAAGTTTCTAAACGGAATATTGTGAGGCATATCAATGCGCAACTTTGCCCCAATTTAAGCATCCTCGTATCTCCTATATTTTTCGATATCCCAATGATGGGGGTCGAATTTGAATTACCCTGTGTATATATATATATATATATATATATATATATATATATATATATATATATATATATATATATATATATATATATATATAAGCATATACAGTCTGGCCCATTTAATATGGAAACACCCCTGTAACTTTTGTATTTATAACTCGATTTTTATGAACAGAAGATATAAGATGAAAAACTCTATTAATGCTGTGAAAATTGTTCTCTATAACACCTGACCAAGGCCTACTAATGCAGCTTTTCTACGTCAAAAAATGGGAAAAGGGGGCAGGGCCATTTTTATGGAAAACATCGGTACGACACTGCATGCGGCATCGTTCAATATAGATATATGCCAAATTTTATCAAAAAAGAAAAATTATTAACCATTTCAGAGAGGCTTATTTGTGTGACCCTTCTCATATGTAAACACCCCTGTAGCTTGTATTTATAACGCGATTTTTTTACCGGGATCTCAAAAGATAGAAAATGAGGAAGTCTATAGATCCTGTGAAAATTGTTTCCTATGTCATTTGATCACGGCCTACTAAAACTATTTTCATATGTCAAAATATAAAAATACGTTTATGCAAAAAATAAGTACGCTACTGGATTCGCTATTCTTTAAAATTGTTTCCTACCAAGTTTTATAAAAACAACTATTATGACGGAACTATGAAAGTCATTAATAACATCTCAAAAGTTGAAGAAAAAAGTTTATAAATGCTGTGACATGAAAATAGTTGTAGTAGGCGGTGATCGAATGGCATGGGAAAGGATTTTCACGGGATATATAGACTTCTTTATTAGTGAATTTTTATTTTAAAAAATTCACTAATAGAGAGGTATCGATGGTGAAACTTTGCAAATATTTTTTTTCAAATGAGTGCGAACTAGGACCCCTAGAACTGATATCCGGGGTCAGTTTGATTTTTTATATGTTTTCCGGGAAATTTTTGAGTTTCCTTTCGAAAAAAATTTTTTCTCCGAAAATTACAAATCTATTTCAATGAAGTTTGGTGCATATATAGCCTCGGGGAAGACCTTACTACATACCAAAACTCAACTTTCTAAGTTTATAGGAAATTGAGTTATATAAAATTTGAGTTTTCTTTCGAGAAAAAAATTTTTCTCCAAAGGTATTTTTATAAAATTTGGTGGATATGTTGCCCTGAGAAAGACCTTGCGAAGTACCAAAATTCAACTGTCTAAGTTTACATAAAATTGAGTTATACAAATTTGAAAGATTTAATAAAAAGTCACTACCATAACGCACTTGCTGCGTCTAGAACTTTTTTCTATTTTTTGAGATCTCTCTTATATATACAGGGGTCGCAGAAATAAACTTTTCTGAAATGGTTAATAATTCTTCCATTTTGATGAAAGTTGGTATATATATATATATATATATATATATATATATATATATATATATATATATATATATATATATATATATATATATTGAGGGATGCCGGATGCAGTGGCGTACTCATTTTCCCCTAAAAATGGCCCTAGCCCTTTTTCCCATTTTTTAATTTTAATTCAGGTCACATAGAGAACAATTTTCCCAGCCTTAATAGAGTTTTTCATCTTATGTCTTTTGATCTTTTGTTCCTCAAAATCAAGTTATAAATACAAAAGTTACAGGGGCGTTTCCATATCAAATGGGCCACATTGCATATATGAAAAGCTCCAAATGAGTAACATTCAAAGACATGAAAATATACAGGGTGTTCCATTTAAAAATTATATGTTTAGTTTCTATCACAAAATATATGCTTAACAAAAAGCTATTTAGATGGTCGAATTCTACGTGAAAAAAAATCTCTTAAAGTTGGATTTTACAGTTTTATTATTTCATTACATTAAGGAGATACAGGGGGTGCCAAAAAATGATAATTTTTTCAAAATAACCCTGTAGCTCAAAAACAAATAGACTCAGGGCAGTTTTGATTTTGACAGCATTAGTCGCCAAAAACACTTAAACAGTGCTGTGAAAACGGCAACCTTATAGCTCAACTCATAACCGAGATACCCCACAAAATCAATAAAATCCGGGCACGCTGTACATTCGGTAGGTGGTGGACTTTTCCTTTACGTGATAGTAAATGATTTTTTCACGCCCGAGGAGGTACCACGCCTTACATAAAGGCGCCGGTGAAGTCCCAACGGACGTTTCCGATTCTGGTGTATGAGTCGGTTTCCCTTATAAACAAAAATGATGATGGCTCCTCCTTGTAGAAAGATTCCGGAGATAAAATACCCCTTCATTCGGATCTTCGGAGTGGGCAGGGGGCGACGGCACCAAGATTTAACATATCGTTCTCGAATATATGTGGCCTAAATTCTAACCTGAACTCCGTCCACCATTTCCTCCAGGCGAATAGGCCTCAACTCCTCTTCCTCACCGAAACCCAAATCACTGCCAAAACAGCCACTAATCACCTTAATTTTCCGGGGTATGAACTCCTAAATTTCTTCAGATTGCATGGAGGTGTGTGCGCATACGTCCGTAGCAATCTACCCTGCACCAGACTACCCAATCTGGAAGCTGGAAGAAAAGACATACTTTGGATGGAACTCTCTCTCTCAGGGCTGCAAATAAATTCATTTGTTGCATTCACCGGTCACCTTCTGACAAAAACTTTGTCCAGCTCTTCGACTACCTTTCTGAAAAAACCTACGATCTGATTTTTGAATATCCTTCCTCCGAGGTCACTATTCTTGGTGACTTCAATGTCCATAATAAGGAATGGCTAGGATCTTCAAAAACCGGCCCACAATGGAGAGCAGCGGAGGCCTTCGCAGTCAGCAATCCTTTGGCCAATATGGTTCAGCAACCTACTTACTTTCCTCGCATCCCAACACACAGCTCAAATCCCTTGGATCTCCTTCTTACCTGAATGCTATAAGACATCAGTCACCGTCCCCCTTGGTCGCTCAGACCACGGCGTGGTCACTGCTTCCTGCGCTATGCAACCCGAGGTCACACAGTCATCACACCCACGTATAGTTTGGCACTACAACTCCTAGAACCGGGACGAAAAGATGCTCTCTTCTCTTAATACCAGGAAAGCCTCTGGTCTTGACGAGACCCCAGCAATTATTCTAAAAAAATGCGCACCAGAACTTGCTCCTGTCCTGACTCGTCTGTTTCAGACATCTTACAATAAAGGCATATTCCCTAGTAACTGGAAAACTGCTCGAGTACAACCATCCCCCCAAAAAGGATCCAAAGCGCTTTCTCGCAACTGCAGGCTTATTTCTCTCCTTTCAGTCGTCTCTAAAGTGATGGAAAGGTATATAAACACCGACTTACTAAAATTTCTTGAAAAACACAGTCTAATCCATGACAGGCAGTATGGATTCCGTCAGCGCAGATCAACTGCCAACCTCCTTTCCTTTGTGACCCATTCTTGGAGCAAGTCTATGGAACTACACGGTGAATCTCAGATTGTCGCTCTAGACATATCCAAAGTATTCTACCAGGTCTGGCACGCAGCGCTGCTTAATAAACTTCCGGCTTCCCACCAAAACTCTGTACCTGTACAACAAAGTTCCTCTCCATCCAGAGCATTTCTGTTGTCGTGGATAGTCATTCCTCTAAACTGTATCCAATTAATGCAGGAGTCCCTCAAGGTTCAGCTTTATCCCCTACTTTGTTTCTTCTCCACATGAATGATCTCCTCTCTAGCACATCCAACCCAGTTCACAGTTACGCGGATGACACCACCCTCCACTCAAATATACAATATTCTAAGCCTGTCTCTTTAGCCCAATTAGATGAGAATCGCAGACTCCTTGAGGGTTCAGTGGATCTCCAAAAAATATTAGACTGGAGAAATAGAAATATTGTACAATTCAACTCCATCAAATCTCAGTCTTGCTTTCTATCTCATAAGAGATACACCAGCCCTAGACCCATCACAATGAACAACCGAGTTTTTCAAAGTAATGAGTCCTTTTCACTTGTTGACATTTCTGTGGATCGAAATCCCAATTGCAACCAACATGTCACATCAATTGCAGAAGCGGCTGCTAAGAAATTAGGTTTCCTATTCCGGGCTCGCAAATACTTTTCACTAGCTAATCTCTATACCTCATATACTTCACAGATAAGGCCACACCTCGCATACTGCTCCCACATCTGGGGTGCCGCTGCCGCTTCTACACTAGCTATCCTGGACTTCATTCAGAATAAAGCTTTACGTCTCATCGGTGACCCTACCCTCACCCAAATGCTGCCATCCCTTGCCCACCGACGTGCCGTTGGTGACCTCTCTCTCTCTCTCTCTCTCTCTCTCTCTCTCTCTCTCTCTCTCTCTCTCTCTCTCTCTCTCTCTCTCTCTCTCTCTCTCTCTCTCTCTCTCTCTCTCTCTCTCTCTCTCTCTCTCTCTCTCTCTCTCTCTCTCTCTCTCTTTTATAGATATCTGCACGGACACTGCTCAGAGGAGCTTCCTTCCATAGTTCCTCCACCTGCTGCCCCCAACAGATCTACCAGGGGAACAGAGCGAATGCACCCGTTTACTGTCCAGGTCACCAGACATAGAACATCTTGTTATGCCCGCTCTTTTGTCCCGAGGACTTCAAAGTTGTGGAATTCCTTGCCGGCACATGTTTTTCCTTCTCCTCCGAATCTCCAAACCTTCGAGTCCAGAATTAACAAGTTGTCTCTTTCCTCCTTGTCGACACCCACGGTACGATAGTATTTAGACTGTAAGCCCTCGTGGTGTGTTGTTGAAAAAAAATCTCAACTCATAACCGAGATAGCCCACAAAAGGAATGAAATCCGGACACGCTGTACATAAAAAAAACATATTTGAAAATGTTGAGAACTACTGAATTGAATCTTATAACAACCTTTTCAGACGTGTAACTCTATGGTTACTTGCTTACACACATAAATAGTAGAAATGATTCGAAATGAAAATTTTCATGCAAACAATTCAGATTGCTGTGTGCGAACATAAAAAGCTTTAACGTTTCCCTCATTACTGAAAATCAATTTCAAAGCACTTTCTAGAATTCCCGCGTTATCTGCAGGTCATCAAAGTTTTTCTCTATGTACAATCACGTTGGCTTCCATGCGAACAGGGCCAACTAATTTCAACTGGAATTCTCCTGGAAATGATAGCAAATAAGGCCATAGTAACATTTTATCGATCTTCTCTTTTAATTATTTAGCCCACACACATGTATTCAATGATTAATATCCTGTATTCAACATTCACACAATACGGGCCAAATGAGTGTTAGACCGAACCTTATGGCAAATTACACACGTAATTATTACTGGAGGTTGTGAGTTAATTTTTTGTAATATATTAATCATTGATAGAGAATATTCCTATACAGGGTTACTCACCGCAGGAGCTCATTGAAGACGATTTTGATAGAAGAACATAAGGGAAACCAAATTTGGTACGCGGATTTATATCATTAAAACTAAATGACGTACCAAAATTTAGATCTGTAAGTTAAAAGACAAAAAAGTTATAGGCGTTTGAAAAAAAATTGGGGTTTTCCTCAAAACGTCAAAGTCGAAATTTGAAGCGTCAAAATTGGCAACATTAATGCAGATAAATTGAAACTAGTACGGGTTATGTAGAAAAAATGTAACGAAAAGAATGTTTTACAAAGTCTCAGCTTCCACCGTCATTGTCCTTCATTTTACAAAAATATTTCCATGAATCTCATTTCAAATAGACCCTTTCTCTGATGCTTTGGCATTGGTTTTGGCTATAGAGTTTATCGTTTAATGGTATATAATTTTTAGCGAATTTTCCTAAAAAATCAATAAAGTTCAATATATACAGGGTGGCGCATTGAAAACGAAACAGACCGATTTGCGTCGAGAGAAATTTTTTTTTAAGAACCGCTGGAACACGTCAATTTTAATATTGAGGGAGACATGTTTTGACATAAAACTCAACTTTGTCACATCAACCCCTTAAGGGTGGTGATAACAACCCTTATATTTTAAATACGGAACATGGGTCGAGTGTTACATCATTTGAAAGCTCTTTCTTTTATGAATGCAGCACACTAATTTTTTTGGAAGTTTTATCAACTCGTTTAAAAATTATTCACAGTTGCAAGAATGTATTTCATTCATCGTGATAAGAAATGCACTAATTAGTCAATTATTCGCTAAGAAAAAAACTAAAAAACAAAACCAAAGTTTCAAAAATGTTTATTTAGTTAAGCAAGTGTTCAAATTACATACAAAAGTACAAATTTTGTTCAAAACGAGCTCTGACATTCTGGAGCATTTGTGGAGTTATTAGACCGCATTCTTCAACAAAGCGTCGTCGTAATTCTTCCAGAGACTCCGGTTCTGTTAAGAAAATTCTAATCTTTAAATGGCCCCATAGAAAGAAGTCTAAAGGAGCTAAGTCCGGTGATCTAGGGAGCCACTCAATAGCACATCTACGTCCAATCCATTGCTCTGGAAACTCGCTGTTCAAAAACTCCCTAACACGTTGTGAAAAATGCGAAGGAGCTCCATCTTGTTGAAACACTAATTGATTTTCTTGATAGCGATCATCATTTTCAACAATGTCAATTAGTAGAGGGTAAACGATATCTTCTAGTAACTGCAAATACATTTCGCCACTCAAATTTCCATCAAGATTTATTGGTCTGATTAAACGGTCTCCAAAAATGCCAGTCCAGACATTCAATTTCTGTGGAATTTGAGTGTGAACTTTTGAAGAAAAAAAAAAGAGTAATTATTTCAACTCTTTCTTCTACAGAATACACCATTGTGTAATTAATTTTCGGTAGTACTATCAAGTATCAAACCGACCTATACACTGAAATAATAAACCGCATTTCTCTCATTCCGATAACAAATGTTCTGATAGACAATTTTTTGTTTACAAACCAACAAAACATTGACATCAGCACATTTCTTATCGGAATGAGTGAAATCCGTTTTTGCATCTTCAACTGTGAATAATTTGTTGATAAAACTTCAAAAAAAAAATTAGTGTTCTAAATTCAGAAAAGAAATAGCTTTCAAATGATGTAACACTCGACCCATGTTCCCTATTTAAAATATAAGGGTTGTTATCACCACCCTTAAGGGGTTGATGCGACAAAGTTGAGTTTTATGTCAAAACATGTCCCCCCTCGATATTAAAATTGACGTGTTTCAGCGTTTCTTAAAAAATAATTTCTGGACGCAAATCAGTCTGTTTCGTTTTTAATGCGCCACCCTATATATATATATATATATATATATATATATATATATATATATATATATATATATATATATATATATATATATATATATATATATATATATATATAGAGAGAGAGAGAGAGAGAGAGAGAGAGTTTATGGTTGAATAGTCTCTAATTATTTTTAGCGAATTAAAAATTTGCTAATGAGGAGACAGCGACTTTTCAATTTTAGAAAGTTTTCTTCACATGAGCGCGACCTAGGTCCTCCAAGACTCACATCCGACGTAAGTTTCAGTTTTTATCTGTCTACATATATGCAGAGTAACGCATTTCTGCAGTAAAGCTCAATATATTCGTTATTATACGAAAAAATATGTATACGTTAATTATGGGGTGTCTTGAGCTTCATCTTACAAAATTATTTCTACAATCACAGGTGACCCATAAGTCGTCGTTGGTGATACGGATTTTCTTTTTTTTTAATCGAACCCGCCTGATATTATTGCATTTTTGCGTTATCCATCGAAATATAATGTATGTTTGTAAGAAAAGAAATTCTGGACGCAGCAGGTGCGTTATGGTAGCGATTTGTGATTAAATGCTTCAAATTGAATAGCTCAATTTTCTATTAACCTATAAGGTTCGTTGGCCGGGAAACTAGTTCATTTTAAGTTTATTTTCGGACTATTTTTGTACATTTTCAAACAACAAAGTTATTTTGATGAAATATGGTACATTATGTTTCGTCTACACAGGTTATACTAGTAAGTAAATTTGATGTCTGCTTTCTTAAAAAAACAAAAACATATTTGGTATTAAAGAGGGGCGGCTTCTCAATAAGTGCGCCCGTGCGCGCGCACTGCCGCCTGCCGGTGAAAAAATAATATTTTTGCTATGCTATATTTTAATAAATTTTTATTTACTTTTTTACCTCCTGCATTCTACAAACAAAATTAGTATATCGAGGATCGAGGATCGCAGAGTCGGCAGCCATTAATACCGAATCAGAATAAGTATAGTGTTAATGGTTGCAGACGTTATCGTTATATACATCCATATCCAGATATCTATAATCATCAGTCGCGCGGCGGTGTGTATTTTTCGGCGCTCTAAGGAAATGCGATACTTCAACGCGAAATGATCGCCTATCTTCGTCGAAAACGACCAAATGAACAATCTGGTTGTGCGCTTTCAAATTCCACACTTGCAGTTTGTAGTGGACTTTTCGCAGAGCGTGTCTAGTAATTTTCGTGTAGTGCTGCGCGTCGGATTGAAATTAATTAGATCATTTCGTTGTTGCTTACATGTTCTAACAAGACAATTATTATTATTATTATAATGTCTACTACTTTGGGTTGCTTAATAAGTGGACAAAATAATTCTGATACTGTGATTAATTCAGTGGATAATATTTTAAATTTAAAGGTTAACTTTTTAAGGGACTTTTTAACTATTATAACCTATAACTAACTAGAGGAAAACTTGGTAAGTAGTTAATAATTATTAAGTTTAGTTAGTTTAGTAAGTAGGTTTTTTATAATACATTTTCGAGGAAAAATAGGCGAGCCCTTCATTTATATTAAAATTTTATTTTTAAAAAATCACTAATAGAAAGGTATCGATGGAGAGACTTTGCAAAAAAATTTTCAAATGAGCGCGAACTAGGACCCCTAGAACCCATATCCGGGGTCAGTTTCAATGTTTATATATATATATATATATATATATATATATATATATATATATATATATATATATATATATATATGTATCCAACAGATAACTCAAAAAATAAACAACTGATTTCTATAAAACTCGGCAAGTGCCTTTCTTTTATTAATGGCTTGGATGAGTTCGTTAGTCAGGAAAATCGGATGAGGTTTTCCGGGAAAATTTTGAGTTTTGTTTCGAAAAAAATTCTTTTTCTCCGAAAATTACAAAGCTTATTTAATGAAATTTGGTGGATATGTGGCTTTGTAAAAGACCTTACAACACACTAAAATTTAAGTTTCTACATTTTTAGAAAATTGAGTTATTCAAATGTTGAGTTTTCTTTTGAAAAAAAAAATTTCTCCGAAAATTACAAAGTTACTTTAATGAAAATTGGTGGATATGTTGCCCTGGGTAAGACCCTACTATACACCAAAATTAGACTTTCTATGTTTGTAGAAACTTAAGTTATTCAAATTTTAAGCATTTAATAAAAATTCACTACCATAACGCACTTGCTGCGTCCCGAACTTTTTTTCTTGCGCACCCCAAATGCATTAAGGCACGAGCCGCTAGTGGTATTGAAAACATTTTTATGAGATCTCACTACCATAACGCAATAGCTGCGTACAGACTTTTTACAGTCCGCCAAGAATTTTTGAAGCTTTTTTCAACAATATGTTTGCTTCGACTGCTATAGATAAACCCATAGCTTGTAACTCACAGCGTATGCGATTAATTATATAAAGAACCAGATAAAGCTGGAATTTATTCATTGGGCATAGAATTTCAAATGAGTGTGCTTGAAGGGAGTGAAGGGGTGAGTTTGTTTATGAGTATTTGGTGGAGTGGCATTACGCTTCGACGTAAAATCAAATCGATAGGGGTGTTTCAGGAGATTATTTCAGGGGGTGGTTTAGGGGCACTGGGAAAACCAAACTTAATCTCGTAACACGCATCACTCGTGTTTATGTGACACACATTCAACATGACTGACCTGTTACGCCTAATCAGAGCGTTGTCAACAATGTTCGAACTTAACCTATCCACTTTCTAGCTAGCGCACCGTGCTTTTAATGTTACATTGTGCGTAACGTTCAGAATTTGATTTTGTTCAATTATTAGCCGAGTCAAATTAGACAAAATTTTTATGCTGAAAAAAAACCGGATGATTGGAAATGGTCTTAATCGCTTCTTTTCCACTTCAGATTTTAAAAAAGTCGTGTTGGCTGTGGAGGGGGGAATGAGCTCGAGGATAGGGGGGGGGGGGGGGGGGCTAAAGGTAACTATTTTCACTTTTTCGTTTATATCTCGGAAACTATGAGTCGTGTCGAAAAATTTTGTACATGAAAAGTGAAGCTGATAAAGACTCACCACCTACTTTTGTTTCTAGGACGCATAATTTCGACGCTGGAAAGTTCTGATAATAGAACTTACTGCCGCGCTCTGCAAAAAAAACCGTAGAATTTGCGTCTAAAATTATTTCCAAAACACTCGTTTTATCTTAACTGGATATTTAATGAAATGCTGGCGTGGTTTATGCAGTTAGGAAGTTTTTCGGTGAAGCAGGTCACTCGGGACGATGGCTAGGAGGAGTGCAGTTTCAAGGCCGTAATCAACCCTCTCTCCTACCACCTCCAATCCATCGAGTTCCCGTTGACCACCAGTTTTGTTTGTTGTTCGTACTTTTTTTTAAATATATTTTAACAACACACCACGAGGGCTTACAGCCTAAATACTAT
Source organism: Tillus elongatus (assembly GCA_964006375.1). Classification (NCBI taxonomy): domain Eukaryota; kingdom Metazoa; phylum Arthropoda; class Insecta; order Coleoptera; family Cleridae; genus Tillus; species Tillus elongatus. The sequence goes on along the minus strand of OZ023262.1, from coordinate 37,555,014 downwards.
CGTACCGTGGGTGTCGACAAGGAGGAAAAAGACAGCTTGCTAATTCTGGACTTGAAGGTTTGGAGGTTCGCAGGAGAAGGAAAAACATGTGCCGACAAGGAATTCCACAATTTGGAAGTCCTCAGGACAAAAGAGCGGACATAACAATATGTTCTACGTCTGGTGACCTGAACAGTAAAAGGGTGAATTCGCTCTGTTCGCCTGGTAGATCTGTTGGGAGCAGCAGGTGGAGGAACTATGGAAGAAAGCTCCTCTGGGCAGTGGTGCCCGTGCAGATATCTATAAAAGAGAGAGAGGTCACCAATGGCACGTCGGTGGGCAAGGGATGTCAGCCTTTGGGTAAGGGTAGGGTCACTGATGAGACGTATAGCTCTCTTCTGAATGGAGTCCAGGATAGCGAGTGTAGAAGCGGCAGCGGCCCCCAGATGTGGGAACAGTATTCGAGGTTTGGCCTTATTGGTGAAGTATATAAGGTATAGAGATTAGCTGGTGAAAAGTATGTGCGAGCCCGGAAGAGGAAACCTAATATCTTAGCAGCTGCTTCTGCAATTTATGTGACATGATGCCAATTGAGATTTCGATCCACAGAAATGCCAACAAGTGAAAAGGACTAATTACTTTGAATAACTTGGTTGTTCATTGTGATGGGTCTAGGGCTGGTGTATCTCTTATGAAATAGAAAACAAGACTGAAATTTGGTGGAGTTGAATTGTACAGGATTTCTACTTCCCCAGTCTAATATTTTTGGAGATCCACATAGACAGAACACTCCAAGAGTCTGCAATCCTCATCTAATTGGGCTAAAGAGACAGGCTTAGAATATTGTATATTTGAGTGGAGGGTGCTGTCGTGCGCGTAACTGTGAACTGGGTTGGATGTGCTAGAGAGGAGGTCATTGATGTGGAGAAGAAACAAAGTAGGGGCTAAAGATGAACCTTGAGGGACTTCTGCATTAATTGGATAGAGTTTAGAGGAATGGCCATCCACGACAACAGAAATGCTCCGGTTGGAGAGGAAATTTGCTGTCCAGGTACAGAGTTTTGGTGGTAGGCCATAGGCCGTACGTTTATTAAGCAGCGCTGCGTGCCAGACCTGGTCGAATGCTTTGTATATGTCCAGATCGACAACCTGGGATTCACAGTGTAGTTCCATAGACTTGTTCCAAGAATGGGTGACAAAGGAAAGGATGACGGCAGTTGATCTGCGCTGATGGAATCCATACTGCCTGTCGTGGATTAGACTGTGTTTTTTAAAACATTCTAGTAATTTATATACTTTTCCGTCACTTTAGAGACGACTGAAAGGAGATAAATAGGCCTGTAGTTGCTAGGAAGCGCTTTGGATACTTTCTTGGGGACGGGTTGTACTCGAGAAGTTTTTCAGTTACTAGGGAATATGCCTCTATTGTAAGATGTCTGAAACAGACCAGTCAGGACAGGAGCAAGTTTTGGTGCGCATATTTTGAGAACAATTGCTGGGATCTCCTCAAGACCAGAGGCTTTCCTGGTATTAAGGGAAGAGAGCATCTTTCGTACCTTTTTAGTTTTGAAAATGATATCCGTCAGTTTATGCGCGACATTGGGGACTGTTGGTGGTTGACCATTTGGAGGTTGGTTGAGAGTAGAATTGCCGACGACCAACGAGGCAAAAAGTTCAGCCTTGTCCAGAGCGGTAGAAACAATTTCATCCCCTGAAACAAGAGGTGTAAACGTGCTCTTGCAGAAATTATTCCCAATAGATTTAGCAAGAGTCCAGAGGGGTTTGCTGCCGTTGGAACTGAAGAGGACTTTATTTTGATGTGGTTATTAAACGAGTTTTTTTCCTCAGAAAGAATGCGGACATAGCGGTTTCTTGAGTCGTTAAATGCTTGACGGTTTTCTTAACTGGGATTGTGTAGAAGCGTTTTGTGAGCTTTGACCTTTTCAAGTCTGGCCTAGTCACAGGATTTATAGAACCAGGGCTTTTGAGTGGCTGAAGAGGTTTTCTTTTTACGTGGAATAAATAATTCCATGCCATCTTGGATAATTTCGGTGACGTTTTGTGAGATATCAGAGGGGTCAGGATGAGAGAAGCAGACATACGCCCATGTAAATGAGGAAAAGTAATCCCGCATTTCGTCCCAGTTCGCGGAGTTGTATTGCCAAACGATACGTGGGTGTGATGACTGTGTGACCTCGGGTTGCATTGCGCAGGAAGCAGTGACCATGCCGTGGTCTGAGCGACCAAGGGGCACGGTGTCTGATTGATGTCTTACAGCATTCAGGTTTTGAAGTAAAAAGGAGATCCAAGGAATTTGAGCAGTGTGTTGGGATACGAGGAAAGTAAGTAGGTTGCTGAACCATATTGGCTAAAGAATTGTTGACTGCAAAGACCTCCGCTGCTCTCCCTTGTGGATCGGTTTTTGAAGATCCTAGCCGTTCCTTATTATGGACATTGAAGTCACCAAGAATAGTGACCTCAGAGCAAGCATATTGAGAAATCAGATGGTCGGTTTTTTCAAAAGGTAGTCGAAGAGCTGGACAAAGTTGTTGTAAGAAGGTGACCGGTAAATGCAATAGATGAATTTAGTTGCAGCCCTGAGAGAGAGTTCAATCCAAAGTATGTCTTTTCTTCCAGCTTGTAAATTGGGGAGTCTGGTGCAGGGTAGATTGCTACGGACGTATGCCCACACGACTCTATGCAATCTAAAGGAAGTAAGCAGAAAACTTCGTACGAAAACGACAGTATCGCGCCAAAGCCCAATATAATTGTGATTATACAAGATACAAGAAAAAATTGTATACGTTAATTATAGGGTGTCTTGAGCTGCATCTTATAAAATTATTTTGACAATCACAGGCGACGTTTGTGATCCCTATAAAAAAATTTTCGCACACCCTTATATTATTGCATTTTTGCATTTTTTATCGAAATATCATGCATGTTTGTAGAAAAAAAAAGCTAGACGCAGTAAGTGCGTTTTGGTAGTGAATTGTGCTAATAACCTAAGGTTTGTTGGCTAGGAAGCCAGTTTTCTCGGAAACATTTTAACTTGATTTTCGGAAAATGTTTGTACATTCTCAAACAATAAGTTATTTCGATCAAATATGGTACATTGTTTCTACTATATAGTTTATATTGGTAACGAAATTAATGCCTGCTTGCATTAGAGACATATTTGCTATAAAAAACATTTTTATGAAAATTCACTTCCATAACGCACTCGCTGCGTCCAGACTTTTTTTCTATTAATAAGACCACCTGTGACGTGATTTTCCGTAAAGAGCCAAACACACCATTGAGCCTATGCTATTTTCTGACAGTAATTCTCCATGCATATCTGCCCTGACATACTATTTTGACTTCTTTTACATTATAATATTTTGTTCGTTTCAAAATTCACCATATAATATTTTGTTCGTTTCAAAATTCACCATGAGTCAGGACTTTATATATTGGATTTAATTTTTAACAAGATTTAATTTATGATGATGTATTATGAACCTATAATAACTTCGAAAAGGTTTAACGTATCAAAAGCTTTGCATTATGTATTCTCGACTTTTCATCCCTTTTCCGTAATAATTAATGGTTGAAGTATCATCGGTCATTAACCTTCTTGTTCACATGGAAGAAAGCCGTTCTCATTTGATTAAATATCTGAAAGAGCCGTAAAACCAACACGCGTCCATTCCCTTGAGTTGGTAGCCGCATTATAGGGATTTATGCGGTTCTTTAGACGGGAATGCTCAATACAGTCGGGCTAAAAGTATCGAATAAATTAAAAATTCTGGACGCAGCAAGTGCGTTATGGTAGTGAATGTTCATAAAAATGTGTTTTAAAACAAATATGTGTTTTTTTAAGAAAGCAGGCATCAGATTTGGTTACCAGTATAAACTATATAGTAAAAACAATGTGCCATGTTTCATCAAAATAAATTTATTGTGTGAAAATGTACAAAAATTTCCAAAAGTAAACTTAAAGTGTTCCCGAAAAAACACGTTTCTTGGTCAACCTTATAGGTTAATAGCAAATTGAGCTATTCAAATATGAAACATTTGATCAAAATTCGCTACCATAACGCACTTACTGCGTCCAGAATTTCTTTTCTTACAAACATGCATTATATTTTGATGGAAAATGCAAAAATGCAATAACTTAAGGCGTGTTTGATTTAAAAAAAAAGGAAATTTGTATCACCAACGACTTATGGGCCATCCTGTGATTGTAGAAATATTATTTTAAGATGTAGCTCAAGACACCCTATAATTAATATATACAAATTTTTTTCATATCTTATATAATAACGGATATATTGAGCTTTATTGATTTTTTACGAAAATTCGACAAAAATTATATACCATTAAACGATAAACTCTATAGCTAAGGCTACTGCCAAGCATCAGAGAGAGGGTCTATTTTAAATGAATTTTCTGGAAATATTTTAGTAAAATGAAGGACAATGACGATTGAAGCTAAGACTTTAGGGTTTGTAAAACATCCTTCTTGAGATATTTTATTTCTATAGCGCGTATTAGATTCAAGTTATTTGCCTAAATGTTGCCAATTTTGACATTTTAAATCGCCACTTTGACGTTTTGAGGAAAACCCCAATTTATTTTTCTTTAAATGCCTATAACTTTTTTGCCTTTTGACCTACATAGCTAAATTTTGGTGAGTAACTTACCTATAACGATATAAACATGTGCACCAAATTTGGTTGCCCTTACTTTATTAATTCCGGAGATATAATTTTTTTTTGAAAGAAAACACAAAATTTTCCGGGAAAACCTGGGCAGATTTTCCTGGCTAACGAACTTATCCAAGCCATTTGCAAAAGGAATTTTTTCACCAAATTTAATCAAAATCGGCCCATTATTTTTTGAGTTATCGGTGTGATACATATATATATATATATATATATATATATATATATATATATATATATATATATATATATATATATATATATATATATATATATATATATATATATATATATATAAACATATAAAAATTGAAACTGACCCCTGATTTGTTTTCTGAGGGGGCTAATTAGCGCTCATTTGAAGAAATTTTTTCAAAATTCAAAAGTCGGGATCTCCTCATTAGTGAATTTTTTAAGAAAATTCACTAATATACCCCTGAAATTGAATTGCGGCCAAATGCACTTCTGAACAAGCGAATCTGTTTTAGATATCGAATAGTTTATTATAGACAACTCTGTTGTATGGTCATGAGTGGTGAGTAACTTACCTATAACGATATAAACATGTGCACCAAATTTGGTTGCCCTTACTTTATTAATTCCGGAGATATAATTTTTTTTTGAAAGAAAACACAAAATTTTCCGGGAAAACCTGGGCAGATTTTCCTGGCTAACGAACTTATCCAAGCCATTTGCAAAAGGAATTTTTTCACCAAATTTAATCAAAATCGGCCCATTATTTTTTGAGTTATCGGTGTGATACATATATATATATATATATATATATATATATATATATATATATATATATATATATATATATATATATATATATATATATATATATATATATATATATATATATATATATATATATATATAAACATATAAAAATTGAAACTGACCCCTGATTTGTTTTCTGAGGGGGCTAATTAGCGCTCATTTGAAGAAATTTTTTCAAAATTCAAAAGTCGGGATCTCCTCATTAGTGAATTTTTTAAGAAAATTCACTAATATACCCCTGAAATTGAATTGCGGCCAAATGCACTTCTGAACAAGCGAATCTGTTTTAGATATCGAATAGTTTATTATAGACAACTCTGTTGTATGGTCATGAATCCTTTTAATATCAGCTTAACAGATTTTTCTTGATAATGAGTTGCAACAAGACTCAACGAGTAGTCACTAATTTGCGTATACAGTGTGGAAATGTTGAACAGCCAAATAGAATAAATTCAGTATCTCAATTATTGTGCATATTTATAAAAATCCCGAAGCACGTCAGTTTTAGATTTAAAAAGTTCGGGGCGCAGAAAGTGCGTTATGGTTGCGAATTTTCATTAAATTCTTCAAATTTCAATAACTCAATTTTTTATAAAGCCAAAAAAGTTGAATTTTGGTATGTAGTAAGGTCTTTCTCCAGGCAACATATCCACCAAATGTCATTACATAGCTTTGTAATTTTCGGCATAAATTTTTTTCGAAAGAAAACTCAAAATCTTCCCGGAAAACCTTGTCCGATTTTCCTGGCCAGCGACCTCATCTAAGCTATAAAATAAAGGTACTTGCCGAGTTTCATCAAAATCGGTTAATTACTTTTTGAGTTATCGTGTGGATACATATATAAATATATATATATATATATATATATATATATATATATATATATATATATATATATATATATATATTGTAATGGTTATATGTGTAATATTTGTAGATTTTTATACTCCTATATTTATACACTGGTATTGTAATGGATATTATGATTTATACTTATGAATCTCAAATTATATATATATATATATATATATATATATATATATATATATATATATATATATATATATATATATATATATATATATATATATATATATATATGTATTTATAGTTGGGCGCCTTTAAATTTATTTATTTATTGATTATAGGGTTCACTATAGTGTTTAATTTTTAGAACAACTATATGTATGTATGTAAGTAAAATTTTTGTTACTTTTGAACATAATAACCAATATTAAATAGACATATTATAATATTAAATTGAACAAATTTACCTTTTTAATTTAATTTGTTTTCTTCTTAATTGTATCATCGTCTTTATGCACTCTATTCTACAGGGATTTAGTGGAATCAAGTGAAAATTCTTACCTTATACCCTTTAACCTAAATTTTCTGTATAGTTCTCTCAAAGTTATGTACCCTGATAGGAAAATGAAATCAAAAATATTTCAAGTTAACAACTTAATTTCTATTATTTAGTGTTTCATTCTTAAACAAATTATAAAACAAAATAAACAATTTTATCTAGCATTTTACATTTACATTAATTTCTTACTGGGTCCTCTAATTTATAATGGCCATTCAATTTTATTAATTACTTAAACTTAGTTTGCAGTTCGAACTGACTTTAAAAATTTCTCTCTATACTTTTCTGCAAACTGTTGTCCTGATCCTATAGCAACGGCTTTGATTGTTAAAAAAGTCTGGACGCAGCAAGTGCGTTATGGGAGTGAATTTTTATTAAAATGCTTTGAATATCAAATATGTCTTTTTAATGTAAGCAGTCATCAATTTGGTTACCGGTATAACCTATATAGTAGAAACAATGTGCCATATTTTATCAAAGTAACTCATTGTTTGAAAATGTGCAAAAATTTTCCGACAATAAACTTTAAACGTTCGCTTTCTAGCAAACAAACCTTAGGTTAGAAGCAAATTGAGTAATTGAAATTTGAAGCATTTAATGAAAATTTGCTACCAAAACGCACTTACTGCGTCTTGATTTTGATAAAAAATGCAATAAAATACGGCTGTTCGCAAAAAAAATTGTAGGGACCACCAACGACTTATGGGCCAGCTGGTGATTGTCAAAATAATTTTATAGGCTGCAGCTCAAGATACCCTATAATTAACTTATACAATTTTTTCTCGTCTCTTGTATAATAATAATTATATTGAGCTTTACCGTAGAAACCGTCACCCTGTATATATGTAAGTAGATCAAAACTGAACGTAAACCCGAATATAAATTCCAGGGGGCCTAGTTTGCGCTCATTTGAAGAAACCTTTTTTAAATTCTAAAGTCGCGGTCTCCTCATTGACGAATTTTTTGTACCCAAAATTAGCTAAAAATTATGGACCGTTAAACCATAAACTTAACTAAAACTACCGCCAAAGCATCATAGAGAATAACTAACCTGTTGCATATCAGCCCTTTTTGTAAAACTTCGATCGTTTAAATGTGTTGATAAAACATAACAAACACTGTTTAGTCCACCCACTAACATTAATAAAGGTATAATTTGCACTTGTATATAAAAATTTCCCAAATAACACAAATAATTTGTCAACTCAAACAGATAAACATATAAACAATCTCATACCATACGAGAACCATCAGTTACAGCGTGTAACAGACCTGCGCAATAATATCAAATGTCCGTTGCCAGGCAACGACATACTAGATCTCATATAAGCCAGGTTTGACATTGTCAATGAAACGCGGTGATATTAAAAATAAATATTTCCAATTTGAATAGCTCAATTTTCTCAAACCTAGAAAGTTGAATTTTGGCACATAGTTAGGTCTGTCCTAAAGCAATATATATCGAAATATCTTTGTAATTTTCGGAAAAAAAATTTTTTTTCGAAATAAAACTCAAAATTTTCTCGAAAAACCTTGTCCGATTTTCCTGGATAACGAACTCATCCAAGCTATTAATAAAAGAAAGGCACTTGCCGAGTTTAATCAAAATCGGTTAATTAGTTTTTGAGTTATCGGTTGGATACATACATACATTGGGATAAGATCCAAAAAACTTAAAATGCAGAAAACTAACAAACCTCCGCTGAACTTTCTCCACCACATCAGAATGAACCCTTTAGAAAGGCTTTCACACCACCGACAGATACTCCCTTTTTAAACGTATATATGCATTAAAAAGAATTTTAACTGTTTCAACTCTACGGAATCCTCTCGAGTTTCGTATAATTAAGCCCAAAGTTTTCAACCCTGAGGCAGCAATTTTTTCCACGTGCTTCGCAAATGTAAATTTGATGTCAAACTCAATTCCTAAGTCCACAAACTGGGTCCTATGCAAAAGTTGGTCACCCCCAACAGTATATTGGTACTCAACAAGGGCAAGACGCCTCGTGAAAGTAGAAACAAAACATTTCCCAATATTCAGGAACATTCTATTCACAAAACACCATTCTGACAGAGCATCAATGCTCTTTTGTAATTCCTCACAATCACTAATGCTAGAAATAACACGAAAGATCAGCAAACAACAAAAAACGGGAGTCAGTTATACTTTTCGGCAGATCATTGATAAACTATAAAAACAATAAAGGCCCCAAGTTTGACCAATGGGACACCCAAGAGGGTGACGAAAACAATGAGGACTCGCTTCCACCATAAACCACATATTCTGCACTTCCAGTCAAATAAGATGTAAATAACTCTATCAGGTCAAGAGAAAACCCACACATATAAAGCTTCTTCAAAAGAACTTTGTGGTCCACCTTATCGAATGCCTTCTGAAAATCGGCATATATGGTGTCCAGCTGACCACCAGCATTGATTGCCTCGCTTGCCGCCTGAGTAAAAAGAACAAGGTTGGTAGCAGTAGACCAGCGCGGCAGAAATCCATGTTGTTCGTCTACAATCAGATGCTGTACATGTGAGAATACTTTAGAATACAAAATGCTCTCGAAAATTTTGGAAAAATTGCACAGCATCGAAATAGGTCTATAGTTTTCAACGAATTTCCTTAAGCCAGACTCAAAAACTGAAATGACCTTGCTAACTTTCCATTTACGTTAGATGTGGATATCTGACGTTGAACACGCGGCATGTTCTGTCAACTATTCCGTTATTTTGCCCATAAATTACAAACCAATCAAAAAAAACATATATATATATATATATATATATATATATATATATATATATATATATATATATATATATATATATATTTATATATTTATGTCACACCTATAACTAAAAAAATAATAGACTGATTTTGATAAAACTTGGTGAGTACCTTCCTTTTGCAAGTGGCTTGGATAAGTTCGTTAGCCAGGAAAATCCGCCGAGGTTTTCTCGGAAAATTTTGTGTTTTCTTTCGAAAAAAATTTATTTCTCCGGAATTAACAAAGTAAGGGCAACCAGACGCGGGTTTATATCATTATAGGTAAGTTACCTACCAAAATTTAGCTCTGTAGGTTAAAGGACAAAAAAGTTACATGCTTTTAAAGAATAAATTTGGGTTTTCCTCAAAACGTCAAAGTCGCAATTTAAAACGTCAAAATTCATAATATTTAGGCAATGGATATGAAACTAATATGAGCTATTGAAGAAAAATGTCTCAAGAATAATGTTTTACAAAGCCTGAAGTCTCAGTTTCAATCATCATTGTCCTTCATTTTACTAAAATATTCCCAGAAAATTCATTTCAAATAGACCCTTTCTCTGATGCTTTGGTAGTAGTGTTGACTATAGAGTTTATCGGTTAGTGGTATATCATTTTTGTCGAATTTTCGTGAAATATCTTTAAAGTCCAATATATCCGTTATTATGCAAGATAGAAATAAAAATTATATACATTAATTATCGGGTGTCTTGAGCTACATCTAAAAACAATATTTCTACAATTACAGAGGCCCATAAGTCGCTGGTGATTCAAATTTTCTTTTTTTAGTAAATGTTCTTAAAAAAATTCACTAATGGGGAGATTCGTGTTTATATATATATATATATATATATATATATATATATATATATATATATATATATATATATATATATATATATATATATATGGGGAGATTCGTGTTTATATATATATATATATATATATATATATATATATATATATATATATATATATATATATCGTACCGATAACTCAAAAAATAATGGACCGATCTTGATCAAATTTGGTGAGTACCTTCCTTTTGCAAGTGTCTTGGATACGTTCGTTAGCTAGGAAAATCAGACCAGGTTTTCCCCAAAAATTTTGTGTTTTCTTTCTAAAAAAAAATTCATATCTCCGGAAGCAACAAAGTAAGGACAACCAAATTTGGTACGCTTATTTGTTAAATAAGTACACTTGGAGAGCGCAAATCACCACAACACATTTTAAAAAGACCTGACGATCGTTTCACTAACCAAGTTAGCGTCATCAGAGGATGAAACATTCTCATTTGTTTCATCCTCTGATGACGCTAACTTGGTTAGTGAAACGCTCGTCAGGTCTTTTTAAAATGTGTTGTGGTGATTTGGGCTCTCCAAGTGTACTTATCAGTGCTCATCACAGGTTCCAATCTTCACTTAGTGACGCTTATTTGTATTATAAAGAGTGAAACATGTACCAAAATTTAGGTCTCTAAGTTTAAGGACAAAAAGTTACGGGCAGCTAAAGAACAAATTTTGGAGTTTTCCTCGAAACGTCAAACTCGCAAATTAAAATGTCAAAATTGGCACTGTTTAGGCAAAGAACGTGAAACCAATACGGATTGTAAAAAGAAAATGTTGCAAGAAGAGTGTTCTGCGAATCCTTAAGTTTCAGATTCAGCCGTCATGGCCCTTCATTTTACTAAAATATTTACATAAAATTCATTTCAAATAGACCATTTCTCTGATGCTTTGGCTGTCGGTTTAGTTAAGTTGATGCTTTCGCTGTAGGTTTAGTGAAGCTTATGGTTTAACAATTTATAATTTTTAGTAATTTTCGTAGAACAAATTCGTTACTGCATTTTAGCATTTTTTATCGAAATATGATGCGTTTGTAAGAAAAAAATCTGGACGCAGTAAGTGCGTTTTGGTAGAAAATTTTCATTTAATCCTTCAAATTTCAATAACTCAATTTGCTATTAACGTAATTTTGTTGGTTAGAAAACCAACATTTAACTTTATTTTCGGAAAATTTTTGTTTGAACGCAGCGAGGGCGTTTTGGTTGCGAATTTTCATTAAATGTTTTAAATTTCATTAACTCAATTTGCTATTAACCTCAGGTTCATTGGCTAGGAGACAAGTTTTCTCGGAAACATTTAAAGTTTATTTTCGGAAAATTTTTGTACATTTTCAAATAATTATTTTGGTAAAATATGTTACATTGTTCCTACTATATAGGTTATACCGGTAACCAAATTGATGCCTGGTCGCATTAGAGCGATATATTTGTAATTAAAAACATTTTTATGAAAATTCACTTCCCTAACGCACTTTCTGCGACCAGAGTTTTTGTTACTGGGATTTGAATCAATTAACAATTAAAATAACTCGGCGCACATGTCCGAGCAAATTAATAATACTGGAATATATCAAACCCTAATTTTCTTTATCGCTCTTTTGTTAGCCCTTTCTCTTTATCACTCTTTTGTTAGCCCTTTCTCTTTATCACTCTTTTGTTAGCCCTTTCTCTTTATCACTCTTTTGTTAGCCCTTTCTCTTTATCACTCTTTTGTTAGCTCTTTCTCTTTATCACTCTTTTGTTAGCCCTTTCTCTTTATCACTCTTTTGTTAGCCCTTTCTCTTTATCACGACTGTGGTGAAGTTCCTGATACGTACATAGATATGTCTCTACTTGAACCATTCCGCCGAGTATTCTGAAACTTTTTGTAGGTACGTCAATTTAAAATTTCTAACGAGTTAAAATATTTGTAAAGAAATACCACGACTTAACTCCAATGTTCTTTCAAAAGTCTTGACGCAAATTTAAAAAAAAAATACACCTAATTTTGCATTGCTTAATAATAACAATTGTTCATTTTGTTAATGGTTCAGTAAATCCGTTCCTCCGACAATACCATATTGTGTAGATGAGGACAATAAAAGTCGTGTATTGTGTTGTTTACATTATTAGAGCTACCAGTCGTTACAAACATCCATAACGTGACTATTCAATATTTAATTCAATTTGATGAATATTTTGTAGGTCAATGGAAAGAACATACACGCTAGGGAGACGCTTATTATTACGGCAGGGTGTTAGCTAGTCATGCGAGCACATTGGACATTGACATATTGATGCACTAACTACTTGGATACGTACTAAACGTTCAAACGTATATTAATCACCTGTTATAATTAATTTTTTATTTGTAGTTAACAAAAACAAGTTATTTATGTAATTTCATACTTTATCGTGTTTCTATGCAATTACTTAACTCTTAACATAATAATTTAGTAGGTTCAATTTTACTGAGTTTTTACAAGGTGAAACAAAATAAAATACATATATAATACGAGTGTATAATATTGACATTTAGGTGGCATGGAAACTTTCCAAAACGCAAAATTAAATTCAGTTGCTATGGTAACATCTATACTGTTTTACAAATAGGCTGTCAAATGTTGACGACTACAAGTTGAATAGTGAGGAAAAGTCTGGATAGTGATAGTCAATTTTCATAAAAATATTTCTAATTCCAAATATGTATTTTCTTTGTGAAAGACATCAAATTCGTTAGATAGTATACCATTCATAGTAAAAACCATGTACCATATTTCATCCAAACGACTCTATTATTTAGAAGGTAAAGGTAAAGGTAAGATGCTTACTGGCAATTAGGCCATTGCTGACCCTTTTTGCTCATCTAAACTAACCTACCCTCCACCTTGAGCTCGATCTCAACGACGACAGTAATTTTGAAAAATCATCCGCCGCCGGTGAGGCTCGAACCCTCGATCCCCGAGTCCGTATTGGAAAGTCTGAATCGACTTTCCCGCACGGCCACGGAGGCGCTCTATTATTTAGAAAAAATGTTCTGAAAATAAATAAAATTCCCCCGAACAATCTGGTCCGATTTTTTTATATTTCAACAACACACCACGAGGACTTACAGCCTAAATACTATCGTACCGTGGAAGTCGACAAGGAGGAAAGAGGCAACATGTTAATTCTGGACTTGAAGGTTTGGAAGTTCGGAGGAGAAGGAAAAACATGTGCCGGCAAGGAATTCCACAACTTGGAAGTCCTCGGTACAAAAGAGCGGGCATAACAAGAAGTTCCATGTCTGGTGACCTGGACAGTAAAAGGGTGCATTAGCTCTGTTCCCCTGGTAGATCTGTTGGAGGCAGCAGGTGGAGGAACTATGGAAGAATGCTCCTCTAAGAAGTGCCCGTGCAGATATCTATAGAATAGAGAGAAGTCACCAACGGCACGTCGGTGGGCAAGGAATGGCAGCCTTTGGGTGAGGGTAGGGTCGCCGATGAGACGTATAGCTCTCTTGTGAATGGAGTCCAGGATAGCGAGTGTAGAAGCGGCAGTGGCACCCCAGATGTGGGAGCAGTATTCGAGATTTGGCCTTATTTGTGAAATATATAAGGTATAGAGATTAGCTGGTGAAAAATATTTGCGAGCCCGGAAGAGGAAACCTAATTTCTTAGCAGCCGCTTCTGCAATTGATGTGACATGTTGGTGCCAATTGAGATTTCTATCCACAGAAATGCCAACAAGTGAAAAGGATTCATTACTTGGAATAACTTGGTTGTTCATTGTGATGGGCCTAGGGCTAGTGTATGTCTTATGAGAAAGAACGCAAGACTGAGATTTGGTGGGGTTGAATTGTACAAGATTTCTACTTCCCCAGTCCAATATTTTTTCGAGATCCGCGAAGATAGAACCCTCCATGAGTCTGCGATCCTTATCTAATTGGGCTAAAGAGACAGGCTTAGAATATTGTATAATTGAGTGGAGGGTGCTGGTCGAATGCTTTGGATATGTCTAGAGCGACAATCTGGGATTCACCGTGTAGTTCCATAGACTTGTTCCAAGAATGCGTGACAAAGGAAAGGAGGTCGGCAGTTGATCTGCGCTGACGGAATCCATACTCGATGTCGTGGATTAGACTGTGTTTTTCAAGAAATTTTAGTAATTCGGTGTTTATATACTTTTCCATCACTTTAGAGACGACTGAAAAGAGAGAAATAGGCCTGTAATTGCTAGGAAGCGCTTTAGATCCTTTCTTGGGGACGGGTTGTACTCGAGCAGTTTTTAAGTTACTAGGGAATACGCCTCTATTGTAAGATGTCTGAAACAGACGAGTCAGGAGAGGAGCAAGTTTTGGTGCGCATATTTTGAGAACAATTGCTGGGATCTCCTCAAGGCCAGAGTCTTTCCTGGTATTAAGAGAAGAGATCATATGTCGTACCTTTTTAGTTTTGAATGTGATATCCGTCATTTTATGCGCGACATTGGGGACTGTTGGTGGTTGAACGTTTGGAGGTGGGTTGAGAGTAGAATTGCTGGCGAACAAGGAGGCAAAAAGTTCAGCCTTGCCCAGGGCGGTAGAAACAATTTCATCCCCTGAGACAAGAGGTGGAAACGTGCTCTTGCAGAAATTATTCCCAATAGATTTAGCAAGATTCCAGAAGGGTTTGCTGCCGCTGAAGCTTAAGAGGACTTTGTTCTTGATGTGGTTATTAAACAAGTTTTTTGCCTCAGAAATAATAGACATAGCGGTTTCTTGCGTCGTTAAATGCTTGACGGTTTTCTTGACTGGGATTGTGTAGAAGCTTTTTGTGAGCTTTGACCTTTTCAAGTCTGGCCTTGTCACAGCGTTTAGAGAACCAGGGTCTTTGAGTGGCTGCAGAGATTTTCTGTGTACGTGGAATAAATAATTCCATGCCATGCCATGAGAGAAGCAGACAGACGCCCATGGAAATGAGGAAAAGTAATCTTGCATTTCGTCCCAGTTCGCGGAGTTGTAGTGCCAAACGATACGTGGGTGTGATGACTGTGTGACCTCGGGTTGCATTGCACAGAAAGCAGTGACCATGCCGTGGTCTGAGCGACCCAGGGGGCGGTGATTGATATCTTATAGCAGTCAGTAAGAAGGAGATCCAAGGGATTTGAGCTGTGTGTTGGGATGCGAGGAAAGTAAGTAGGTTGCTGAACCATATTGACTGCAAAGGCCTCCGCTGCTCTTCCTTGTGGATCGGTTTTTGAAGATCCTAGCCATTTCTTATTATGGACATTGAAGTCACCAAGAATAGTGACCTCGGAGGAAGGATATTTAGAAATCAAATGGTCGGTTTTTTCAGAAAGGTAGTCAAAGAGCTGGACAAAGTTATTGTCAGAAGGTGACCAGTAAATGCAACAGATGAATTTAGGTGCAAAGAGAGTTTTATCCATAGTATGTATTTTCTTCCAGCTTCTAAAACATTCTCAGAATGTTTCATCCTCTGATGACGCTAACTTGGTTAGTGAAACGATCGTCAGGTCTTTTAAAATGTGTTGTGATGATTTGGGTTCTCCAAGTGTACTTATAATATATGTTAAATCTTGAAGCTGGCGCCCCCGGTACACCCCTCTCCCGGAGATCCGAATGGAGGGGTATTTTACCTCCGGAATCTTTTGTACAGGGAGGAGCCATCATCATTTTTGCTTATAAGGGAAACCGACTCATACACCGGAACCGGAAACGTCCGTTGGGACTTCACCGGCCCCTTGATGTAAGGGATGGTACCTCCTCGGGCGTGAAAAAAATCATTTACTATCAAGTAGAGGAAAATTCCACTACCACCTACCATATTGCAAGTATACCACACCAGCCAACTATTTAAGAGCTGACCAGCTCTAGAACTTGCTTGAGCAGCTCTAGAACTTACATTCAAACAATTTTTAATAACAACACAGAAGTTTGCTGCATCTATTTAGACTTATTAAACTTAAACAGAATTTCAATTTACAAACCTCCTGACATCAAGCAAGTAGTCGGGATTGGCAAGGTTTGTTTTCTCAATTTTCCAGGGACGCGCTTCTTATGGCAGATTTAAATTGCCATCATTCTATGTGGGGCTGTTCACAAGATGAGCGGTGTGGTATTGACTTGATTGACGCAATAGACTCCAAAAATTATTGTGATATGGTATTATTATAGTAATATTATCGTCACTATTACTATATCTTAAAAAAATGTGGGAGAGCCGTTAGTTGCAAGATAAAACTCTGTATTATAATGCCGATGTTTCAGAATTATTTATTTCATTCTCAAGGCTATAACACAGGTAGCTGTGTTTTTTGGTTTGTTGAACCACCCTCAATCGTTCTAGACCCACTACTTGCGCAAACTATAAGCAGAGTTGTTGATCTAAAAAATTTCTAATTATTCATCCTGTGATGACACTAACTTGGTTAGTCAAACGATCGTCAGTTTTTTTTTAAATGTGTTGTGGTGATTTGCGTTCTCCAAGTGTACTTATTATCCTTTCTCTTTTATGCGCAAACGTTAAGGCTCTTGAACTGTTTACAGTAGTGATAAACCAATATAGTCTTAATAAGTTACATGCAAAATTATCTTACCTGTCCTGTAACAGTAAATAAGATGACTAGAAGTAACCTAAGTGGCCATTTGGCTTTGTACGCTCTATGAGACCATAGTCTGTGAACTCCTGCTGTTATACCGAACCCGGTAATGTATATCGACAGAAATGCTGAAACAAACAAAACCACATATAACAAAACTATCAATAAAAAATTACAAAGTGCAAAATTCTAGACGCAGCAAGTGCATTATGGCAGCGAATATTCATAGAAGTATTTTAATGTTAAATATGTAAGATGTACGACAGGGTCGCCATCTCGGCGCGAGGAACAAGATAGTATGTTGTCACCACAGCTTCAAATAACACAAAATGTTATAAAATAGAGACTGTGTACAACCAACTGACAATTTTGTAAATTGTCAGCCCTGGCCCATTTCTCTAATATAGTGAAAATATATGGTTTCCGTTTCGCTCTAATTAGAGCTCATCACTACGGCATACTAATTACAGCGAAAACACACCTATAAAGTAATACGTCTATGGTAACCAGCCTTTGGTTCCGCACCGAGATGGCGACCCGGTCGTACATCTCACAATGTTCTAGGAGGCTGGCTACCATATCCGTATTAATTTATAGGTGTGTTCCCGAGAGAAGAAACATGTACCTAAAGGAAACAGGGACGATCCTCTGACCACGCCTTCTATGGGTGAACCTGCCGGTGCTGATTCCAAAACTCTGTGGCGAAGCTACTCATGCTTGCTTCGGCCCTCTATCGGTGAGGGGAGGGTGGCCTTGCCAACGTCCGCCGTGTGAATCGTCCCTGGCCCGATCGCTCACGTTACGATTCACAGGCGGAAAACTCGCTCAACCCTGATCCCTACCGCCTCAGAGGAAACCAAAGGTCCAGTCTGCAACTACAGACTCCTCCGGGCGGGCCTGAAGGCATCTGTGGCAGCGAACAGTAGCTTCCCCCGGGTCCAATGACTCTCAGCTAGGCTACCTAAACAAAGACCAGCTGCACCAAGTGTCACTTCGACGGCGATACATTGAAACTTCAATTAACAAAGAGGAAAACAACTAGCAGACAACACTTCCCACATACGGACTTTTAGCATCGCTTCCGCTGAAGAAGGTCGTGCGCGCCAGGACAATCTAAAGCAAAAGAGGACCTCCAGCTCATTCCCGTGTCGTAACTACACTGCACTAGATACTGTCGACCTACCTAAAATAACTAAGCAACTCCCTTAATTCCGGGCTGACTGCGGTGTTCAGCAATTCGCTGTCGTCTCGGTGCAGCTGCTACATGCACCTGGTGCTCGAACTGGCAAAAAATAAAGACGTATCCGAATAAAGATGACTGCGACTCTCCGCTCAACGTGCCGCTCCTCGATCGTACCTGCAAGAGACTGTCTCTCGCTGCCTGTCCTATACACCACCACCAGCCAACATATCTCCTCCAACTCTGTCTACTCGAGTACCGCGCGGTGTTCTCGACCGAGACGCCGCGGCGGTAGCCAGCCTGTCTGTTGTGGAGATCAGCTGCTAGCTGGATTGATTATTATTATTTTCAAACATCGCGGTTGTTTCTTATTTATTACGTTAATAATCTATAATTATTCTATGATTATATTTATCACAACTAACAAAAACTGGAACTGACTCCAAATATGGGTTTTAGTGGGCCTAGCTCACTCTCATTTAAAGGTATCTTTTTAAATTTCAAAAGACGCGGTCTTCTTAATAACGAATTCTTTCTACGAAAATTCGCTAAGAAATATAGACTATTAATTCACAAACTGAAATTAATTCCAGGCCATTAGAGTAAGGGTCTATTTGAAATGACATTTCTGCAAATATTTTAATAAAATAAGGACGGTTCAAGCTGAAACTTTAGGCTTTGTAAAACAAAGTATTCGTATTCGTATCAGGTCTGACTGTCACCCTTTATAAAGAAAAACTATAAAATTTTCAAAGTAATTTTTTGGTATTTCTTTGCCCTTTGGGAGCAAGAAAATTGAATCTTTGTCTGTAATATAGAATAGGTTTTGTTATCCCCACAAAATTTTTCGATCTTTGCGTTTCTCTGATCAATAGTGTCACCATTTTTTTCTTTGAATGCTGATATTTTTTTTAACTTAGAGATCTAAATCTTGGTACATTCATATATGTAGTTTGCTTTTAGTAAATTTTCTGAAAAAAAAAATCAAAAATTTACTAGTGAAAAGTTCGCAAATTTTGAGTTTTGAAAAAATGAGCGCCAACTAGGTCACCTATAACACATATATGGGGTCAGTTGCAATTTATATATATATATATATATATATATATATATATATATATATATATATATATATATTACACCGATAACACAAAAAATAATGGACCGATTTCTATTAAAATAGGTGAGTTTCTTCCTCTTGGACAGGTTCGTTATCTAGGAAAATTGGCCCGGTTTTTCCTAGAAAATGTTGTGTTTTCTTTCGGAAAATTTGAATATCTCCAGAAAATAACCGAGTCTTGGCAAGCAATGTTACCAGGGTACGTGGGTTTATGTCATACAGGATAAACTGTGTACCGAAACGTAGATATGTAAGTTAAAATATTAAAAAAAGTTATAGGCGTTTAAAAAACAAAATTTAGGGATTTTCTTGTTAAAACATCAAAATCGCGATCAAAAACGTTAAAATGGGCAACATTTAGACAAAGAACTGTAACGAATACGGGTTATGTAAAAAAATGTAGCAAAAGGAATGTTTTACAAACTCTTAAGTTTAAGCTTCAACCGTCATTGATTCCACGAAATATATCCAGACGATGCTTTGGCAGTAGTTTTATAGTTTATCGTTTAATGGCGTATAATTTTTAGCGAATTTCCGTACAATAATGGGGAGACCGCAAAATTTTGAAAAAATTTCTTCAAATGAGCGCTAATCAGGCCCCGTAGAACCCATATTTGGGGTTATTTTTAAGTTTATTTCCGGATCATTTTTGTACATTATCAAACAATAAAGTTATTTTGATGAAATATGGTACACTGTTTTTACTATATAGGTTATACTGGCAACCAAATTTGATGCATGCTTTCTTTAAAAACACATTTGATATTAAATATATTTTTAATGAAAGTTCACTTCCATAACGCACTTGCTGCGTCGAGACTTTTTTTAAATATAAACCTGTGTATGACGTTTGGTTGCCATAACTTGTTTTCTCCGGAGATACAAACATTTTATTAACGAACTTGCAAAAAGAAGGTACTCACCAAATTTAATGTGTATATATATATATATATATATATATATATATATATATATATATATATATATATATATATATATATATATATATATATATATATATATATTTGTATGCATATAAATTGAAACTGACCCCGAGTGTGTGCTCTATGGGGCTAGTTTTTGCTCATTTAAAAAAAAAAACCAAAATTCAATAGTCGATTCTAAAAATCTCCTCACTAGTGATTTTTTCTCCAGAAATTCATTCAATGAAAACGATGGCATGTGTGTTATGTGGATCAGACCGTAGAATATTTACTAAATATAAACACTTCAAAATGGCTATTCAAATATTTAAACGACAAGGTTACATAAATTGGTGTGTTGGGATGATTCACAATAGTTAATACAGCAGATGGTATAACCCACTAGGCTAGTCAAGGTGTGCTCATGTTTGCATATTATGATTACACAGTATGGTACCACAGGGAACTAATTTATACACAATAGTTTATACTATCTCACTGGAATTTAGTGCACATACTTGTATTGTTATTTATCTATTATTGTGGAGTTACATCATTTATACAGATGTCCCTTTTCACACATTATTACTTGGACTACTTATTTGAAAACAATGTATCATAGCTAGCTTCAATGCATATTATTTCTGAACGTCATAACATCTGGGTTTGACAAGACCAAGGAAAAATTAAACCCTAATGGGTTAAGAATAAAAACAATTGTCTGGTAGTGAAAGCCTTTTAATTTTTCCTTAATCAGCTTCAATGCATGGCATTTTTTTATTGGTGAATTTTCATAAAGAAGAGTATTTATATATATAGTGTGGCCTATTTAAGATGGAAACACCCTTATACCTTTTGTATTTATAATTCGATTTTGATGAGCAAAAGCTCAAAAGATATAAGATGAAAATATCTATAAACGCTGTGAACATTTGTCTCTACGTCACCTGACCAAGGCCTACTAAAGCAGTTTTTCTATGTGAAAAAAGGGTTAGGGCCGTTTTTAGGAGGAAAATAAGTACGCCACTGTCTTTGGCATCCCTCAAAATAGATATGCGCCAAATTTCATTAAAAAAAAAGATTAACCATTTCAGAGAAGTTTATTTGTGTGACCCGTCTAATATGGAAATACCCTGTAACTTTTGTATTTATAACGCGACTTTTTTAACGAGATCTCAAAAGATAGAAAATGAAGATAGATCCTGTGAAATTTGTTTTATATCCCATTTGTTCACGACCTACTAAAAGTATTTACATATGTCTAAAAGTCATAATTCACTAAGCGAAGATTGGAACCTGTGATGAGCATTGATAAGTACACTTGGAGAACCCAAATCACCACAACACATTTTAAAAGACCTGACGATCGTTTCACTGACCAAGGTAGCGTCATCAGAGGATGAAACATTCTGAAAAATGAAGAAAGGATAGATTCTAGGAAAGGAAACAGATAACATAAAAATCATCAAATGGGTCGACAAAAGACCAGTTTTGATGATACCCACTTATCCAATGCAAACAAGTACTATAGTCCCTACAGGTGGGTGCTTATTTATTTAGATCTTTGTATTCCCTCATTTACCAAAATGTATTATTCCAGGAAAGCATAACAGGACAGGTGAGGTGGAAAAAACACAAGCGGTGATATATTATAATAACGCAAAAAAAGGAGTGGACTTCAGCGACCAAATTTCCGCTTACCATAGCGTTATAAAAGAAGCGCTATAGGTGCTATAGGTAAGTTTATTACATTTTAGCCATCTCTTTTAAATTTGTCTTTTTCTTTTCAAAAGTGTCATTTGAGCTGTTACTTGGAACCACCGTGGTCAATGCATGGATTTTGTATATGTTTTCCGATAAAAGATTAGGTATAACTGAATTTAGAAGACAATTGTCACATTATTTAATAGAATTTTCTGAAAATATAGCGAATGGTCCACCTAATAAAAAAAAAGAATACACACTTTCATAAAACCAGAGGGGCCGGTGTAAAGAAAAGACGAGCCTGCAAAGGATGCTATAATAAGTTGAGGGAAACATTATCTAGTCGGGAAGCAGACAAGAAAGTTCGTCGCATAATCAGATTCTGTGACGATTGTCCGAACAAACCTACGTACTGCCTTTCGTGCTTTAATGCACATCTCTCTTAAAATATTATGTAATAAACCTTATATAAAAAAATATTTGAAACACCTAGCAGTTGCTTTTTTTACAGTAAAGGTATTATTATGGTTAGGTTAGGTTAGGTTTGTTTGTAAGTGGGCCATACCGGTCCCCCCCGCGACCATAATGTCTATTGTGGCTCACGCCTAATAGTTTATATTTCGCCCAACAAAGCCAGCCTCCTGCAGAGGTCGATAATCTTCGTGGGCGAAAGTTGATCCAGATCCTCCGGAGCAAGATTTATCTTGTCAAAGAGCAGGTATCTAGTCCTATCCGCTGCCGGACAGGAACACAGCACGTGTTCTGCTGTCTCGTCGCTCTCCATACACAGCCGGCACTCGGTCTCCTGACCGATCCCAATACGGTGCATGTGGTGCCGCAAGCGGCACTGTCCTTTATACAGGCCGACTAGAGTACACAGTTGTTGTCTGTTTAACTCTAGAAGTTTTTTAGCCCCTGACTCAGACAGGCCATTTATGAAGGCCTTAGAGTGGGCTAATCGTGTAAGATTTTGCCAATATTGAATTGTCATTCTTTCTGTCCAGGTCGTTATGGTGCGTTTTGCTGTGCAAGATGTTATCCCCAGCACCGGTTCTGGTCCGATAGTCTCTCTGGGCACCACTCCTGGCAAGCGCGTCGGCCGCAACATTGCCATCATGGTCCGAGTGACCCGGTATCCAGACCAGCGACACCTCATTACAGCTGCCCAGTTCGTTAAGGGCAGATTTACAACTCCATACCGTTTTTGAATTACACCGGTAGGAACCAAGAGCCTTTATTGCAGCTTGGCTATCTGCATATATCTTTATCGATTTGTGTTTGCACTGTTTTTTTTATACTTTCTCTTGCACACGTCTCGATGGCATACACTTCTGCCTGGTGTATGGTTGGGTACTTGCCGAGGCTAGCTGATAGTCTAGCATCGGTGCTGCCCCCATATGCGCCGGCTCCTACTCCCATATTGGTTTTTGAGCCGTCAGAGTACCATCAGAGATCGGCTCTCAATAAGGCCGTTTGATTTCGTTCCCAGTCCTCCCTTTCCGGGAGGATTGTCTTGAAAGACAGATCTCTACTGATCTTTGTACGCATCAAGTCTGAGACCATTCCCAGAATCCCGTGACCCTCAATGTCATCGAGGAGTCCGGACCCTCCCAAAATGATTTCCTTCGGCATACTGTCGGCCGTTTGTTTTAGTCTGTACGTTGTCCACCTCGCCACCCTCTCCAGCCATATGTGAAGAGGTGGAATATTAAGGAGGACCTCCAGAGCGGCTGATGGTGCGGGCATTATCGCTGCCGTTATCATCAGACAAGCTTGTCTCTGTAGATGAGCCAGTTTGGCCCTCGCAATACCACGCAGTGCCTTAAGCCACCAAACTATGGCTCCATATGTTATCATTGGTCTGATAACCACTACATAGAGCCAGTACATCTGTTGAGGGTTTGTTCCCCAGTTGTTTCCACAGATTCTCCGACATGTCCACAGAGACAGTTTAGCCCTGCGGATTACATTCTCTAACTGTATGTCCCAGTTGAGCTTCTTATCTAGGATGACCCACAGATGTTTTGCTTGTTCCGAAAATGGAATCGTTTCCCCCATAAGAATAGGTGGTTTTAATTTGTCCAACCTTCTTCTTCTGGTAAATGGAACAATGATCGTTTTGCGGGGGTTCACAGACATCTGTTCCGTCCGGCACCAATCATTCACTACATGAGGTATTATTATATTATAACCGTTTAAACTAGGCTCATTTATTTTCTCATTCATATGCGGTTCTATTCCTCCAAGATATGTACGGCTTTAATGGTACATGAAGAACTGACAGATTTCTATTCTTAAAGCTTTTATAGTTTAGTCTACTCACCTTCAGATGGAGGTTAACTCTAACCCCCCTGCATATCTTCAAGGGTGTGTAGCGCACACTAGTAAGGTTTTATTACATATCTTCGGCGATATGTATCGCAGTTGTGGAGAGGAAAGAAATTCTGCTTCCGCAGCCAACGTGTTAAAAACAGGCCCGTCGAATTGAGTGTATCTCTTGGCCGAAATGGCGTGCTGTCACCTTGTATAAGGTGATACTCTGGTTGTGGGTAGATAAGACCCTGCATAGACTCCGAAAATGCGCCGTAATGAAAAAGTAGGTCTGGTTAGCCCTCAGCTCAGACGTAAAAATGCGGGTAGGAAGACAACATAAAACCTATTCCAAATATGAAAACCATACGCATATTTCAGGCGGTAAAGTTGAGTTGCCCATAAGGAAAGCTTCAGCGCACCCATAAAAGAAAAACCAGACGCAAAAAAATTGCCCATACCCAAAAAGGCTACGTCAAAGGAAGAGAACTTCGTTGTATAAGTTTGACACTGGAAATGGCTGTTTAAATTACTCGTCGATTTTTTCAGGGCTTCCTCCAGGCACAATCATCAATGACAGAGATACCCTAAGGCAAGTATTTCATAGATTTATAAACTATTTGAGATTCGGAAAAGCTTGAATTTATTGACGTATTTTTTATACCATTTTCAGCCTCCGAATGAAATTTTATGTTGCGTGTTGCGCACCACGTCGTGCAGGTCTTAAGTTTCAAACCCGAGCGTTCGTTTTCGTGCCTCCACTGGTTGAGATCCGACACGAGACCTCCTATGCGACGTGGCTTCGCTACAAGACATGGTTGCAATAACATTATTTTCAACTGCCAGAAAGTTCGACGAACTGTTCTCATGGCGATACAACTTCGAAGCCTTATTTCGTATAACGTATTATCTGCCTCTGAGATAGGTAGTTATTTATCGATTTTTTAGTCGTATTTATTTCAATGCGTACTTTTCTAAGGCAGAAGTAGAACTTAAGGGAATATTTTCTGTGTTAAGATGTTTAAAATTATCTTGCTTTATTCTTATCTAGATAGGTATTTCATCGCTTGATTATACTGGGTGTTCTCTTAATTTAGAAGCTATCTAGATATTTTGTGTGATCGTTAGCTAGTTTAGAAAATTAGTTAATATAACCCTGGAAAAAGAGCATTGTAAATAATAACAAGTGACTAACAGTTACATACAATAATAACTACATAGCTCAACAGTTAATCAGTAGTCGACGCCCTCGTGGCGCAGGTGACTAGGTGCCAGCCGAGAGGTCCCGGGTTCGATTCCCGGGCGAGCCAAATCGACTTTGTCTGGAAAATTTGTAAATAATATTAAATAATGGGAAAGAATGTGCTAATGGCCTGAGATGCCGCAGCCAATAATATTAAATGAAAAAAATCAATAGTCGATGTATCACTTAGCAGTTCTGTTACCTGAAATCAACCATTCTAAAGGTTTATAACGTGACAGAATGATAGCGAATCCCTATTGTAGGGGCGTAAAAAGCCAGTGTTAAAAAATACTGTCACATCCGTCTCTATGAGGATTAAGTTTATGAATTTTGTTACTTCTATGGTCACAGCCAGATTATAAACTGTGTTGTTAACAGCGAGTTATCTTTCGAGGGTAGGGATTTTTAACGTGCCCAACATCGCATGGACACGGGACCGACGGCTTTACGCCCCCTCCGAAGGGCGCAACGTACAGACATTCAACTTGCTCAAATACAATGCCAGAACCTCGGTTGATGTTAATGTTACAGTTTGTACTGAAAGAGTGAAAGGAGAACCCAGGGATCGAACCCAGCACCCTTTGGTTCAGAGGAACACGTTCTTGCCCCTGAACCACCAAGGCTATATATATATATATATATATATATATATATATATATATATATATATATATATATATATATATATATATATATATATATATATATATATATATAGTCCCATCATTCTCTATGAGAGTCTTGTCCATAGAACAGTCTTACCTCTATGGTCACAGACAACTTGTAGAGTGTGTTGGTAGCAGAGAAAACTTGGAATTATATTTCTAGAAAGAAAGTGACAGGTATGGAACAATGTAGAAAGGTCTGGAACCTCTATGGTCAGTAAAAATAAACGAGCCGCAGATAGAGCAGTCAGTTTTCAGTGAATCAGTGTGGTGTGAAATAATAGAGGCGAGAAGTACAACTAGGCATTTAGTAATAGAGACAAATATTTAAGTTGATACTGGTGTTGGAAAATAGTCGGTCATAATAAATTAGTAGTTTGAAAAGCTGTGTTTTGTTAGTTAACAAATCCAGAACCCCGAAAAACGTAACAAATGGTGTCAGAAGTGGGATTTTCAAACTGCTAGCGGAAATATTTTCCAGAATGTTCGTTTAACAACGTGAAATTTCCTAGAATCTCTGGAAGATCAGTGTCAGCGGTAATTCATAACTGGGTGTATTTTTGAAACAGAAAAAAAATGTCTACCAGCTTTAAGTGCGTCTATGTCTAAGACATTTAGCGCGACAGCCAACATGGGAACCAAGCTTTTGGACTTGATTAAAAAAATGGACGAAGAAGCTAAATTAGGACGGGAAGAAGCTGGAAAAATAGCTGAAGAAGCAAACGAAGAAACGAAAACAGAGACAGTCGGAAGAGATGAAGAAACGAAAGAAGAACTGAGAAAAGAGATGAAGAAGCAAAATCAGAAATTATAAAAAGGTGAAGTAGTCAGAAAAAGCGATGATGAAGTCAGAAAAGAGATGAAGAAACTAAGTGAATCCTAAAAAACAGGCCAGCAGAATGGAGAACATTACTTTATGTGTAGACAAACGTATAGAGCAGGTAGAAGACGACATTTTCCAGCATGTCGAAAGCCGAGTAAGCGACGTTGTACATGACAAGCTGACGAGTATACAAGAAGTTCAGCAGAAAATGGACCCACTAGAAAATAAGTGTAACACCCTAGCCAAGGGAAAATTCAGACTCGAAAATAGCCTCGTCGTAAGAATTAAGGTCCCCCACATTTGATGGCTTAGTCCCATGGCGTATTTATCTACGCCAGTTCGAAGCCGCTGCTACAACAAATGGTTGGAGCGGGAGAGAAAAGGACTTCGTTAATTGTAGCTCTCGGGAGAGATGCGCCAGATGTGCTTCAAGGAATTCCCAGCAAAGAACAGTTCAGTTTTGACCGCGTTAGACATTAGAAATGAGGTTTGGAGACCAGCATTTACAACGGCTTTATCAAATCTAGTTGAAAAATCGTTGTCAAAAGTCGAGCCAGAGTCTCCAACACCTCCACGCCGACGTTGTCAGACTGGCACGATTTGCATACGTCACGGCACCGATAGAATTTCTAAACCAGCTGTCGTTGCAAACCTTCACTCACGGCACCAGGGATACCGACACCCAACAGACCCTGAGGATGGCGAGACACAGAAACTTGAACGATGCTTTGGTACATTCCTTGGAGTTTGAAGCAGCAAAGCAAGCGTCAGAAATCTATGTCAGATTTCGCGGTCTCCAACTACGAGAATAAAACAAAATTTATTCACGGTCGTGTAGCTACTAGAGAAGATAGTAGAACAGATACGGCCCACGTCCCATGGGCAACCAATAAGAGTTCACCGTGCAAATGCCTTGCGTTGCTGGAACTGCGCCAAGGTGGGACATATAAGGGGCCCATGTTGGGCTCTATCATGACGCGCAAGGGAGAAAGTGAAGCTAAGGCCGGTAACCCTTTCTCAAGTTACCGATTATGGCAGCGCTTTCGTCATAGACGGATACGTAAGCGGTAATAAGACCCAGATGGCCGTCGGCACAGGCGCACCTAGGACGATTATTCCTCTAGACATGGTGCCAAGATGGCGAGTAAGGGAGTCAAATAGGGTGTACAGATTAAATGTAACTGGTGGTGATCGGAGCCAGCTATTTGGCGAAACTGACGTCGAGCTGCAAATTGCGACGTGGAGGGCAAAACATAGTCGCCGTCATATCAGACTCGATTATTATTGTCTTGGACATTCTCCAAGGTCAGTGCGTTAAACTTGATCTTGGTACTAACATCCTGACTATTGGAGGTGAAGAAATAGCAATTTCGTCTGGCAGTAACCTGGTACTGCAGAAAATCACCATCGAAGAAGAAAGCAACATTAACGTCTGCAACGAAATTACCATTTCAGTGAACAGAGCTGATAGAGGAAAAGACGACCCAGTTATTCAGCGAAAAGCAACTAGAAAAGAAATTATAAGAGAAATATAAAGAAAAGAGTGTGTAACCTCTGTAGGTGTGAAGCAAACCCTGAACAAGGTTAATGAACACATTTGTTGGTACAGAGCAGATATCGACGATAAGAATAGGGCCTCCAAAGAAAGTAAAATCACCAGACAAAGAGTAATTGGACAGAAGAACCAGTGCAACGTAAGAACTTAAAGAAAGCTCCTGTATAATGACAAGAAGAGAGGCCACTCATTCAGCTGCCAGAATGCATTTACGAGTAGAGAGCGATCGCTGGTTTTAAAGGAGATCGGGTGTGGTTCTACAATCTAGTACGGCGCAAGGGACGGTCACCGAAACTACATAAATTATGAGAAGGTGCGTATAAGGTGGTCAAAAAGATGAATTACGTCTATCGCATTCAGAGGTGGTCCATATGCACAGGCTTTTGCCATACCAAGAAATGTCAGAATTCGACCGTGACGGTCAAATGTAAGAAGGGGGCAGTCTCACATCCGTCTCTATGAGAATTAAGTTTATGATCTTTGTTACTTCTACGGTCACGAGCAGGTTGTTAAGTGTGTTGGTAACAACGAATACTCTAGATGTATATTTCTAGAAGGAACCAGAGTGACAGGTATGGAGCAGGGTAGAAAGATCTAGCATATCTATGTATAAATAGTATAAATAGGAGAGCCGCGGATAGTGAGTCAGTATTAAGTGAATCAGTGTGATAGTCTAGTAGACAGGTTGGAAAAAGTGGGGTTGGGTGGAAAAAGGTCGGAAATTAATGAACTTTGGGATGTTGTTCAGAGGTGGTTAGTTACCATTTTCTCAACTTTTGGACCGCGAATACTCTGTGCAAAAAAAAGAAGGGGGAGGGGAGTGGCGGTTTGCAAAATTTTCGACCTTTCTCCGGTTTTTCCTTCATAACTTTTTCCTCTTACATACTACGGCAAAAACATCTGAAACTTTTTTGGAGAGCGTTAAGTATCCTACTACTTTGACTATTCAAACATATTTGTATGTCAAATCGTTACCGAGATATGGCGCTTCAAAAAAAATTAATTTATCAAAATTCGCAAAAAAAATTTTTTTTTTTTTTATGTCAACAACACACCACGAGGGCTTACAGCCTAAATGCTATCGTACCGTGGGTGTTGACAAGCAGGAAAGAGGCAGCTTGTTAATTCTGGACTTGAAGGTTTGGAGGTTCGGAGGAGAAGGAAAAACATGTGCCGGCAAGGAATTCCACAACTTGGAAGTCCTCGGGACAAAAGAGCGGGCATAACAAGATGTTCTATGTCTGGTAACCTGGACGTTAAAAGGGTGCATTCGCTCTGTTCCCCTGGTAGATCTGCTGGGGGCAGCAGGTGGGGGAATTATGGAGGAAAGCTCCTCTGAGCAGTGCCCGTGCAGATATCTATAAAAGAGAGAGAGGTCACCAACGGCACGTCGGTGGGCAACGGATGGAAGCCTTTGGGTCAGGGTAGGGTCACCGATGAGACGTATAGCTCTCTTTTGAATGGAGTCCAGGATAGCGATTGTAGAAGCGGCAGCTGCACCCCAGATGTGGGAGCAGTATTCGAGGTTTGGCCTTATTTGTGAAGTGTATAAGGTATAGAGATTAGTTGGTGAAAAGAATTTGCGAGCCCGGAAGAGGAAACCCAATTTCTTAGCAGCCGCTTCTGCAATTGATGTAACATGTTGGTGCCAATTAAGATTTCGATCCACAGTAATGCCAACAAGAGAAAAGGACTCATTACTTTGAATAACTTGGTTGTTCATTGTGATCGGTCTAGGGCTGGTGTATCTCTTGTGAGAAAGAAAGCAAGACTTAGTTTTGGTAGGGTTGAATTGTACAAGATTTCTACTTCCCCAGTCTAATATTTTTTGGAGGTCTACGGAGACAGAACCCTCCATGAGTCTGCGATCCTCATCTAATTGGGCTAAAGAGACAGGCTTAGAATATTGTATGTTTGAGTGGAGGGTGCTGTCGTCCGCGTAACTGTGAACTGGGTTGGATGTGCTAGAGAGGAGGTCATTGATGTGGAGAAGAAACAAAGTAGGGGCTAAAGCTGAACCTTGAGGAACTCCTGCATTAATTGGATACAGTTTAGAGGAATGGCCATCCACAACAACAGATATGCTCCTATTGGAGAGGAAATTTGCTGTCCAGGTACAAAGTTTTGGTGGTAGGCCATAGGCCGGAAGTTTATTAAGCAGCGCTGCGTGCCAGACCTGGTCGAATGCTTTGGATATGTCTAGAGCAACAATCTGGGATTCACCGTGTTGTTCCATAGACTTGTTCCAAGAATGGGTGACAAAGGAAAGGAGGTCGGCAGTCGATCTGCGCTGACGGAATCCATACTGCCTGTCGTGGATTAGACTGTGTTTTTCAAGGAATTTTAGTAGTTCGGTGTTTATATACTTTTCCATCACTTTAGAGATGACTGAAAGGAGAGAAATAGGCCTGTAGTTGCTAGGAAGCGCTTTGGATCCTTTCTTGGGGATGGGTTGTACTCGAGCAGTTTTCCAGTTACTAGGGAATATGCCTTTATTGTAAGATATCTGAAACAGACGAGTCAGGACAGGAGCAAGTTCTGGTGCGCATTTTTTGAGAACAATTGCTGGGATCTCGTCAAGGCCAGAGGCTTTCCTGGTATTAAGAGAAGAGAGCATCTTTCGTACCTTTTTAGTTTGGAAAATGATATCAGTCATTTTATGCGCGACATTGGGGACTGTTGGTGGTTGAACATTTGGAGGTGGGTTGAGAGTAGAATTTCCGGCGAACAACGAAGCAAAAAGTTCAGCCTTGCCCAGGGCGGTAGAAACAATTTCATCACCTGAGACAAGAGGTGGGAACGTGCTCTTGCAGAAATTATTCCCAATAGACTTAGCAAGAGTCCAGAAGGGTTTGCCGCCGTTGGAGCTTGAGAGGACTTTGTTTTTGATGTGGTTATTAAACGAGTTTTTTGCCTCAGAAAGAATGCGGACATAGCGGTTTCTTGCGTCGTTGAATGCTTCACGATTTTCTTGACTGGGATTGTGTAGAAGCGTTTTATGAGCTTTGACCTTTTCAAGTCTGGCCTTGTCACAGGATTTAGAAAACCAGGGCTTTTGAGTGGCTGAAGAGGTTTTCTGTGTACGTGGAATAAATAATTCCATGCCAGCTTGGATAATTTCGGTGACGTTTTGTGAGATATCAGAGGGGTCAGGATGAGAGAAGCAGACAGACGCCCATGGAAATGAGGAAAAGTAATCCCGCATTTCGTCCCAGTTTGCGGAGTTGTAGTGCCAAACGATACGTGGGTGTGATGACTGTGTGACCTCGGGTTGCATTGCACAGGAAGCAGTGACCATGCCGTGGTCTGAGCGACCAAGGGGGGCGGTGACTGATATCTTATAGCATTCAGGATTTGTAGTAAGAAGGAGATCCAAGGGATTTGAGCTGTGTGTTGGGATACGAGGAAAGTAAGTAGGTTGCAGTACCATATTGGCCAAAGAATTGCTGACTGCAAAGGCCTCCGCTGCTCTCCCTTGTGGAGCGGTTTTTGAAGATCCTAGCCATTCCTTATTATGGACATTGAAGTCGCCAAGAATAGTGACCTCGGAGGAAGGATATTCACAAATCAGATAGTCGGTTTTTTCACAAAGGTAGTCAAAGAGCTGGACAAAGTTGTTGTCAGAAGGTGACCGGTAAATGCAACAGATGAATTTAGTTGCAGCCCTGAGAGAGAGTTTTATCCATAGTATGTCTTTTCTTCCAGCTTCTAAATTGGGAAGTCTGGTGCAGGGTAGATTGCTACGGACGTATGCGCACACGCCTCCATGCAATCTAATGGCAGTAAGGAGCTCATACCCCGGGAAATTAAGGTGATTAGTGGCTGTTTTGGCACTGATTTGGGTTTCGGTGAGGAAGAGGAGTTGGGGCCTGTTAGTCTGGAGGAAATGGTGGACGGAGTTCAGGTTAGAATTTAGGCCACATATATTCGAAAAGGATATGTTAAATCTTGATGTTGGCGCCCCCTGTACACCCCTCTCCCGGAGATCCGAATGGAGGGGTATTTTGCCTCCGGAATATTTTATACAAGGAGGAGCCATCATCATTTTTGCTTATAAGGGAAACCGACTCACACACCAGAACCGGAAACGTCCGTTGGGACTTCACCGGCCCCTTAATGTATGGGGTGGTACCTCCTCGAGCGTGAAAAAATCCTTTACTATTACATAAAGAAAAATTCCACTACCACCTGCTATGGATTGGATTGGATCAATGTCTACCCCTTTAAAAAAATAAGATTAATAAAGGGACTATCAATTGTCCAGTAGTTATGATTTTCGACATAGTAGGAGGATACAAAACATTTTCATCATTTTGCATCCATGCCTATTGCCGAAGAATTCAGAATTCCAACCTATTTCTTCTGTTGTACCCGAATTATTGTGAAATGTTGTTGTCATTATGATTTCTGGTTACAACCGGCAAATTCGGAAACCCCCAGCCACCCACGCTCCCCCCTTTTCCCACCCAAGCCCAATTCACAAAAGCTAATTTTCTTCTCTGATGAAACCCAACCATACTCACTCCATGTTGGTAGTGATATTAGTTACTCTTCCGATCGATATCCCCCCTCACCTCCCCCACTACATAATTTACTACCTAAATTTTTACGTCCGTACTAATATTTATATCCTTTTTTTTCTGATTACAGGCATAAAGAGTGATTGCTGACCAAACATCGTCAGAAAGAAATCGGTCGTTTTATTCGTTATCGTTTCAAGAGAGCCTGGTGAATCCGTGTTTGCGCAAATTCGAGTACCTTTTGGAAATGGTGTCTACATCTAGTCAATCAGATTTGTGTTTTATTTGTAAAAGAGAAGTTGAAGCAGGTGAACAAACTGTTGTGAAAGCCAGAGGAATTGCCAGGCTGTTGGTGTCCAGTGTGAAAAGGAAACTTTCGACAGATGAACAGTTCCTGTGCGGGTTGAGTGAAGTGAGAGTGCACAGTGCTTGCCAGACAAGGTACAATAATGAGAAATTGATTGCTGCCTTTGCACGTCGTGGATATGACACATCCAAAGCACCGTATGAATTGGGGAAGAAAAACATTTGCAGCACTTATCTGAAGAATATCTCACTCTCTGCAGCAGTGGCTCCGTTTCTCACACTGAATTGGGGTTGGGCGGGGAAGGGGGGAGCGGGGGTGAGTGGGGGTTTTCGAAGTTGGCGGTTGTAACCAGAAATCATAATGACAACAACATTTCACAATAATTCTGGTATAACAGAAGAAATAAGGTGGAATTCTGCATTCTAGGTTTAAATGGTAAGCAAACAAAAACCTGAACCTAGAATCACGAGAGGTCTAGACAGCATTTTTAAAAAAGTCGACTTACAGCTAGCATTTTCAACAACAAATACCTTAAAAAACTTACCAGGTAACCCAAAAGACAAGGACAGCGCGGACAAAATGTCGGGAATTTATGAAATAAGTTGTAAATATTGTAATCTTAAATACGTCGGACAAACAAAAAGATCGATTGGAATCAGATTCAAAGAACACATATCCCAATTACATTACGGTACTGTAGACAAGTCTGCGGTCGCCCGACATATTTGGGATAATAATCATCACGTTGATAAAGATAATCTGAAATTAATAAAAAATGTTAGAAAACCAGGACAGCTAAATGGGTTCGAGAGCGCATATATTGCGAAACATAGTTACAACAAAAAATGTATGAACATTTCACCAGCGCCAATTACGAGTCACTTGATCGATTGCTTTTCTAAATAAATTTCCCACGTTTTCGGCACGTTTTACCGATAACATAAGTATACAGTTAATCGTTGTTAATTTAGCTGTCGTTGAACTTTCTCAAGACTATTAGAGATGGACACTTTTTAGATAAAGCAGTAGGGATAGCGCAGATACCTTCTCCGGCAATAAAAATACAATACACTTGGGAATTAGCCTACGACTAGTGTCTCATCTCGATTCGATCTCTTTACCTGCGATCCGGTATATAAGTTGATGTTAGTTTTTAAAGTATTTAGAATGTTTCATCCTCTGATGACGCTAACTGGGTTAGTGAAACGATCGTCAGGTCTTTTAAAATGTGTTGTGGTGATTTGGGTTCTCCAAGTGTACTTATAAGTGCTCATCACAGGTTCCAATCTTCACTTAGTACTGTATTTTGTTAACAAATCGAGAACCCTAAAGAACGCAACAATATATTGCTTACAATATGTCTATTGATTCTTGTTATATGGGAAATGCGTTAATTGTGGACATCCGTATACATTTATGTTGCATATTTAAACACGATGTTACCAGTGGTTCGCTAAATGATCAATTAATTATCGATCTTTAATTCCCTCGGTTTATTTGAAAATTGAGGTAGGTTTTTTAAACAAACTACCGGCATAAACGAGCTTGCACATCACATCAACCCCTTTGCTGAAAGTTACAAAGTGAGTTCTGAGTCCCACATGCTCTATGGTACATAAACGAGGAGAATAAGGTCACTATGACAATAACGGAGGACAGAGGGGCACATAGCCACATAAAGACTGCCGGCGCCAGTGTGTAACACAACACTGCTGACGACTAAGTGTCGACTGTTTAATTGCTGACTTGATAGATGCATTAAAGGCGCACATACATTACAAGATACATTAGAGCGGAACAATCAAGGGTGTTATTCTTGTAACAATGTTTTATTAAGTGAAGATTGGACCCTGTGATGAGCACTGATAAGTACACATGGAGAACCCAAATCACCACAACACATCTTTTAACCTTCATCCGGGCGCGTCACCCATAGTAGCACAGGCGGGCGCCTGACGGTAATGTAACGCACTCGCATTTTCGCCTCATTATCACTATAATATGCCATCTAAATGTTTCGAATTTGGGTATTCTTGATAAAAGACTTCTAGTACACATA
Source organism: Tillus elongatus (assembly GCA_964006375.1). Lineage (NCBI taxonomy): Eukaryota > Metazoa > Arthropoda > Insecta > Coleoptera > Cleridae > Tillus > Tillus elongatus. The sequence continues at coordinate 37,519,596 of OZ023262.1, read as the reverse complement.
TTCCAACACTAAAAATTTTCTATTTTATAAATCCATAATAAAAAGTTGACTCGTAAATAATTACCATTTTTTTTTTCACTGTTTGGTATATCCACTGGTACTAAGGAAAATGGAAAGTATAGAATAAAGGAGTACATGAACTCAACAAAAGTATAGAATGTAATAAGTATAAAGTAAAATAAAGTGTATCCTTTAAGTTACAACACCAACATAAAGAAATTAATAACAATTTTTACTGACGAAAAACTAAAAAATCTCGGTACGCAGCAAGTGCGTTATGGTAGTGAATTTTCATAAAAATGTTTTTATTGCAAATATGTGTGTTTTCTTTTTAAGAAAGCAGACATCAATTTTGGTTACCAGTATAACCTCTATAGAAAAAGCAGGCATCAAATTTGATTACCAGTATAACATATATAGTAAAAACAATGTGCCATGTTTCATCAAAATAACTTGATTGTTTGAAAACGTACAGAAATTTCCAAAAGTAAACCAAAAGTGTTACTGAAAAAATCCGTTTCCTGGTCAACCTTATAGGTTAATAGCAAATTGAGCTTTTCAAATATGAAGCATTTAATCAAAATTCGCAACCACAACGCACTTGCTGCCTCCAGAATTTCTTAACTTACAAACATGCATTATATTTCGATGGAAAATGCAAAAAAATAAGGCGTTTTCGACAAAAAAAAATTATTTGTATCACCAACGACTTATGGGCCACCCTGTGATTGTCGCAATAATTTTTTAAGATGTAGCTCAAAACACCGTATAATTAATGTATACAATATTTTTTCATATCTTGTATAATAACGAATATATTGAGCTTTATTGATTTTTTACGAAAATTCGACAAAAATTATATACCATTAAACAATAAACTCTATGGCTAAGGCTACTGCCAAGCATCAGAGAAAGGGTCTATTAGAAATGAATTTTCTGGAAATATTTTAGTAAAATGAAGGACAATGACGGTTGAAACTAAGAGTTCGGTGTATGTAAAACATTCTTCTTGAGACATTTTCTTTCCATAGATCGTATTAGATTCAAGTTATTTGCCTAAATGTTGCGAATTTTGACGTTTTCAATTGTCACTTTGACGTTTTGAGGAAACCCCCAATTTATTTTTTTTAAATGCCCATAACTTTTTTGTCTTTTGACTTATAGAGCTAAATTTTGGTATGTAGCTTACCTATAACGATATAAACCAGCTTACCAAATTTGGTTGCCCTTACTTTGTTAATTTTGGAGATATAAATATTTTGCGAAAGAAAACACAAATTTTTCCGGGAAAACCTCGGAGGATTTTCCTGGCTAACAAAATTATCCAAGCGACTTGCGAAAGGAATGTACTCACCAATTTTGACGTTTAAAATCGCAATTTTGACGTTTTGGGGAAAATCCAAATTTATTTTTCTTTGAATGCCTGTAACTTTTTTATCCTTTAACCTACGGAGCTAAATTTTGGTAGGTAACTTGCCTATAATGAAATAAATATGAAATTTGGTTGCCCTCACTTTGTTAATTCCGGAGATATAAATTTTTTTCGAAAGAAAACACAAAATTTTCCGGGAAAACCTGGACCGATTTTCCTGACTAACGAACTTATCCAAGCCATTTGCAAAAGGAATTTATTCACCAAATTTAATCAAAATCGGCCCATTATTTTTTGAGTTATCGGTGTGATACATATATATATATATATATATATATATATATATATATATATATATATATATATATATATATATATATATATATATATATATATATATATATATATATATATATATATATATATATATATATATATAACATATAAAAATTTAAACCGACCCCGGATATGTGTTCTGGGGGGCCTAATTAGCGCTCATTTGAAGAAATTTTTTCAAAATTCAAAAGTCGGGATCTCCTCATTAGTGAATTTTTTTTAAGAAAATTCACTAAAACGATCATACGACTATAAACAATTATTTCAACCTAATAATCCCTCTTTTCGTCTTCGTCCTCTTCTGATGTTTCGTTTGATGTTGCACAGTTGTCACATCTATGCTGGCAATGTTTTTGACAAACGCTCTGACCACAAGCATGGCAAGACAGTTATATTATTTTTTCTTGACCCACAAATGAAGCAAAAACGACGTCATTTGGAACGGCCTCTGTATTGCTTCTACTTTGGTTTTCTTCTTCTCTGTATTCTTTCAGGAAAATAGACAAATATTTTGGCAAATTTGGGATTTTTGCTTGTTCTCTCAAATTTTCATCCATTCTTTGAGATAATCACGTCTTGGAAAGTTTTCCTCAGTGTCCACTTTTCCTTTCGTGGCATTGTAATCCATTATCTGAATCGGTTTACCGGTTTCATTATCGACCTGATTGCCGGCATGCAATGTTCACAGAAGCACAACAACACTCTTCTGTTTTGTAGCGAAAGAGATCAAAGTTGATTCGTCATTACAACCAAATAAATGACTGTCAGGAACAAGATTTTTATTTTCGGACACAAACCCAGGTGGAATTTCAGCCTTATTCTTTCGTAGTGTGCCTAGAACTGTCAATCCAACAGATAATAAATATTGGTACAATGGATAACTACTGAAAAAGTTATCTGTGGTAACGTTTCGAATCGTCCGCTTCAAAGGTTCAGTCAAGTTCTTCACAATATCGTAAGGTTTATTGGAGGTCACGTAAGGCCCAGCTGGTTGAACCCCACAATACACCTGCATATTATCTGTATAAAACGTTTGTTAGTCACAGAGGGCGTTAAGTTTCAATCCATACTTGGCCTGCTTTTGAGCCATGTATTGAATAGACTTGCAGCGTCCGCGAAAAGCCACCAGCATTTCATCAACAGTTACACTCTCTTCTACATTGTATGCTGCTTGACAATTGCCAATGAATTTTGTAAGAAACTCTCGAATTGGAGCTAGTGTATCAAACTTCACTCGGTCTTCATGAGTTGTAACATCATCAAAGAGATCTGAGTAGTAAGCGAAATCGTCTTTTACTAAAATTAGCTCTCAAAATTGTCAATCCTGTCCCGTCTTTGTAAAAAAATCTGAAAATCAGCACGGTTGCCGCGTTTTACTCCAATTAGGAACAAAGCTCCAAAAACTGCCTTTATTTCTGACCTTGAGGTCGGCTTGCAGTCTCTCTCGCGTATGGGAGTCTCAGACAATTCCATACGTTCAGCTAGCCTTTTAGCCATAAAAATGTTTATATAGTTGAGTATGTCATCAATCATTTCCAATGAATGATTTAATTCTCCCTCGGGACCAGGAATGGTTTTTATGATGTTTTTTACCTTGTTTTTGCGGTAATCGACAGAGGTTTACTAGCCCACAATGTGTCATTATCTTTTCCAATCAAAAATTAAATGTTTGCGGTCTCACGTTGTTCACTGAGGTAGGTCATTTCCTCGAAAAAAGGAGCGTAGTCTAATTCAATCTCGGAGTCACTGCTGTGTTCCTCCACGTGAATTTCTTGAGGTTCAAAATCAATATATTGTGGATCATCGATTTGCTCTTCTTGGATTCCTGTTTGAGGCTCTTCATCTGAACCCTGGTCTAAAAGGACCAGAATCCTTTTAGCTCTACAATCAAGTAACTGTGAATACCGAAAAGGGGATGAAACCATTCTTACCACAGACACATAGGTAAGTACATACGTAATCAAGGTAAACAACTAATGTGAACAAGATAATAATGTTATATCGTTAGAAGGTCCTTACTCAATTGCTCCAGATAGCAAAGTTTGGGTAATAATAATTGCCTATCAGTATATGAAAGGTAATAGAAAATGAAACCAAAATTTCAATGATTACTGTTAATAAAATTTGAATAAGTAACTACAAGTAAAAGCGAATAAAATTGTTACTTACATATTGCTTTGACTCTGTTGAAAAAAAATCTCGTCTTTGGGCGCTTGACGGTGTTTGGCACTGGATTATATCACCTAGGCCACCATACTAGTGCTGCGTATATAAGCGATGGTGTGGCCACCCTTGTGTACAACCACTGGACCATACTAGGTCTAAGTCCCCACGTTTTTCCATATAGCCGCCTGGTGACTATTTCATGACTGACTTGCGCAGTATTTTTTCACGTGGCCGTTCTAGGTTAACTTGGAATCCAGTACTACCCCAAGAAATTTTACCTCCCTAGTCATGGGAAAGTTCCTACCATATAGAATCAAAGTTCTATGTCCCCCCACTTCCTCTTCCTCGTAAATGGTATAACCGTAGCTTTCTCAGGGCTAACTCCGAGCCCTTGGCTAACCGCACAGCTTTCGACCACTTTCAGTACTGTCTGCATACGCTCCCAGACTGGGTGTGTAGCCTTTTCTCAGACTATGATGACGATGTCGTCCGCATGGCCCTGTACCCGTACCCCCCCCCCCCCCCCAGCTGTCCATCATCAGCGATTAGGCACCAGAGCAGGGGAGACAGAACGCTACCCTGCGGTCACCCCGCCCGGACATTCGCTGGCAGAGTCTTCCTCGCGAGTGAGGTAAACACAGGTCTGTCTCTGAGCATGGAGCCGATCCACCTGCAAAAGTTTTCCTCTACCCTACGCTCCAGCACTGATCCGGATAAGGTGTTGCTGAAAGCCCCCTCTATGCCTAGAAAAGCCCCCCCCCCCTCCTGTTCTTCTGCGCTTGTAGCACCAGTTAGTACAGTGATGTTTATGTTGAGACCCCTGCTCTGTACGCATATTGTCCGCAGTGTAGTGGATATGCTTCCAGTGCACCGCCCCTAATGTGCCTACTCCTTAGAGCTGTGGTTTTTTTTTGTGGATCGATTACCGGGCCTCAATCTGCCTACTCCACAAATCTTACAGGAGATGGTCTCTAAGGTCTCAAGTGTGTTCCACCCTAGACCTGAGAAGGATGTATATGTATGTATGTATGTATGTATGTATATATATATATATATATATATATATATATATATATATATATATATATATATATATATATATATATATATATATATATATATATATATATATTTGTGTGTGTGTGTGTGTGTTTGTAAAATCCATGGTACAGTATTTACTAGATTTTTTAAAGTAATGCAAATTTAATTTCGACTTTGCTTCGAGAATAAAGCCAGTTTTGTGAAAATTTGCTACCGTAAGGAATTTGTTACCTCACGATTTTTACTGTTTGTAGCAGTGACTATCTGAATCCCGAATAAATAAAAAATACTTAACTAGCATTTAGGAGCTCTCTTTTATTTTTCTCTTCTCGAATTTCGAATTTTTCCTGAATTGTTGTGAATGTTGATGACTAGACGAAACTCTGGTGTAATAACCACGTTCCGAAACCCCCTAATACACTCACAGACACCCACACACTCATTACCGCCTGCCTGACTGTCTTCACTGCCGCCTTCTTTCCCCAGAGCCCCTCCATGCACTCCCTATAACCTCCAACTGCCGGTCATATACAGTCAAGTCAGCTGGAAGCATCCCCATCCCACAGGAGAAGAAGGAAGGACGAATATCGATACCCGTTGTTCTAGAAGCTTTCAGGCTCACTTTCACTCATAAATTAAATTCCTATATTCTGCCCGTCTGGAATATTATTCGTTCTCGTGTCACGATGCTGTGCGATGACGTTTTGTTTATGACGTAATGTTGTGAAATATAAATAATAGATAATCTATAATTGAAATTTTGTCGCATTTTCTGGAAGACGTGTCACGTCCAGTGACACTAAATGAGTAAAACATATGTCTGCAATTTTAATAACAAGTGTTCCAAACTGATCGTTATTTCAGAAATATTTCCACCTTTCCGTAATTAAGTCTTGTTATGTCTATTACCTTGAGGAGTCCCTGGACGACAGTGTATCTTTGTTACAATCTCAAATAGTTGAGGAAAAAAAAAAGAACAAAGAAAATTTGGACGCAGCAAGTGCGAGTTTTCATAAAAATATTTATAATGACGAAAATGTCCTCTTCTTTAATGACGGGAATTTGGTTAACAGAATGTAAGGAATGTATTTTCTAGCCCTGGTCATAATGTCATCTTATTATGAAAACACCCTGTACATATTTAACAGAGACGTTCTTAGGTGAATACGTTTTACTAGTCAGAGTATTCCCATTAGATCTAAAGTGTCAAGCGATGAGCGTTTAAAAATTGTTTACTTAAAGATAGACGTGCGGGGTGTGTGTGGTTATAATGCAGCCCTCTTAGGCTCAAGGGCCTCACACTATTCATTTTTTATTCCACTTAGCATCGGTTGAAGTAAGCATACCTCCACATTTGTGCGTGAACCATGACCTGAGCTGCATTAAAATATTCTCGATATTAGTGAAATTTACAGTGCACGTTATATACCTTCATAAAAGGTGAGTGAATCTCACAGAACACATATTGTCGTCTATTGTACATGTTCTCATTTGTTTAAGCTATAAATTGAAAACTAATTTCAATAAGTATATAATGTAAGGGTGGTTTTAAGAAATCATTTAATAATTAGCTTATATGAAAATACAGTGTATCTGAGTTTGAATGAAGTTTGTTATTTATACGAGGCAAAGTTATACATTGATAAGTAATCATCTGATATAAATAAAGGGGCTTGATGAAATATTTTGATATTTATCTGAGTTTGAAATAGGTTTATTATTTATACGAGGCTAAGTTATAAATTGAGAAGTAATTATCTTATTTAAATAAAGGGGCTTTATGAAATACTTCAATAATCATAAATTAAGTAAGAGTTGAGTTATGTCAGTTTGCATTAAATGAGTAAAGTAAAGTCTGTTTGAAGGAAAATTGATGATAGTTTGGAAGGTGTGGGGAGCACCTTCGCTGTTTGCTCACCCAGTAGGACGTCATACTGGTAGAGGCGGGCTGTTGAGTCGGGTTACGTAACCACAACACGGTGGATTTTAGTGTCATCATCATATTATGGTCGGGGTACAGCAGTATCCATTGCACCCGCCAGTGGCGATGGGTGGATATTGGAGAAGGGCACATTGCTGTGTTCGCCCTTTGTGTCCATTGCACTTTCTCAGTATCCATGTGTGGGAACCGTTATTGTATTTTGAGAGTCGATCTCCGAGACACTGTGGCCAGTTCACCCGTCGGTCTCATTGCACGGTCAGTCCCAGTGGGGGAGTTGGGGTACTTGGAGAAGGCACAGTGTTGAGCTAGTCCATTGTGTCCATTGCACTTCTCGGTATTCAACTCTGTCGGTAGCGAGCACTCTAGGTGAGGTATTGAACTGTGCCTCATTGCACACCTGGAAGCCGGCACGGACCTAGTGTTCGGGTACAGCGCCCAACAAAACACACAGGCTAAACTATTGTTTTAGGAACTCTTATTTGAGTAACTAATGTTTGAATAATTATTGTTTGAGTAATTATTATTTGAGTAACTATCGTGTGAGTAACTAATTGAGTAATTATTGTCTGAATAATTATTGTTTGAGAAACTAACGGTTGAGCATTTAGAGACATTGTTGAGAAGCAGTTCTGAGGCACTGATGTGCGCTGTTGTGAGAATATAATGTGGCTCAGCGGAGCCTTGAGTAGGGACTGCTATTAATGTTGAAGTTGCTCAGTGGAGCGTTATGTCGAAACTGCTCTTAATGTTGCTTGCTCAGTGAAGCTTCGAGCATAAATAGTCATTGGTGTTGAGTCGCTCAGTGAAGCGTGTAATTGATTGATGAACTAATAATTGAACGCCCCTCGTATATATTAGGTTGTGCTTTAGATGGAGGATGATGTATTTAGGTATATTTTTAATTACAGGTTAGTGATGTTGTTATTGGACACATTTGGCACCCGCTCGCCCGACTCATTACGCCCGTACATTAAGGCTTCGCCATAATTCTGACAAGTAATAAACCTTTTGCCTTTTGCATGATTGCTCTTAAGTAGATAACACAACTGCTAACTATTATATCGACTGGTGATTGATTGTTGAGCTATGTAATTATATTATGTATCCTTGTGTCATCAACGGGTTACGTTCGACATAATTATTCAATATATATATATATATATATATATATATATATATATATATATATATATATATATATATATATATATATATATATATATATATATATATATATATATATATATATGAAAAAAAACGTACCCCTTACAGCTATAACCTTTATAGCAAAAACAATGTACGATATTTCATCAAAATAACTTTATAGTTTAAGAAGTACAAGCCATTCATCGATTATTCGAATATTAAAAATAAACAAAAAGGCATCCATATAAATTGATACAAGTAGTAGCAGTGGTGGGGAGGCTAACGCCAGGCAAGTAGGCAACAATGGGCCTTTTTTTCTAACCCCGGCAACCCAGCAACCATGTTGTACTCTTTCTCGGTTCCGTCACCAAACCGCTTCGACCTCAAGATGAAGACCATGACGGTCTTCCATTGGACGGAACTTACCTGGTTCCTCTGCAGAGTCCTCGAACCGAACAATTCTGTTCGAAGACTCCCAAAAGCCTCGCATTCACACAAGTAGTGGTAAAACGTCTCTCAGTTCTCGCCGCATTTCCTGCAAATGGGATCCCTCTCGACACCTATTAATGTGAGGTGTCTTTTAAGAGCGCAGTAGCCTGTCAGAACCTCGATGATGCGGCGATGAGCAGGTCGACTCCTACCAAGAAGCCAGACAATCTTGTCTCTGTCAAGCCACTCCTTGCAGTCCCTCGCCTACCTACAGCCACCGGCCGACCTTCAGTGCCTCTCCATGGCCTCCTCAGTCCACCTGTCTAGAGTGACGGAGACCGCCCTTCTACTTATGCCTATTGCAGACTCCGGGCTACAGAACGGCCGCCAGGAACCAAGCCTTGCGAGATCATTCGCCACCTCATTCCCCGCTAGGCCACAGTGTCCCGGAATGTACACAAGTTGCAGCTCCTTTGTCCTAGATAGTCCCGTAAGGGGGTCAGCGCACTCCTGAACTAGTGTTGACCTAATTTTGGCCGCGTAAATTGATACAAACTCAGGGGCTCATGGAAGATGATTTTGGCAGTAGAAGGTCTTTTTGTGTAACACCACAACGGCATGAGCTGACATTTATTGAACATAACCAGGGTATTAGGTCCAGGGGACGAGGTGACGCCATGGTATCATACTCAAAGCCCTTGCCCTGACCTGACATCAAAGAAATACTTCACAGGAAACACTTTAACACATACGTAAATTTCTTTGTGCGTACCGCAGAAAAAGAAAAGATAGTCTCGCTTGATGTTGCATTGATTTGATATAATAGCTGGTCGGGATTGATACTTATGATGTCGATTAATGCTGGTTGTTGGTTATTATATATTTGGAGATAGTTGGTCTGTTAGTCCTTAGATACTCGGTGTCTAATTTGCAGCAAATGATTACGAAGACAAGCTTATTGTACTACAAGCTAATTTAAGTTCGATTTTACATATTTTGGTTGCATAATGTTGTGTATCTTGGTACAATAAACTGCTATTATTATTAGTATAAATAACGAAAATGTTAAAAACAATGTTATCCAGCTAGAACATGTTTGTTTTCTGATGAATGCAGTTTTACACTTCACGGCCATGCTAATAGTCAAAATTGTCGCTATTGATCTAAAGAAAATGGATGAGAGAAGAACGTACGCAATACCAAAAAGATTAATGTTTGGGCAGGAATGGTTGGAAACCATGTCATTGGTCCCTTTTGCATGCATGACAATTTGAATCGTGATAATTATTTAGCACTGCTCAAAAATAATGTCTTACCAACTTTGGCAAACTTATATCCCGATAGGACAAACCCACAAGTTCCAGCGAGTGTGGTATAGTTCTAGCAGGACGGAGCACCCGCACATTACCAAATCAATGTCCGTGAGTACCTTAACTTATTTCGAAATCGGTTGATAGGGATGCGAGAGTCGTCAGTATGACCAGCACTGTCATCCGGTCTTACTCTACTAGACTTCTTATGAGGATATGTAAAACGTATGGTATACAAAACTAAACCACGAGATTTAACTGACTTACGAAAAAGAATAACGATTGTGATTAGGTTGGTCACGCCTCAGATGTGGATTAACGTTAGAAGACATTTTTATTCACAATTAGGATGCTGCCAAGACGTTCAAGCCATGCATTTTGATACCCTGCTACGATAAGTTTGATGTGTTTTTTCTCATTATCAAGAATTTAACGCTATGAATTATTATATTCCAATATTAATTTTTTAACCACAGCATTTTATCCTTCATCCGAGGTCACTATTCTTGGTGACTTCAATGTCCATAATAAGGAATGGCTAGGATCTTCAAAAACCGATTCACAAGGGAGGGCAGCGGAGGCCAACAATTCTTTAGCCAATATGGTTCAGCAGCCTACTTACTTTCCTCGCATCCCAACACACAGCGCAAATCCCTTGGATCTCCTTCTTACTACAAAACCTGAATGCTATCAGATATCAGTCACCGTCCCCCTCGGTCGCTCAGACCACGGCATGATCACTGCTTCCTGCGCAATGCAACCCAAAGTCACACAGTCATCACACCCACGTATCGTTTGGCACTACAACTCCGCAAACTGGGACGAAATGCGGGATTACTTTTCCTCATTTTCATGGGCGTCTGTCTGCTTCTCTCATCCTGACCCCTCTGATATCTCACAAAACGTCACCGAAATTATCCAAGCTGGCATGGAATTATTTATTCCACGTACACAGAAAACCTCTTCAGCCACTCAAAAGCTCTGATTCTCTAAATCCTGTGACAAGGCCAGACTTGAAAAAGTCAAAGCTCCTCTAAACTGTATCCAGTTAATGCAGGAGTTCCTCAAAGTTCATTTTTAGCCCCTACTTTCTTCTCCACATCAATGACCTCCTCTCTAGCACATCCAACCCAGTTCACAGTTACGCTGACGACAGCACCCTCCACTCAAATATACAATATTCTAAGCCTGTCTGTCTCTTTAGCCCAAGAAGATGAGGATCGCAGACTCACGGAGGGTTTTGTCTCCGTGGATCTCCAAAAAATATTAGACTGGGGAAGTAGAAATCTTGTACAATTTAACCCCACCAAATCTCAGTCTTGCTTTCTTTCTCATAAGAGATACACCAGCCCTAGACCCATGAAAATTAACAACCAAGTTATTCAAAGTAATGATTCCTTTTCTCTTGTTGGTATTTCTGTGGATCGAAATCTCAATTGGCACCAACATGTCACATCAATTGCAGAAGCGGCTGCTAAGAAATTAGGTTTCCTCTTCCGGGCTCGCAAATACTTTTCCCCAGCTAATCTCTATACCTTATATACTTCACAAATAAGGCCAAACCTCGAATACTGCTCCCACATCTGGGGTGCAACTGCCGCTTCTACACTCGCTATCCTGGACTCTATTCAAAAGAGAGCTATACGTCTCATCGGCGACCTTACCCTCACCCAAAGGCTCTCTCTATTTTATAGATATCTGCGCGGGCACTGCTCAGAGGAGCTTTCTTGCATAGTTCCTCCACCTCCTGTCCCAACAGATCTACCAGGGGAACAGAGCGAATGCACCTTTTTACTATCCAGGTCACCAGACATAGAACATCTTGTTATGTCCGCTCTTTTGTCCCAAGGACTTCCAAGTTGTGGAATTCCTTGCCGGCACATGTTTTTCCTTCTCCTCCGAACCTACAAACCTTCAAGTCCAGAATTAACAAGTTGCCTCTTTCCTCCTTGCCAACACCCACGGTATGATAGTATTTAGGTTGTAAGCCCTCGTGGTGTGTTGTTGAAATTAAAAAAAATAGAGAATCAAGAGATCTCCCAAATGAGGTGCACAAGCCCCTACTTCCAATTGAAAAATTTTGGGATTGCCACGGTCAATCGAAGGGGGTTGAATGTAGAGGTGAAGTCTTTAAGTTGCACGATGTCATTTTTGGCGTGTTTCGAAATTATTTATTAATATTCATAATAAGTTAGATACTGAATTTATTCCATTTGGCTGTTCCAGAGCCCATTCCAAGGTCCGTTTGAGTTTTTATATGCTGGTTAATAAATTTTTCAGTTTTCCCCAAATTAAAAATTAGATCTGAAAGACATGAATTGAAAAAAAAAGTATGATGCCAGACAAAGACAGAGTAGTCACCTGCCACGCGTAGATTGATACATGTACCACAGGCGTACATCACAATGCAGCGATAGCGAACTGTGGCGATCTCACCCTTATGACCCGCGTTCGGGTATATTCGGATGCGCGGATGTGTGGTGGAAAATAAGGAAGTTTTATATCAGCTACTTGAAGTAAAAACCAGATGGGATAGTGTGTTTTGTTTATTTATTATAGTTTCACAGTTCTGTTTTGAGGTTAAGTAAATAATTTTAAATTGCTTTTAAAATTGCAAACTAAAGAATAAGAACGTGTTTCGTTTATCTATTACGGTTTGACAATTCTGTTTTGAGGATAAATAGTAAATGATTGTCATTGAAATAGATATAACAACTTGTACCTATATTATGCTTTTAAAATTGGAAACTATAAAATAATAACGTGTTTTGTTTATTTATCATGGTTTGACAGTTCTGTTTGGAGGTTAAATGTAAATGATTGTATGGAAATCAAATAAGAATATTAACGTTAATATTCCTTGATTAATTGTTCAAGTAAGTAAGTTATTTGAATGAGCTTTTGTAACTTTAATGAAATTTGTAATACAAGTTTCTTTTAAAGAGGCTCACAATACCTAGTATCACCAAATTTTAATTTTCCAGCGTCAAAAAAAAAAGGTTTGGGCATTCAGGTTTTTTCTTAAAAGGAGCTAAAACACAAGATTTAAATATTTTTTATGATAATAGAAAGATAAGTTCTTCAAATGAGCGTGTATTAGGACCCTATCTAAACCAGATCTTAAACTTCTGTTTAAATTAAAAGTATTATTTTAGTAGTACGCCGTACTAATAGTGTAAAATTCTTATGAAAATTCACTGTTATGTCGCACTTGCTGCGTCCCGAAATTTTGATTTATGAATAGCTTGTATGAGTTCGTTAGCCAGCCTGATCAGAGCAGTTTTTGAACAAACAATTGTATCTCAAAAATTGTAAGGAAATTTGGTCGATCTATGTTGTCCTAACAAGAAACCCAAATCACCACAACACATTTTAAAAAAGACCTGACGATCGTTTCACTAACCAAGTTAGCGTCATCAAAGGATGAAAAATTCTAACTATTTTAAAAACTAACATCACCTTATATACCGGATCTCAGGTAAAGGGACCGAACTGAGATGGGAAAATAAACGCAGGCAAAATCTGCAGTGTATTGTATTTTTATCACGGGACGAGGTCTGCACTGTCCCTACTAACTTATCTTAAATGTGCCCATCTTTAGTAATTTTGGAAAGGTTCAACTACGCCTAAATTACCATAGTTTGTTTTGTCGGAACTATCTGTATTATTATGTTATCTCTAGGACGTGTTAAAAACGTGGGAGTTTTTATTTCGCGAAGCAATCGATCAGGTGGCTCGTAATCGGCGGTGGTGCCACGTTCATACAATGTTTGTTGTAACTATATTTCGTAATATATATATATATATATATATATATATATATATATATATATATATATATATATATATATATATATATATATATATATATATATATATATATATATATATATATATATATATATATATATATATATATATATATATATATATATATATATATATATATACTTTCAAAGGAGTTTATCTGTACTGGTTGTCTAATATTTTTTATTAATTTCAGATTATCTTCATTAACGTGATGATTATTATCCCAAATATGTCGGGCGACAGTAGACCTATCTATAGTACCGTAACGTAATTGAGCTAAGTGTTCTTTGAATCTTACTCCAATCGATCTTTTTGTTTGTCCGACGTACTTAAGATTACAATCTTTACAACTTATTTTATAAATTCCCGACATTTTGTCCGTGTTATCCTTGTCTTTTGGGTTACCTAGCAAGTTTTTTAAGGTATTTTTTGTCGAAAATGTTAGCTGCAAGTTGAATTTTTAAAAATGCTCTATAGACCCCTCGTAATTCGAGGTTCAAATGGTAAGCAAACAAAGTCTATTTCGGATTTCTCTCTTTTAAGCGTTGTTGATTCCGTCAACATTTTCTTTGTTTTATGTTTGTTGATTAATTTTTCTACCAAGCAAGCAGTGTATCCGTTATATTCGGCCACGTTCTTAATATAATTTAATTCTTTGGTATGTCTACTTTTGTTTAAAGGAAAATTAATTCACCGATTTACAAAGAAATTCAGACTGGCCATTTTTTGTGCGTACGTATGATGTGAGTTGTTCGGAATGTAACTTATAGTGGTGGTTTTGTTTCTATAGACATCGAATTCCAAAGTATCTTTATTCTTGATAACTAGCACATCTAGAAAGGGTAATTTATTATTAATTTCTAATTCGTGGGTAAATTTTATAGAATCAAATTTATTGTTTGATCTGGCAATAAAATCTTCTATCCTGCAAATGTTTGTATTAAACACTGCAAAAATATCATCCACGTAACGAAACCACACTCTAGGAAAATAACTACTTTCACTTTCAAGATCTGTTTCAAATCTGCTCATGAAAAGGTCGCAATAAATGGCAATAGCGGATTGCCCATTGCCGTACCTTGGGTTTGTTCAAAAAATTCATTGTTGAACTGAAAAATATTTTGTTTGATACAAAGGTTTGTTGAAGTTAAATATTATTTGCAGACATTCTCATTTATGTTATACATTTTCAACAACTGTTCTGAGTACTTTAAAGTTTGCTACGTGGGAACGCTAGGAAACAATGAAGTTACATCGAATGAAATTAAAACCTCGCCTTCAGTCAATTTAACCTCTTTAATCTTACTAATAAATTCAATATATATATATATATATATATATATATATATATATATATATATATATATATATATATATATATATATATATATATATATATATATATATATGTATGTATATATATATATATATATATATATATATATATATATATATATATATATATATATATATATATATATATATATATATATACAAAAATTGTATAAACGTGGCACCACCGCCGATTACGAGTCACCTGATCGATTCCTTCGTTAAATAAAAATTCCCACGTTTTTAACACGTCCTAGAGATAATATAATAATACAGATAGTTCCGACAAAGCAAACTATGTTAATTTAGGTGTCGTCGAACCTTCACAAAATTATTAGAGATGGACACATTTTAGATAAGTTAGTAGGGACAGTGCAGACCTCGTCCCGCGATAAAAATACAATACATTGCAGAATTTGCCTGCGTTTATTTTCCCATCTCAGTTCGGTCCCTTTACCTAAGATCCGGTATATAATATAGTTAGAATTGTTCATCCTCTGATGATGATAACTTGGTTAGTGAAACGATCGTGAGGTCTTTTTAAAAATGTGTTGTGGTGATTTGGGTTTCTCCAAGTGTACTTGTCAGTGCTCATCACAGGTTCCAATCTTTACTTAGTTATGTTGTCCTCGTAAATAACTTAGGAAATACCAAAATTCAACTTTCTTGATTCATAGCAAATTGAGTTATTCCAATTTGAAGGATTTAGTGAAACCTCGCTACCTTGCGTCCACAATTTTGTTATTTCTCTCTTTTTTAAGGTAACCTCTATGGTTTCATTAGTGTTTTTTATAAAACAAATTACAACGACATATCTGTGACTGCTTCTTGAATAATTAATTTTAATTAAGTATGGAGTTAATCATGTGTGAAAAACATCACTTCTAGTTTATCGTATTTAACAGAAAATTATACTTTATAATAAGTGTATTTAGCCTTGGTTATGGTTACAGATTAGATTAACAGGTGAGCTATTATTTTGTATTATTAACTTATGTGATACACAGTGTAAAAGTTTGTATAAATAATTATTTTAAATTATTGTCTGTTCTATGTCTACACCGCAAGAAAAATTAATAGATATAAGATAATGTAGAAATTTACAGTCAAATACTTTCTAAAGAGCGAGATTTCCAAACCTAATTAATTAGTGGTTTAAATTCAAACGCTAGGAGTAGCTGGACAATATTTCAAAATTAAATGTCACATTTTACTGAATTTTATTTTAAAAAGTGCACTAATAGAGAGGTATCGATGGTGAGACTTTGCAAACAATTTTTCAATTGGGTGCGAATTTGGGCCTCTAGAACCCATATCCGGGGTCAGTTGCGATTTATATATATATATATATATATATATATATATATATATATATATATATATATATATATATATATATATATATATATATATATATATTGTGACATACTGAAGATGAAGACACGCCTGTATTTTCTTTATCTTTAGAGATACCGATTTTATTATTTGTACAGATGTAAAACGTCATGAGGCTGTTTGAATAGTCTACCCACTTCAAATGTCAGATGTCAACCCAGCCTACTATGATTTCAGGAATAGCGCCGGTTCTCTATATTCCGCGATGCGTTAGAGATATCAAAAAAAAAATACTTTAAAAAGTTATTCAGAATTCAATTTTAAAGATACCGAGTTTCATGTCAAAATTCGGAATTTTACTTTTTTGTAATTTTTTAGACAGGGTCCAAATTTTTCATCAGATTTTAACATGTAGATTGCCATGGAAACAACAAACATCGCCAATATCAAAATAAAACAATGGTACGTAATTTATTCAACTCAACTTAAACTAACAAAAGTACAATTAAATTGAATATAAAATTATTGAATGTAGTCAACTTCAACCTTCAAGACTGATGCATTTTTCGATCCGTTTACGATTATTGTTGGCAACTTTTCTTAGTTATGCTATATTTATTTCACGGCAAGCCTGCCTTATTTTCTCGCAAAGTTCCTCGCGACATTGGGGCCTCTCTTTGTACACCTTATGCTTAACAGAACATCAGAAATAGAAGTCTAGTGGCGTAATGTCAGGAGACCGAGGAGGCCACTGTTCAAAAGAACTATTCCTGCCAATCCATCTTGGTGGAAAATGTAGATTTAGTCATTTTCTGACTAACTGAGAGTTGTGAATGGATGCACCGTCTAATTGAAAATAGATAACTTGTCGCACATTGATTGGCATACCTTCGATACAGTCCCATAATTCATTATTTAAAAAATGAAGCAATCGATCTGCCTTTAAGGTGTTGTCAAAACAAAAGGTCCAGTTATTTTATCCCCCAAAATTCCACACCGCGTATTTACTTTTTTGAATACTGTGCTTTACAATTGATAACCCAGTGAGGGTTTAACATCTGGAATTTTGGGCAGATACTATTCCATTGGTAGTGAATGTTACCTTGTGCGTAAATAAAATTTTACTTAAAAATTTTCTAGTTACCTTGGGCCCAAAACCAATAATCTAATCGTTTCAGCTCACCACCTTCTATCAACGAGTGCAGAAACTTTGGCTTGAAAGCCTTTATTTTATGACGCACAATGCATCTTCTGATTTTTTCTCTACTTACATCCAATGCAACGGCCTTTTGACATAAACTTATCTGGGGATTGGTTTGAGTTGAAGCCAAGATTATGCTATCATCACAACTTCTTCGATTTCTAACAGACGAGATACTGTTCACCACACTTCCCGTTTGAGAAAATCGTGCATTCAGAGCTGCTGTAGTTCCGCACCTAATTGGATTTCTCTGTGGATGTCTCCGATTGAATTCATCAGCAACTTCTCCGCTATTTCGAACACCATCACCAAACAATCTTATTTATTCAATTTTTTCTCTTCCACTGAGACGTTTAACAGGCATTTTGCTGGCAGGCTCACAGTTAATGTCAATTTGACATTTATCGCAATATTTTACAAGGTGCTAATTTGTTTCCATGGCAATCTACCTGTTAAAATCTGATGGAAAATTTAGGCTCATTTGGACTAAAAATTTTCAAGAGTAAAAATTTGAATTTTGACTTGAAACTCGGTATCTGCAGTTGAAATTAAATTCTGAATAACTTTTTATGCATGCACTATAGAGCTCAAAGGAGACTATGTAGAGAAATAAAATGATTTTTTGTCAAAAAAACTTGTGTCTCATTCAAAAAGTCACGGACTTATTGACCCCCCTCGTAGGTTAAACTTCTGCGAAATAGTTGATAATATTGTTATTTCTTTATAAAATATGGTAGGTAACAGTTCAGAAGAATGGCGAAACCAGTGGCGTACTTATTTTCATCCTAAAAACGGACCTAACCCTTTTCCACATTTTTTGACATGGAAAAACTGCATCAGTAGGCCTTAGTCAGATGACATAGAGAACAATTGTCACAGCATTTATAGAGTATTATCTTCTATCTTTTGATTTTTCGCTCATCAAAATCTAATTATAAATACAAAAGTTACAGGGGTGTTTCCATCTTAAATGAGCCACATAATATATATATATATATATATATATATATATATATATATATATATATATATATATATATATATATATATATATATATATATATATATATATATATATATATATATATATATACACTTTATTTGTTTGCTGTACGTTTGTGATTTCTTATTGGTTTGCGTGGACTGCAGTTTCGAACCGTCCCGGTTCATCATCAGCACGCTACTGGCTGCTATCGCTCCTGTCTGGTCTACGTCGGAGATTGTAGGTGGCGCACGCGCCGTGAGCTTCTAGTGGTCGGTTTCCAGTTCTCTGATTGGTTGTGCCTTCGGACTGTGTCGTGTGTATCGGTCTCCTGTCTTGATCACTGTGGTTTAATAATTTGTCTATTTGTATGGCCTTTATTAAGTTTTGTTTAAATGTTTGTACTTGGATTTGTTCTGGGATTAATTGTTTTTTATTGTTTGTTTGTTGAATGTAGTATTGTTCCCAGATTTCCATTTTTTTGTGGTCTTTAACATGTTTCATTAGTTTTAATTGGGTGATGTCTGGTTTTTGGTGTTTTGTGTCGTGAATATGTGTAGCTACGTTTGATTTGTAGCTAGGTATGTGGATTTTATCCAATGCTGTTATATGTTCTTTGAATCTTGTTTCTATTGATTTCTTTGTCATTCCTATATATTTTTTATTGCATGTGTTACATTCTATTTGATATATTCCGTTTAATTCATGTGGGTTGTGTTCTTGTTTTTTATTTATTTTGTTTATTATTTTGTTATTGGTTTTGTAGCTCATTTTTAAGTCATATTGTTTGAGTGTTTGTGTTATTTTTTTGATGTGGTGGTTATAAGTGAATGTTGTGTATTTTGTGTTTGTTTCCGGTGTTTTGTTTTCGGTTTTGTTGATTTGTTTGTTTTTGATTTGTTTTACTAGCTTTTCTATTGTTTTTTTGTTGTATCCATTTCTTTCTGCTATTTGTATTATGATGTTGTACTCCTTTTCTCGTTCGTCGTTATGAAGTGGTATATTTAGCATTCTGTTTATTAAGTATCTGTATGCGGCCATTTTGTGTGTATGTGGGTGTAGTGAGTGTTTAGGTATAGTGATGTCTGTTTGTGTGGGTTTTCTGTATATTTTGTATTCAAGCTGGTTTTCTTTTCTGATTAGTGTTAAGTCTAGGAAGTTTATAACAAAAATAAAACAATAACAAAATAATAAACAAAATAAATAAAAAACAAGAACACAACCCACATGAATTAAACGGAATATATCAAATAGAATGTAACACATGCAATAAAAAATATATAGGAATGACAAAGAAATCAATAGAAACAAGATTCAAAGAACATATAACAGCATTGGATAAAATCCACATACCTAGCTACAAATCAAACGTAGCTACACATATTCACGACACAAAACACCAAAAACCAGACATCACCCAATTAAAACTAATGAAACATGTTAAAGACCACAAAAAAATGGAAATCTGGGAACAATACTACATTCAACAAACAAACAATAAAAAACAATTAATCCCAGAACAAATCCAAGTACAAACATTTAAACAAAACTTAATAAAGGCCATACAAATAGACAAATTATTAAACCACAGTGATCAAGACAGGAGACCGATACACACGACACAGTCCGAAGGCACAACCAATCAGAGAACTGGAAACCGACCACTAGAAGCTCACGGCGCGTGCGCCACCTACAATCTCCGACGTAGACCAGACAGGAGCGATAGCAGCCAGTAGCGTGCTGATGATGAACCGGGACGGTTCGAAACTGCAGTCCACGCAAACCAATAAGAAATCACAAACGTACAGCAAACAAATAAAGTGTATATTTAAAAGTGATTACAGTGTAGTGCAATATTCCTAAAGATATTAAAGCCACACAAGGTAATAACGCACAAATAATTAACACCAATAACGAACATACTAATAACACGTGTACAGTGAGTAACTACAAAATAGGGAAAATTCCAGAAACATGAATACAACACAAGATAATAACACACAAAATGGCCAACATGACAGCGATAACATACAGACAAACATCAAATTATTCAAAAATACTTACAGGAAAATATATTATAACAAAGCCAACATATACTTCAATAGAGAATGCCTAAGACACAAATTAACACCAAAATACGCTAAAATCACTGTTCATAACCATACCAATACGGCCAAATACACCCAAACACAAGCAGAAAAACTATACATCACGAACGAAATCAAACATCAATACAGCAACATAACCACACTTACAAAAAAACTATATAGACTTCATCTTTTATTAGCAAACCAGATGAAATACGACACATGGACACAAACATATAACAATATAATGCACAACATAAAAACCGATTATAAACACAAATTAGAGAAAATAAACAAAAAACTACACAACCTTAAAAAGAACAAACTAGATAATGTAAACATAACAACCACAACACACCACATATTTCAGGATAGATTTATAAACATAACAGACACAAAATTCACAAAAGAAGAAGAAGAATTCATAGAAAACAACATAAAAACCAACTTTTTAGATACGAAAAAATCTACAATAGAGAACATAATAGTGGACACACAACACGCGATAAACTCAATAAATAGCCCAAACTTAGAACCACTGAAAAACCAACTAGCAACAGAAATAAACAGAATTATTGACAAGACTAAATCAAAAAACCATACACATGAAAAAATGATCAAACAAATAAGAAACAAAGTCACATATAACAACATAACAATAGCAAAAACAGATAAAAGCGACGCACTAATAGCAATAAAAACACAGGACTATATAGAAAAAACAAACACTTTCATCTCAACAAACAAATGCAAAAAACTGAACGAAAACCCAACGAAAAAATTCCAAAATCAAATATTAAACATCATAAAAAAACACAAGACAATATTCAACCAAAAAACAACACATTATTATAACAACAACCCTAAAGCACCACCAATGACAGGAATAATAAAAATACACAAAACGGGATACCCAATAAGACCACTCATCAACTTCAAAGATGCACCTTCATACAAAATAGCAAAGGAAATGGACCAAGTACTAAAACAAGAAATACAACTAGAAAACAAATTTAACATAAAAAACTCCATAGAACTAGTGGATAAACTAGAAAATATAAACATAAACAAAAACACACGACTTGCCTCATTTGACATAACAAATATGTACACCAATATACCAATTAACGAAACTACAAATATAATCGAAAATAAAATGCAAAATAACAACAAAAAACAACAAATTAGCGAAATATTAAACATCATATTAAAACAAAATTACTTTGAGTTCAACGGAGAATATTACATCCAAGAAGATGGACTACCAATGGGGTCTCCACTATCAAGCATTATGGCAGAAATATACATACAACAGTTAGAAGATAAAATTAACACCATCATAAAAGAGACAGACCCAAACATTAAATGGATAAGATACGTCGATGATATATTGATAATATACGACAATCAAAAAACCAACATAGACAATATCCTCGAAAAAATAAACCAAATTAACAGAAACATAAAATTTACAATAGAAAAAGAATCAAACAACACCATAAACTTCCTAGACTTAACACTAATCAGAAAAGAAAACCAGCTTGAATACAAAATATACAGAAAACCCACACAAACAGACATCACTATACCTAAACACTCAATACACCCACATACATACAAAATGGCCGCATACAGATACTTAATAAACAGAATGCTAAATATACCACTTCATAACGACGAACGAGAAAAGGAGTACAACATCATAATACAAATAGCAGAAAGAAATGGATACAACAAAAAAACAATAGAAAAGCTAGTAAAACAAATCAAAAACAAACAAATCAACAAAACCGAAAACAAAACACCGGAAACAAACACAAAATACACAACATTCACTTATAACCACCACATCAAAAAAATAACACAAACACTCAAACAATATGACTTAAAAATGAGCTACAAAACCAATAACAAAATAATAAACAAAATAAATAAAAAACAAGAACACAACCCACATGAATTAAACGGAATATATCAAATAGAATGTAACACATGCAATAAAAAATATATAGGAATGACAAAGAAATCAATAGAAACAAGATTCAAAGAACATATAACAGCATTGGATAAAATCCACATACCTAGCTACAAATCAAACGTAGCTACACATATTCACGACACAAAACACCAAAAACCAGACATCACCCAATTAAAACTAATGAAACATGTTAAAGACCACAAAAAAATGGAAATCTGGGAACAATACTACATTCAACAAACAAACAATAAAAAACAATTAATCCCAGAACAAATCCAAGTACAAACATTTAAACAAAACTTAATAAAGGCCATACAAATAGACAAATTATTAAACCACAGTGATCAAGACAGGAGACCGATACACACGACACAGTCCGAAGGCACAACCAATCAGAGAACTGGAAACCGACCACTAGAAGCTCACGGCGCGTGCGCCACCTACAATCTCCGACGTAGACCAGACAGGAGCGATAGCAGCCAGTAGCGTGCTGATGATGAACCGGGACGGTTCGAAACTGCAGTCCACGCAAACCAATAAGAAATCACAAACGTACAGCAAACAAATAAAGTGTATATTTAAAAGTGATTACAGTGTAGTGCAATATTCCTAAATATATATATATATATATATATATATATATATATATATATATATATATATATATATATATATATATATATATATATATATATATATATATATATATTTATATATATCTATATATATTATGTGGGATTATTAAGGGATTGATTTGCCAGGTTATTTTATGAAAAAAAGTTCCCATAAACATAGGTGCTAAAATACACTGTTTCTAAGATACAAGGTGTTAAATTTTTTTGTAAAATAATGTTTTGAAATTTGGCAGTGTTGTTTGTAGTAATAATGGGCTGATTTGGCCCTAATTAGATACAGATTATAAGTTCATTGGCGTTAGGGAGGGAGCACCTGAACAAAATTTAGTGGCATAAAAATGTACGCCACTGACGGCAATATGATTTGTATATTATTTTGAGATAAGGAAACTAAAACCACCTGTTTTTTGTCTCTTGAAATTTTCCCGTATCTTGAATCGTTTATACGATAAAAAATAAAAACCTTGTTATCGCATGTCCATTTATCATAGAGAAAATCACAAAGACGAACAATAGATAAGCGCACATCAGTTTAAAAAGCAATAAGGTTGATGTTATTTTAATGTGTCAATCATTTGAATGTGTCAATGTGTATCTGTCAAATTTATTTGAAGTCCCATATCATGTATCGCTATACGAATGCCGAGATGACCGATATGCACTACATTTATGGACTTGCTGATAGCAATACATTAGAAGCTAGGCGGTTGTACATTGAAAGATTTCCTGGGCGTATTGTTCCCGGGAGAACAATTTTCGAAAGCATTCATCGGCGCCTCCATTACGACTAAGTGGAGGATCAGGAACGCCAAGGACCGCAAGAACTGTTGAGCTGGAAGAGGATGTGCTGCACAAGATTGAAGAATATCCAGGTACGTCTACTCGAAAAATTGCTAATGCTTTGAATTTAAGTAATCGTACTGTATGGCACATTCTTAAGGACAATTTGTTGTATCCACACCACATACAACGCGTTCATGCATTTCTTCCTGCTGATTTCCCTCCACGTATTACATTCTGTCAATGGCTTTTGCGCAAAATGGTTCAAATCCCTCAACTACTAACGGAAATTCTGTTTACAGATGAAGCGAGCTTTTCACGAATTGCAATAAGGAATTTTCATAATAACCATATATGGTGTGATGAAAATCCACATGAAATGTTAGAAGATCGTTTTCAACATCAGTTCTCGTTGAATGTTTGGATGGGAATTGTGGGTGACTGCCTAATTGGACCGGTATTTCTACCAGGAGGACTTACCGGAGAGGTATACCGCAAGTTTTTGGAACACACGCTCCCTGAATTTCTGGATGATGTACCATTGTCAATAAGAAATGCAATGTGGCTTATGCACGATGGCGCACCAGCGCATTTTAGTCAGGTTGCACGTGAGTTTTTAACATAAACATACGAAAATCGCTGGATTGGGCGAGGTGGACCTCACATATGGCCTGCACGATCCCCGGAATTAAACCCACTGAATTTTTTTCTCTGGAGTCACCTGAAGTCAATGGTTTACACTACTCCACCAGAAAATGTGGAGGACCTAAGAAATCGAATCACTGCTGGATGTAACTCAATTAGATCTGACCCAGGTGTTTTTGAGAGAGTCCGCCAGTGAACGAGGAGACGATTGTATTCCTGCATCCGAGCTGGAGGTGGCCACTTTCAACAGTTTTTGTAATTTGTTGTATAATAAATGGACGTCTGATCAAAAGGTTTTTATTTTTTATCGTACAAACGATTTAAGAGACGGGGAAATTTTAAGAGACAAAAAATTTTAGTTTTAGTTTCTTTAGCTCAAAATAATATACAAATCATGTTGCAGTCAGTGGCGTATATTTTTATGAAGCTAAATTTTGTTCAGGTGCCCCCCCTAACGCCAATGGACTTAACAATCTTTATCTAATTAGGGAAAAGTCAGCCCATTATTACTACAAACAACACAGCCAAATTTCAAAACAATCGGTGAGGAGATATTTGAATTATTTATTAAAAATCGTTATTTAACAAAAAAATTTAACACCTTGTATATTGTAAACAATGCATTCTAGCACCTATGTTTATGGGAACTTTTTTTCATAAAATGACCTGGGAAATCAATCCCTTAAATACTGCGCCGCCTTTTATATATATATATATATATATATATATATATATATATATATATATATATATATATATATATATATATATATATATATATATATATAAATCCAACCTTGAAGATGGGTTCTGGGGGCCCTAATTCATACTCATTTGAAAACATTTTCTGAAAGTCTCACCATCGTTACATCTATTCGTGAAGTTTCATTAAGAAAATTCATTAATAATAATATAATTATATAACTAGTGACGAATCGTCGCGTAGTCAGTAATAATAATACACCAGAGGTGGTATTCTAGATGCACAATAACAGACTTGGTATATTAAACCAGAAAAATGTAGCTTATAGTAGTAGACCTACATTTCTTTGTCCTATTACAACGCTATCGGTAGTCAAATCGAACGATAATGATGCAAATTCCAATAAGATAAAGACGGCTACAAAGCTTAAAGACTACATCGCTGCAATCTGATTGCTTTCTAAGACGTTGAGAACAAAAAAACTCTTATTTAACGCTCATTATGTGGATACTCAGCCATATTCACGAGGTTTTAATATAAATCAAAAGACACTAGAGGTTTTCTAGTTTATTATTCTATTATATCGAAGCACGCTATGCTAGTAAGGGTGTTTGACATTTTAGTTCTGCGCCTTATAGCGTCCGGAACATTTGTATACGTTTTTTTTTATTGCCAGATTTTTTAAATGTCAGGAGGTTGCGTGCCAACACTCAAAATAAGCGATGGATGTAATCTGTTTATATACGAACCACAGGCTTAAGTTTTATAGCCATTTAATTCTGCTTGAAACTGTGACAACGTTAACTGAAAATTGTGTGTGTGTGTTTTGTTTCTTTAACGTCGGCATATTTCCGCGACTATGGCCAATCACCGACGCCAGGGAGCAGTTTCACCTCACTATCCTTGAAATCTTGCCGAACCCCTGCCTTTCTGTAAAGAGGGTAGGGATCTTTAACGTGCCCAACATCGCATGGACACGGGACCGACGGCTTTACGCCCCCTCGGAAGAACGGAACGTGCAGACATTCAACTTGCTCAAATACAATGCCATAACCTCGATTGATCTTAATGTTACAGTTTGTACTGAAAAAGTGAAAGGAGTACCCTGGGATCGAACCCAGTACCCTTCGGTTCAGAGGCACACGTTCTTACCCCTGAACCACCGAGGTTCTAACTGAAAATTGAATTAGTGTTCTTCTGAACATACTATACAGATTTACTTTGGGCTAAATACAATACACATAACTTAGTCATATAGTCCGGTCAATATAAACATTTCAAATAACAAAAGTTTGCACAGAACTGAATTTTGGTAGAGATCTTGGGTACACCAGTACAAATAAAATACCAAAAGTCCCCATCGATCCCATGTCTGCTAAAAAAGTTATTCAAGGTCAAACGTCAAAATTTTTGGTTTTTAGAATTTTTCTGCTAAACGGTAAGTTATATTAAAAAAATAGGTGAGACAAAAATTGTAGATCATAAAATTATCAACAGAAATTGTCTTATACTTTTTTTTCTAGAAATCACAATTTCTGAGATATCGCGATTTTAAAAGTAGAAAGAGTTACAGTGCTTTCATTTCAAAACTAGCCACCCTTAATAAATTCTTTATCAAGGAAATCTGGTTCCAAAAAAAAAACAGGTCAATTGGGATTTCGAGGGGCATGTTCAAAAACAGTATTTTCGGAATTTTACTTTTCATCCCCTAAGCCCCAGTCACCCCAACTTTATAATTTTTAATAACACCCCCTAGCCTGACATACATCATTTTAAAGGTATTTAAAATCCTAATCCAACGGCGTTAACGAAATTGAAATCCATCGATAACTTTTAAATTTAGAAGAAAAAACATCATCAAATTTGGATTATTTTTTAAAAATGTATTTAATATTAATATATAATAAAATACTCGAATGTCGATTTTTTTTCTAACATTTGAATTGTTTTTATCAGTATTTTTTCTGGGCGTAATGCTGTTGCAAATTTAGCTCCCCGGTGCCATTTGCGGCTATCAATTTTCCTGGTACGAGGTGATATGGGAACGATAACGCCCATATCTAATTTAACGACAAATTCCAGATAAAATGAGCCTGCTTTACTTTCTTGATAACTTTGTTACTTATTCGTGTTTAGTGTTCGATTTCTTGACGACTGCAACGAGTTAAAACCGAGTCTGTTGTGATGAAATTTTTAAATTTTGAAAACTTCAAACTCATTTAAATCATTTCAATTTAGAATATTAAATTTAAATAAAACTAACAATCATGGTTTACACTACACAAGAATGAGTTGAAATAATTTACTTGTATGGTGTTCAGAATAGGTGTGCTCGTAATACCGCCCGAGTTTTCAACGAAAGGCATCCTGAAAAAAATGTGGGACACCAATATGTGCTAAGTCTTGCACGAAAATTTGAAGAAACTGGCTCAGTATGTAACAAAGCAAATAAGCAACCACGAGTTCTTAACGAAGCTGCACTAATTGAGGTTTTAGGATGTTTTGCCGCTGAACCTACGACTTCAATTCCAAAAGTCGCTGCATTAACGAATATTTCCGTCGGTTCCATACATAAAGTTTTAAAACTTTACAAGTTATTTCCTTATAAAATTACCATTCTCCATAAACTCGGCAAGGATGATTATGATAGAAGGATTCAATTCTGTGAACTAATGACTGCCAGAATTCAGGACGATAGGAATTTGGTAAAGAATATTTGCTTTAGTGATGAATCAATGTTCTTTCTGAATGGTTTTGTTAATAAACACAACTGTAGATATTGGGATAATCAAAATCCACGAGTGTTCGAAGAGGATCATACACAGTTTCCACAAAAAATTAATGTCTGGGCGGAAATTCTTGGAAACAAAATAATAGGCCCTTTGTTTATTGAAGAAAATTTAACTGGTGATTTGTATTTAATTTTTTTGGAAAATTATATTGACCCACTCATAAGAGTCATTAGAAACAAAATTTGCACTATCAACAGCACTTTGTCCCTATATTAGGGTAGAAATGGGCCAGGGCTGACAATTTTCTAAATTGTTAGTTGGTTGTATACAGTCTCTATTTTTTAACACTTTGTGTTATTTGGAGCTGGCGTGACAACATACTACTTTGTTCCGCAACTAGGTGGCGGCACGTTACTTCATGTCTACCACTCAGTGTTGGAAGGCTGGCTACCATAGCCGTATTACTTTATAGATGTATTTTCGCTACAATTAGTATGCCGTATTGAAGAGTTCTAATTAGAGCGAAACCGGTCTACGGTTGTAATTATTGCGAGAATACATCTAGCCTTACACACTTTCACACATCTAAGATAACGTTTGAAGTAATATGAAACTCAAACAGTGCTCGTAAGCCTTTGTCACAAATGCTGTATTTCTTTCAGGTTCCTCTCTCTTCATCTATAATCAATTTATTCCCCATAAAGGTTGTTGCCTTATAAACACTGATGAGTATTAATTTGGTTTTAGTATGATAATTCTGCATAATCAAAGCCACACCACTTATAATTAAAGATACACACCCGCCTATGGCGTGACAACATAACATTTTTAAAACTATTAAGGGATCAATGCAAATCATGCGATAGTGTGCTTGTATTCACGTTGAAAAAAATCACAACCCTCTATTTTCTTGTTATGCTAATGGATAAAAGCTTTTAATTTTAACAACATCGACTACAAAGATCAATAAAAAAATATCAATAAAATTAGACGCCTCCTTTTGTATTTTCAGTGATTTTCGTAAAAACAATTGCTAAAGTGGAGTTCACGACTATGAGACCTCTAAAATATTTCTTATGGCAGAAATTTGTACGCTATGTCCTAGATCAGTTTGGGTTATACAGCGTGGCCACTTGAACGTGAAACGGGCACGTTTTAGGGGACTTATCGTCATTTCTGTTGAGACTTTTTTTGTTGGCTAAAGGACCTGTTTCCAAGTCAACTCTCTCTCTCTCTCTTTCTCTCTCTCTCACACCCACACTTGAGTTTCACTAGGTATAACTGCATCAATGCTGGCACTCAGTTGTCTCCAATAGTGCAAAGGCACAGCAAAGAAGTTTTGGGTCCTGTTTCGGGTTGAAAGTTTTTTTTTTTTTTTTTTTTTTCATTACGGATATGGAATATTGTTTACACATTTGGGATGCAACCCCAAAAACAACCCTCTTTCTCATAGATTATATTTAGAAACGAGCTCTTTGCCTTAAAAGAGATTCATCTATCGCAGTCAACTTACTTCTCTAGACCGCAGTAGAAAGGTGGAGATCTCTGCCTCTTCCGTCGATATTATATTTGACAAACCCGTTTTAGTCCAAAAGCATACGCTCTAACTGTCAAATTAGCCACTTGTTGGACAGTTCGGTACGATTCCTCGTTCTTTCCTAGAGCGTCTAAGCTTTGGAATGTCCTACCGGCGGACATACTTCCAAAAAATATAATCGACGATTACGAGTAAAAGTCCATCTTGTGGCACAAGAATCAAGTTCACGATGTCTTAGACTTCATGTGTAACGGTTGTGTTTTCTTCACCACCGTGACTCCCTTACTGACATAAGGACAGCCTCAAACTAAAACAAGTGAATTTATTACTGAAAGGCAATTTAAGTTTTGGTTTCAAGATTATTTATTGAAAATTCGCTAACGACTTTTACCATCGCAGTGCCCCTACTGCGTTCCTTTTATGTACGTTGGAGTTAAAATATCAACGGGCATAATATTTGCCTTAAAGAAAGGTATCATTGTTATTTTACAATCTCTTGGTAAAATACAGGTTTATGTCACGATGATGTAATAGAAGACGGTTGAAGACCGCGAACCCCAGCATAGGTCTCCGCAACCAGAGAAAAATAGATCCTTTCGCCCTGCCTCCCTCACACACATGGAGCTAGATGAGTGATTAATACGGGACAAGAGAACCTGCTTCAACGAACATCAGAAAGCGCGCCAAGCTCAGCCGAGATCGGCGCGTACATGCCTGCATTGTAGAGAGTATTTCGTCGATCGCAATAGAAGCAACAACACGGTTGAATAATGGAGCTTCTCTATCGGGCAAAGAAGCAATAAACTTAATCTCCGCAGGTCATATGGACCTAGAGTAACTATCTGCAAGTGTTACAGGTGTTTTAATTTCGGTTTAGGCGAAAATTATTATCCCGTTCGCGAGAACTTTGAACTGTGAATCTTTTATGTCTTGTGCAACGAAAATTGTTTAACGTAGTTTCGTGTGAATAACTTCAGTTTCTAAAAACAAGTCTTCAATCCCAGTCTCCGAAGCAAAATTAGCTTTCTTGTTCGATATTTCCGCATACACTCAACTATACCTTTGGTCTCAGAAATCTCAAGTGAAGTACCTCCTGCTGTTTCACCTCAAGTGTATCAATTTCCAGCCCCAGGCCTATCTAAGCTCCTTAGTAGTACATGGTACGTACAATTTATGTGCTCGCCACCCACGAAAGCGTTTCCACCACTTTCCGACTTATCTCGTGGGAGAATCTAAGCGCCTATGGTAAGCGCTGACTGCTAATGTCCACATGTGCAGTCTCCACAGTCCATCAATGGGAGAATTGAGACCCTTGAGATCTCAGGTGCAGACCCAGACAACGCTGAACCCACGGAAGTTCGACTGCCTCACATGTAAGTCAATTTCAGTTTTGTGTGTGTGACTTTTGAGACTAAACGGATGCGACATTCATACGTCATATAAATTGTTTTATCAACTTGTAGTATAAACTTTATTTTAGTCAAAATTAAAACCCTCATCAGTGAGACTGTCGCATTATAATAAATGTTTTTTGTATTTTCCTTTAATATTCTGTCAACTATGTTAATCAGAAATGTTACTGTGTCATTTACATTAGTCGATATTTTGCTCATAAAATTTTCTAACCTTCAAATGTTCAAAAATATACAAAGCAACCTGTAAACTTTCATTTGTCGCTACAATATCTGAGCTTCTCTCACAATTTTTTTTAAGAAAATAAAACACTTCCTAGCCAGGCAAATAATTGAAATTTTACCTAACATATAAAAGTTTGAGAATATTAGTGGATTTGATAGGAAAGTGATTTTTTTTTTAATTTCAACAAGACACCACGAAGGCTTACAGCCTAAATACTATCGTACCGTGGGTGTTGACAAGGAGGAAAGAGGCAGCTTGTTAATTCTGGACTTGAAGGTTTGGAGGTTCGGAGGAGAAGGAAAAACATGTGCCGGCAAGGAATTCCACAACTTTGAAGTCCTCGGGACAAAAGAGCGGGCATAACAAGATGTTCTAAGTCTGGTGACCTGGACAGTAAAAGGGTGCATTCGCTCTGTTCCACTGGTAGATCTGTTGGGGGCAGCAGGTGGGGGAACTATGGAGGAAAGCTCCTCTGAGCAGTGCCCGTGCAGATATCTATAAAAGAGAGAGAGGTCACCAACGGCACGTCGGTGGGCAAGGGATGGCAACCTTTGGGTGAGGGTAGGCTCACCGATGAGACGTATATCTCTCTTTTAAATGGAGTCCAGGATAGCGAGTGTAGAAGCGGCAGCGGCACCCCAGATGTGGGAGCAGTATTCGAGGTTTGGCCTTATTTGTGAAGTATATAAGGTATAGAGATTAGCTGGTAAAAAGTATTTGCGAGCCCGGAAGAGGAAAGCTAATTTCTTAGCAGCCGCTTCTGCAATTGATGTGACATGTTGGTGCCAATTAAGATTTCGATCCACAGAAATGCCAACAAGACAAAAGGGCTCATTACTTTGAATAACTTGATTGTTCATTGTGATGGGTCTAGGGCTGGTGTATTTCTTGTGAGAAAGAAAGCAAGACTTAGTTTTGGTGGGGTTGAATTGTACAAGATTTCTACTTCCCCAGTTTGATATTTTTTGGAGATCCACGGAGACAGAACCCTCCATGAGTCTGCGATCCTCATCTAATTGGGCTAAAGAGACAGGCTTAGAATATTGTATATTTGAGTGGAGGGTGCTGTCGTCCGCGTAGCTGTGAACTGGGTTGGATGTGCTAGAGAGGAGGTCATTGATGTGGAGAAGAAACAAAGTAGGGGCTAAAGCTGAACCTTGAGGAACTCCTGCATTAATTGGATACAGTTTAGAGGAATGGCCATCCACAACAACATATGTGGTCCTGTTGGAGAGGAAATTTGCTGTCCAGGTACAAAGTTTTGATGGTAGGCCATAGGCCGGAAGTTTATTAAGCAGCGCTGCGTGCCAGACCTGGTCGAATGCTTTGGATATGTCTAGAGCAACAATCTGGGATTCACCGTGTTGTTCCATAGACTTGTCCCAAGAATGGGTGACAAAGGAAAGGAGGTCGGCAGTCGATCTGCGCTGACGGAATCCATACTGCCTGTCGTGGATTAGACTGTGTTTTTCAAGAAATTTTAGTAATTCGGTGTTTATATACTTTTCCATCACTTTAGAGACGACTGAAAGGAGAGAAATAGGCCTGTAGTTGGTAGGAAGCGCTTTGGATCCTTTCTTGGGGATGGGTTGTACTCGAGCAGTTTTCCAGTTACTAGGGAATATGCCTTTATTGTAAGATATCTGAAATAGGCGAGTCAGGACAAGAGCAAGTTCTGGTGCGCATTTTTTTGAGAACAATTGCTGGGATCTCGTCAAGGCCAGAAGCTTTCCTGGTATTAAGAGAAGAGAGCATCTTTCGTACCTTTTCAGTTTTGAAAATGATATCCGTCATTTTATGCGCGACATTGGGGACTGTTGGTGGTTGAACATTTGGAGGTGGGTTGAGAGTAGAATTGCTGGCGAACAACGAAGCAAACAGTTCAGCCTTGCCCAGGGCGGTAGAAACAATTTCATCCCCTGAGACAAGAGGTGGGAACGTGCTTTTGCAGAAATTATTCCCAATAGATTTAGCAAGAGTCCAGAAGGGTTTGCCGCCATTGGAGCTTAAGAGGACTTTGTTTTTGATGTGGTTATTAAACGAGTTTTTTGCCTCAGAATGAATGCGGACATAGCGGTTTCTTGCGTCGTTAAATGCTTGACGGTTTTCTTGACTGGGATTGTGTAGAAGCGTTTTGTGAGCTTTGACCTTTTCAAGTCTGGCCTTGTCACAGGATTTAGAGAACCAGCGCTTTTGAGTGGCTGAAGAGGTTTTCTGTGTACGTGGGATAAATAATTCCACGCCAGCTTGGATAATTTCGGTGACGTTTTGTAAGATATCAGAGGGGTCAGGATGAGAGAAGCAGACAGACGCCCATGGAAATGAGGAAAAGTAATCCCGCATTTCGTACCAATTCGCGGAGTTGTAGTGCCAAACGATACGATGGCTGTGTGACCTCGGGTTGCATTGCGCAGGAAGCAGTAACCATGCCGTGGTCGAGCGACCAAGGGGGGCGGTGACTGATATCTTATTACATTCAGGTTTTGTAGTAAGAAGGAGATTCAAGGGATTTGAGCTGTGTGTTTTTTCAGAAAGGTAGTCAAAGATCTGGACAAAGTTGTTGTCAGAAGGTGACCGGTAAATGCAACAGATGAATATAGTTGCAGCCCTGAGAGAGAGCTTTATCAATAGTATGTATTTTCTTCCAGCTTCTAAATTGGGGAGTCTGGTGCAGGGTAGATTGATACGGACGTATGCGCACACGCCTCCATGCAATCTAAAGGAAGTAAGGAGCTCATACCCCGGGAAATTAAGGTAATTAGTGGCTGTTTTGGCACTGATTTGGGTTTCGGTGAGGAAGAGGAGTTGGGGCCTGTTAGCCTGGAGGAAATGGTGGACGGAGTTCAGGTTAGAATTTAGGCCACATATATTCGAAAAGGATATGTTAAATCATACTTTCACATGTAATATTTACCTTCTTTCTCGTAACAAACGATATTTAGTTTCTTTCTTGTGTATATGTGCAATGTTTACTTGATTTACTAGGAGTCTTAATTCAAGCAACTCCCATAAATAATTAATGTCAATAAATTTTAGTATTTATATTTTAACACTTGTTTGATTGAATAGCAATTCATCACTAAACCTTTTCAATTCTGGTGGTATTGTAGCTGGAAATTCTTCCTATCTATTACCTAGATATCTTCAAGTTAACTAAGTAATGTAGTAACAGTGTTTTGACTCGAAGGTTTCATAAATCCAGTACTTTGGGCAGAACAGGACCAAAGCCGAGTGAGTATTAGATTACCTTTCATCTTCAAACCATACAAAGTGTTCTATATCTTATAAAATTATAAATCTGAGAGATAAAGTGCAATTAGGTTAAGTTTGGTGGGTGATGGTGACCTCACTATCGTCCGGATTTAGATCCACTTGAAGTCAGTGGCGAGATATCAATCGCGGACAACCATAGAATAAATACTCTCGCTCTTTTTGCTTAAACGGTTAAACATGTTAATTGAACTATTTCATAAAAACCTAATTTTTAGTTTGGACTCTTATGGCTAAAACCTATTAGAGATAACACTTACCGAAAAGAGTAGTGTAGAACCTAGCCGCTGCGATACAAAGATAGAGCCCGTAAAGACAGCCCACATGAAGAAAGATTTGCACTGTAAGGTCCGGCCACTTGATTCTAGGCACAAACGGTTTTCTGTTTTTATCGTACGTTTCGGACGTCCCTTCAGCACCGTCACCATCAGACACTTCATTCATCACTTTACTGTTTATATAGTTGTCACTTTTCCTGCTAGATGTTGTTGAAGCTGCCTTGGCACAAACCCCTTCGCTGGGCGACTCTTCATTTTCTTCTGTCATTACTGAAACAAATTAATACTTTACTATAAATATTTTCATTATACATGGAATCGTGGAAGAAAATTGGTTGATTTTTTTAAGATTATTATTATTAATATTAACAGTTTATTTTCTAAAAATTCATTTATGTGAATATATAGCAGATGTTTTTTCACATTGTATAGAAAAACCCATAATAATAATAATAATAATAATAATAATAATAATAATAAATAATAATAATAATAATAATGATAACAATAATATAAAGCTAGTAGCAAAATCTGATGAGGAACTTGCAGAACAAATCGCAACCGTCAAGGAGTTCAGTGATGACATCAGCATGGAGTTTAGATTAGATAAGTGCGCAAAGGCAACATTCCTGAAGGGAAGACTACAAGCAAAGGAGAACATTAAAATTGATAACTCAACAACCATCCAATCTTTAGACCAAATTGATGTGTACAAATATTTGGGCATAGATGAACACGACGGTAGCCAACACAAGAGAATGAAAACCAAATTGAAGAAAGCATATTACCGGCGAATAAGAGCGATTCTTAAAACCGAGCTCAATGCCAAAAACAAGATGATGGCCATAACCTCTCTAGCTGTTCCTGTCATTCAATACAGTATAGGGATCATCAAGTGGACCCAGGCAGAGATTCGGAAGCTGGACACCCAGACACGCAAGCTCCTCACAATGTACGGTGCTCTCCATCCACGTGCCGACATTGACCGATTCTACATCCCTAGAAAAGAAGGAGGCAGAGGATTGATTAGCATTGAAGCTACTAACAACATCGCCAAGGAAGTAATCAGCAGTTACCTACAACTAAAACAAGAAGATAATAACCTGGGAATGGTGTACAGACAACAACAAGGTGCCCCTGAAGAATATGACAGCACAGAGGAAGACGAAGATAACGGAGAAGAAAAAGAACCAGAACACAACAGCCGTAATATGCCTGAAACAAAGAAAGTAAAAGAAATGAAACAGAAAATGAAACAACGGATGAAAGAAGAACGAATTATAAAATGGAAAACCAAGCAACTTCATGGACAAATAGCAAATGAGGCCGTCAAGGAAACCATCCATCAAAATAACTCATGGGCGTGTCTCACCTATGCAAATCTCAAGACCGAGACGGAAGCCTGCCAAGATCAAGCTATCGCAACAAATTATGTGAAAGCTAAAATAATGAACACCGACACAGACCCGAAATGCAGACTCTGTCGGTCTTTCAATGAAACCATCCACCATATTGTTGCGGGCTGCCCCATACTAGCAAAACGTTCGTATATGGAGCGACACAACACAGTAGCCAGGCAGCTTCACTGGAACATCTGCAAATACTACAAGATAGATGTAAATGAAAAGTGGTACCAACACACCCCGGACCCTATAATAGATACTGAAGATGTGACAATCATATGGGACACACAGGTGCATACAGATAGGAAAATAGTTGCAAGCAAGCCAGACCTCATAGTTAAGGATAAGAAGAAAAAACATTGCCTAATCATAGACGTGGCCATACCTTCTGACTACAACATCACACAGAAGGAAGCAGAAAAGATGCTTAAATATAAAGATCTGCAAATTGAGATACAGCGCATGTGGAACCTGAAGGCCAAAATAATCCCCGTCATCATCGGAGCCACAGGACTTATTTCCAATGCCACCACCAATTCCATGAAGGAAGTTCCAGGAAAACACAATATCCTGCTAATGCAAAAGGCAGTGGTCCTGGGTACAGCGCATATAGTACGGAAAGTACTATAATACTTACCTGACATCCAGACGCAGAAGCAACACCCTAGGTGAACGGAGTGCACTCGGTGTTGCTCAACTCATGCAGAAATATCCTTAGAATAAACTAAGTCGATTTTCTTATAAAATGTCAGAAATTACCTAAGGAATACTTTTGGACGCAGATGGACCGAATGCGGTGGACCTCAGCCATGGCCGGCTCGATCACCTGGTTTAAATCCTATGGACTTCTATTTATAGGTATATTGTTTATGAAGCAAATGTTGAAAATGTTGATGATTTGCAGCAAAGAATTGTACTTGGATGCGAACAAATTAGAAATACACCAGAAATATTTCACAGAGTACGACGTTGTATGCTCCGCAGAATACGAAAGTGTATTGAAGTAGAGGCTGGCCGTTTTGAACATTTATTGTAGTCAGGTATCATAAAATGTTATAAACTTTTTCATTTGTTGTTTTATTTGTTGTTAAAATTTGCAGACAATACAATTAATTACGTAAGAAAAATTAATTTTTGAGCGACATCGACATACAAAAATTGAAATATCTCGAAAATGGTGTGTCTGAGAGATTTGGATCAAATATACATTTTTTGCTTACAATTGATAAGGGCTGCAATGTAGCTATACGGTAGGTCGATATTACTGGGCGTCAAAAAATTATAGCCAATTGAATGCAAGAATGGTCTTACAGGTGGCGCCCTCTATCAGTAGTGTTATTAACAATCACATATTTAAATTTCTTGCCCATAAAAACCCCCGCATGCCAACTTTCACACCAAAATTTTAATTTCACTCAGACTTATTCGTGAAAAACTGACAAAAAGAAATAATGCATACAGACTTGGAGAATACTTCTCTGGCTTCACTGTTGGTTTTTAGTGGTGAAGGACGTAGCCAGCGCGTGTGCTAACTGGAGCAAGTGGCCCTTCGAATTCTGAAAGTTCTAGGATGTTCTTCAATGCTTCTGTGACTATAGTTTCGCTGCTTGTCAGCATTTTCTGAAAATTTCTGAAAATGCTGTCAAGCAGCGAAACTATAGTCACAGAAGCATTGAAGAACATCCTAGAACATCCAGAATTCGAAGGGCCACTTGCTCCAGTTAGCTCACGCGCTGGTTACATCCTTCACTACTAAAAACCAACAGTGAAGCCAAAGAAGTATTCTCCAAGTCTGTATGCAGTGTGGACAAGTTTTACCAAGTAAGGGCAACAACAATCAATGAAAAACAAATAACTTTAACACGCTGTATTTAAAAAACTAAGCATTTGCGCTCCCATGTTTATATGAAAAAATAGTCTTATTTTTTTGTGCTGAATGTGCACCTGTAACATAGACCATCATTTTTGAAACATCCTATATATATATATATATATATATATATATATATATATATATATATATATATATATATATTTGCTACCGCATCCTAAGATTACACACTTTTACATATTTTTTATATTTCAACAACACACCACGAGGGCTTACAGCCTAAATACTATCGTACCGTGGGTGTCGACAAGGAGGAAAGAGGCACTTGTTAATTCTGGATTTGAAGGTTTGGAGGTTCGGAGGAGAAGGAAAAACATGTGGCGGCAAGGAATTCTACAACTTGGAATTTCTCGGGACAAAAGAGCGGGCATAACAAGATGTTCTATTTGGAATAGGTATAAAATTGTTTATAGCATGGTATTTTATGTTTTTGACTTTCGCTGCTCTGTTGCCAAGTGATTCCTAAAAACGCCAAAATGTCATTCCTTTCCCACTTGTCTGTCTTTGATATATGTGTCACTTCTGTCATGTCGTTTTACACAGTGTTAACGCTGTCAAACGCTTTTGACAACTCAACAAATACAGCAGCCAAAGGCATATACCCTGTAAAACGAAAACGGGTAACATTTTACTAAGTCATGTTGAGTCCTATCGCTTTATTTTTGTGTCACTTATCACCCCCCCCCCCCCCCCGTGTAATGTACAATTTGTTATGGGCAGTAGCGGCTCGTGCCTTAATGCATTGAGGGTGCGCAAGAAAAAAAAAGTTCGGGACGCAGCAAGTGCGTTATGGTAGTAAATTTTTATTAAACGTTTCAAATTTAAATAACTCGAGTTTCTAAGAACTTAGAAGTTAAATTTTGGTGTATAATAGGGCCTTACTCAGGGCAACATATCCACCAAACTTCATCAAAATAACTTTGTAATTTTCGAAGAAAAAAAAAATTTTTTTTTCAAAAGAAAACTAAAAATTTAAATAACTCAATTTTCTAAAAATGTAAAAAAGTTGAATTTTAGTGTGTAGTAAGGTCTTTTACAAGGCAACATATCCACCAAATGTAATTAAAATACCTTTGTAATTTTCGGACAAACAAAACTAAAAATTTTTCCGGAAAACGTTATCCGATTTTCCTGACTAACGAAGTCATCCAAGCCATTAATAAAAGAAAGGTACTTGCCGAGTTTCATCGAAATCAGTTGCTTATTTTTTGAGTTATCGGTTGGATATATATATATATATATATATATATATATATATATATATATATATATATATATATATATATATATATATATATATATATATATATATATATATATATATATATATAAACAAACATATAAAAATTGAAACTGACCCCGGATATGGGGGATAGGGATCCTAGTTCGCGCTCATTTGAAAACTTTTTTGCAAAATATCTCCATCGATACATCTTTATTAGTAAATGTTTTAAAATAAAAATTCACTAAAAATGAAGGACCCGCCTATTTTTTCCCCGAAAATGTATTATAAAGAAACCTACTTACTAAACTTAATAATTATTAACTACTTACCAAGTTTTTCTCTAGTTAGTTATACGCTTTAGTAATTAAAAATTAACCTTTAAATTTAAAATATCCACTGAATTCATCACAGTATCACAATTATTTTGTCCACTTATTAAGCAACCCGAAGTAGTAACCATCATAATAATAATAATTGTCTTGTTATAACATGTAAACAACAACGAAATGATCTAATTAAAAATGAATCCGACGCGAAGACGAAAATTACTAGGTAGTAGGTACACACGCTGTGCCAAAAGTCCACTACAAACTGGAAGTGTGTAATTTTATAGCGCACAACAGATTGCTTATTCGGTCGTTTTCGACGAAGATCATCAAGATTCGGCGATCATTTCGCACTGAAGTATCGCGTTGCCTGAGAGCGCCGAACAATACACACCGCCGCCCGCCTGCTTTATATGGATATGGATGTATATAACGTCTGCAACGATTAAAACTATGCTTATTCTGATTCTGTATTAATGGCTGCCGACTCTCTGCGATCCTCGATATACTAATTTTGTTTCTTGAATGCAGGAGGTAAAGAAGTAGATAAAAATTTATTAAAATATAGCATAGCAAAAATATTATGTTTTCCACGGCAGGCGGCAGCGCGCGCGCACGGGCGCACTTATTGAGGAGCCGCCCCTGATTATGCGGCACACTGTATATGTATAAACAAAAATTAAAACTGACCCCGAATATGGGATCTGGGGGTTCTAGTTTCCGAGCATTTAAAACATGCTTCTTAAAATTCCAAAGTTTTTACGAAAATTTGTTAAAATGTGATGATACATTTAATTATTTATGTAAAAAAAAAGAACCTCGGTGGTTGAGGGGTAAGAACGTCTGCCTCTGAACCGAAGGGTACTGGGTTCGATCCCAGGTTACTCCTTTCACTTTTTCAGTACAAACTGTAACATTAACATCAACCGAGGTTCTGGCATTGTATTTGAGCAAGTTGAATATCTGCACGTTCCGCCCTTCGGAGGGGGCGTAAAGCCGTCGGTCCCGTGTCCATGTTGGGCACGTTAAAGATCCCTACCCTCCTTACAGAAAGACCAGGATAGTGAGGTGAAACTGCTCCCTGGCGTCGGTGATTGGCCATAGTCGCGGAAATAGGCCGACGTTAAAGAAACAAAAACACACACACACACACACATGTAAAAAAACAGTAAACCATAGTAAAACTTACTATTTAAACTCTTTCTAGTAATAGTCACGTTCAATTGGTGGTAAACGCCTTACCTTATGTCTTGACTACAATACTTATATGATATTATAAAAGCAAGCGCCAGTATTTATAATGTTTCATCAAATAATGCCTGTTATTCTTCACGTTTTGTTTTGACAAATGCGTTTATTGAAACAGGTGTAGGTACCTGAGTCAGCACCTAACACCTGAAGGCGACATGTATTATTTACAACGTACGATTTGTGATATGGATTTTGGAAGTAGATTACGGTACTTCAGATCCATTTTATGTGGAAATAGTGTTTTATATAAAATGGTAAATGAACAGCAAGGCTTACTTTGATTTATTCGCTTAACACACAGTGGCGGCTCGTGACTTTGGGATTGGGTGAAGTAGAATCCCCACGGTCAAGTAGAATCCGCACGGCCCAGTACAATTCGCACGGCCAAGTGGAATCCGCACGGGTTACGCGTTCTCCTGCTCCTTTAGAATTTAAATAAAAAAACAATTTATACAAAAATATATACTTTCACAAGAAACAATTTTCGGAAGAATGATCACGAATACTCGATTAGAGGAGATAAATAAATACACAAAATCATTATTATTTACATTATTTTTATCAGATAGGACGCGCATGCG
Organism: Tillus elongatus; assembly: GCA_964006375.1. Lineage (NCBI taxonomy): Eukaryota > Metazoa > Arthropoda > Insecta > Coleoptera > Cleridae > Tillus > Tillus elongatus. The sequence goes on along the minus strand of OZ023262.1, from coordinate 37,478,234 downwards.
TACGGTAATGAAAATTTGTTTCTCGTGTGACGATCTGCAAGCATTTTTTTTCAAATTCAAGGCCCTTCTCTTAATAATTTTATATCTAATTTTTTATTTTATTTTGAAATTATTTTTTTAGAGGTGATAATAAACAAATCAATACCACTTTACCAAAGAGAAACATGAAAAAGCCAGCTTTTCAAAGTCTGTGCACGTAGAAAAAATCTCGGGACGCAGCAAGTGCGTTATGGTAGTGAATTTTCATAAAACTATTTTTTAATAGCAATAATGTGTGTTTTTTTAAGAAAGCAGGCATCACATTTGGTTACCAGTATAATCTATATAGTAAAAACAATGTGCCATGTTTCATCAAAATAACTTTATTGTTTGAAAATGTAGAAAAATTTCCGAAAGTAAACTCAAAGTGTTCCCGAAAAAACTCGTTTTTTGGTCAACCTTATAGGTTCATAGCAAATTGAGCTATTCAAATATTAAGCATTTGACCAAAATTCGCTACCATAACGCACTTACTGCGTCCAGAATTTTTGTTCTTACAAACATGCATTATATTTCGATGGAAAATGCAAAAATGCAATAACATAAGGCATCTTTGATTAAAAAAAAAAAAAAAGAAAATTTGTATCACCAACGACTTATGGGCCAGCCTGTGATTGTAGAAATAATTTTTTAAGATGTAGTTTAAGACACCCTATAATTAATATATACATTTTTTTTTCATCTCTGGTATAATAACAGATATATTGAGCTTTATTGATTTTTTTTAACGAAAATTCTACAAAAATTATATACCATTAACGATAAATTCTATAGCTAAGACTACTGCCAAGCGTCAGAGAAGGGGTATATTTGAAATGAATTTTCTGGAAACATTTTAGTAAAATGAAGGACGTTTACGGTTGAAACTAAGACTTCAGGGTTTGTAAAACATTCCTCTTGAGACATTTTATTTCCATAGCCCGTATTAGATTCAAGTTATTTTCCTAAATGTTGCCAATTTTGACGTTTAAATCGAAACTTTGACGTTTTGTGAAAAAACCCAATTTATTTTTCTTTAAATTCCTATAACTTTTTTGTCTTTTGACCTACAGAGCTAAATTTTTGTAGGTGACTTGCCTATAATGATATAAACCCGCGTATAGAATTTGGTTGCCCTTACTTTCTTAATTTTGGAGATATAAATTTTTTTCGAAAGAAAACACAAAATTTTCCGGGAAAACCTCGTCGAATTTTCCTGGGTAACGAACATATACAAGCCACTTGCAAAAGGAAGGTACTCACCAATTCTGACGTTTAAATTCGCGATTTTGACGTTTTGATGAGAACCCAAATTTATTTTTCTTTGAATGCCTGTAACTTTTTTGGCATTAACCTACGGAGCTAAATTTTGGTAGGTAACTTGCCTCTAATGATATAAACCCGCGTATGAAATTTGGTTGCCCTTACTTGGTTAATTTTAATATATATATATATATATATATATATATATATATATATATATATATATATATATATATATATATATATATATATATATATATATATATATATATATATATATATATATATATAAACATATAAAGTCTGAAACTGACCTCGGATTTGGGTTCCAGGGGTCCTAAATAGCGCTCATTTGAAGAAATTTTTTCAAAATTCGAAAGTCGAGATCTCCTCATTAGTGAATTTTTTTAAAGAAAATTCACTAAAAGTCTAGACGGAGAAAGTGCGTTATGGATGTGAATTTTCATAAAAATGTTTTTAATAGCATCAGATGGAAAAAATTGGAAGCAAAAAGAAACTTTATTTGGTATATCAAAATTTGAAGTTTGTGAAATTTGGATTCTTACTGTCAAGCAAGTTTTGATATAATATGATATATTAAATTACGTTACTGTACAGCACAAGTCTTTCACTAATTGTATTAGCATATTGTATCATTTACAGAAATAAACAAATAAACAATAAATAAATAAACAGCAAATATGTCCCTTTAATGCAAACGGGCATCAATTTTGTTACAGGTATAACCTATATTGTAGAAACAATGCACCATATTTTATCAAAATAACTTATTGTTGAAAATGTATAAACATTTTCCGAAAATAAACGTAAAATGATTCCGAGAAAAATGGTTAATAACAAATTGAGTTATTGAAATTATAAGCATATAATGAAAATTCGCTACCAAAACGCACTTTTTGCTTTGTGATTTTTTTCTTACAAACATGTATCATATTTCAATAAAAATGCAATCACATAAGGGTGTTCGAAAAAAATTTAGGTATCACCAACAATTTTTGGCCCACCTGTGATTCTCAAAATAATTTTATAAGATGGGGCTCAAGACACCCTATAATTAAAGTGTACAATTTTTTCCCGTATCTTGTATAATAACAATTATATTGAGCTTTACCGTAGAAACGCGCCAGCCTGTATATATGTAAATACATGAAAAACTTCCCTTCATTGAGTTATAACGTATTAGTGTTAAGCCAGTGAAATTTTTTATTCATAATAAAAGAACTATTAAAAATAAAATTCTTTGATTTGTGATAGTTGGCTGATGATTTTGAAATTTGGTTTAGAGGCCTAAATGTTGATTATTAGCAAATTTTTTATAACTTACTGTCGTATTTGCTACACAAGAGGTACTTTACTCCACAAAAAATAGGTTTTCTGAAAATTTCCAAGGCACACGTGATTTTTCCAAAATAAATTATGTTAGAAATGAGTCTTTAGCCAAGCAAGACTGAACCCCCAAAAAATGAAAATTCAAATCGAGAAGAGTCATTTCACCTATCCGGGATAACACTGTACATGTAGATATGTATATATATATATATATATATATATATATATATATATATATATATATATATATATATATATATATATATATATATATATATTAACAATTGTGGGATAGTCGTCAGACCTATTCTTTGATTGATTTTCTTCAATTTATTTTTCAATTTGACATGCACTCTTCAGTCACATACATATATTAACTATAATTAAGATTAAGCGAAAAGTCATGCCCTATTTGTTTTACATTTCATGCTCTATATTTAGTGATTGATTAATCTTTTTTCAATTATTATTATAATATTAATGTCTCTATGTGCCTGCGTATAATGTGGGTGTATCCTACAGACTGGACCAGAATTCATGTATTTTTAGGCCATAGCAATTAAGGAAGGGATAGAATGGGGTTTTAGTAACACTATAAGCAATATAATTGTTTTGACAGATTGTCAATCAGTTCTTGAATCAATTAATACATTTTCGATTACGTACTACAATAGTAAGCCAGTTTGTGATATTATCAAGAGTATTGAAAGGTTTAAAAGTTGAGAATTGGAAGTTATGTAAGGGACATTCTGGAACCATAGACAACGAGATGGCAGATTGTCTTGCAAAACCACAAATGAAGATTCACCCTATATTTAATCAGTGAACATTTTAGACGTCTATAATATTCTTAAAGGTAATATGAAAAAGCAATGGGAACAAGAGTGGCGATACTTTGCACGCAATTCAAAAACACAGTATGCTCTAGTTCACCCTAGTTTATCAGGAGAAGTACCGTATATAGCGAATAGTGTACCTAGACCTAGGCTCTTTTCAACAACTATTACTGAAACTTAACCATGAAAAGTTTAAAGCTCATCTTCATAAAGTAGGTAGGTATAGTACACGAACTTTCTTGCTCTTGCGATAATACAACATCGCAGGATCTGAATCACATAATTTTCGCATGCATATATATATATATATATATATATATATATATATATATATATATATATATAATTTCAATCCATGCTGCATAAACTCGCGTAATGTTCACATAATATATTATTTTTATAAGTTATAATTAATGTTGTCTGTCTGTTTGTAAACCTGAATTTTTTTCCTATTATTTTGGAAGACGTGATTAAATATATATATATATATATATATATATATATATATATATATATATATATATATATATATATATGTATGCATATATCACACCGGTAACTCAAAAAATAATGGACCGATTTTGATAAAACTTTGCAAGTACCTTGCTCTTGCAAGTGGCTTGACTATTTTCTTTAGCCAGGAAAACGGGACCAGGCTATCCGGATAAACTTTAGGTTTTCTTTCGAACAAACATTTTATTTCTGAAAATAACAAAGCTATGGTAACCAAATTTTGTAAGTGGGTTAACGTTATCAATCGTAAACTATGTATCAAAATTAAGATCTCTATCTTACGAGAAAAAAAGTTATAAGCGTTTAATATTAAAAAAAAACTCTGGACGCAGTAAGTGCTTTATTGTAGTAAATTTTCATAAAACTATTTTTTAATAGCAATAATGTGTGTTTTTTAAGAAAGCAGGCATGAAATTTGGTTACCAGTATAATCTATATAGTAAAAACAATGTGCCATGTTTCATCAAAAGAACTTTATTGTTTGAAAATGTACAAAAATTTCCGAAAGTTAACTTAAAGTGTTCCCGAAAAAACTCGTTTCTGGGTCAACCTTATAGGCTAATAGCAAATTGAGCTATTCAAATATTAAGCATTTGATCAAAATTCGCTACCATAACGCACTTACTGCATCCAGATTTTTTTTTCTTACAAACATGCATCATATTTCGATGGAAAATGCAAAAATGCAATAACATAAGGCGTGTTTGATTTTAAAAAAAGAATATTTGTATCACCAACGACTTATGGGTCAGCCTGTGATTGTAGAAATAATTTTTTTAAATGTAGCTCAAGACACCCTATAATTAATATATACAATTTTTTTCATATCTTGTATAATAACAGATATATTGAGCTTTATTGATTTTTTTACGAAAATTCTACAAAAATTATATACCATTAAACGATAAACTCTATAGCTAAGAATACTGCCAAGCATCAGAGAAAGGGTCTATTTGAAATGAATTTTCTGGAAATATTTTATTAAAATGAAGGACAATGACGGTTGAAACTAAGACTTCAGGGTTTGTAAAACATTCTTCTTGAGACATCTTATTTCCATAGCCCGTATTAGATTCAAGTTCTTTTCCTAAACGTTTTCTGGAAAACCCCAATTTATTTTTCTTCAAATGCCTATAACTTTTTTTGTCTTTTGACCTACAGAGCTAAATTGTGACATGTGGCTTACCTATAAGGATGTAAACCCGCGTACCAAATTTGGTTGCCCTTACTTTGTTAATTCCGGAGATATAAAATTTTTTCGAAAGAAAACACAAAATTTTCCGGGAAAACCTGGACCGATTTTCCTGGCTAACGAACTTATCCAAGCCATTTGCAAAAGAAAGGTATTCACCAAATTTAATCAAAATCGGCCTATTATTTTTTGAGTTATTGGTGTGATACAGATATATATATATATATATATATATATATATATATATATATATATATATATATATATATATATATATATATATATATAAAATTTAACTGACCCCGGATATGTGTTCTAGGGGGGCCTAATCTCAGGTATAGCAGTTTCATGAATAAAGAAAAGAATAATGCACTCAGCGCTTACCTAACCGTGGGCAACAACAAAATGTTTTTACGGCGGTTACCGTTTGACCGATCTTTGTTGCATCATCGTCAACCACAAGGTAACCTACAGCCAAACTATGACATAATTCTAGAGGTTAGGTCACCATCCGGAGCATATTTACACATTCTAACTTGAGTCAATACAATTGTAAAAGTCCACATATAAATGTTAATTACATATACGTATCAAAAATAAAAATTCTTATCTATACACAAGCTGGTCCAGATAATACATTTTACAATAATAATAATGGTAATAATAAGTGTATTTACTTAGCTTAGAAACATGAAATGTAAGACAAATACACGTATTATACAAATATCAAAATATCTGCAATATACTGGTAACTTAAGGAAATAATATTAGTAATCTTTGAAAGATATTCTTGTGGGCACGTAACTCTCATTTTATCAGTGTGTGTTCATCATGTTCCTTTGTCCGTTTGTAATAGCAATATAATTTAATTTTATAAGTAGTTCCAAGCTGATCAGCTAATGTTAAAATGGCTGCTATAATCCAGAACTATCTATTTTATTAATTAAAATTAATATAAATCCGTGGCACCCTACCCAATCTTCACCATGGAAGTGTGGACCCCGAATTTTATTATATTGACTGCATTATAAGCGCGGGATTGTCAACGATTGTGGTAATGGCATTACCTATATCTTTTCATCAGGGTTTTCGGAAAATTATATTCTTTCAAATATTGGTCTGCATCACTGCAAAATGTTTGATAGAAACTTGTCCCCTGTGGCTCCGGGGACTAACTAAAAGAATAGGCCCAAGGTAACTCCTGCCTGTCGCACGAGGCGACTAATGGGAGTCAAGCAGGTGGTAGTGGACTTGTCCTTTACGTGATAGTAAAGAATTTCTTCACGCCCGAGGAGGTACCACTCCTTACATCAAGGATCCTGTGAAGTCTCAACGGACGTTTCCGGTTTTGGTGTATGAGTCAGTTTCCCTTATAAACAAAAATGATGATAGCTCCTCCATGCACAAAATATTCCTGAGATAAAATACTCCTCCATTCGGATCTCAGGGAGAGGGGTGTACAGGGGGCGCCGGCATCAATATTTAACATATCCTTCTCGGATATATGTGTCCCAAATTCTAACCTGAATTCCGTCCACTGTTTCCTGCAGGCAAATAGGCCCCAACTGCTCCTTCTCACCGAAACCCAAATCAGCGCCGAAACAGCCACTAATCACCTTAACTTCCCGGAGTATGAGCTCCTTACTTCCTTTAGATTGCATGAAGGCGTGTGGGCATACGTCCGTAGCAATCTACCCTGCACCAGACTCCCGAATTTAGAAGCTGGAAGAAAAGACATACTTTGGATGAAACTCGCTCTCAGGGCTGCAACTAAAGTCATCTGTTGCATTTACCGGTCACCTTCTGACAACAACTTAGTCCAGCTCTTCGACTACCTTTCCGAAAAAAACGACCATCTGATTTCTGAATGTCCTTCCTCCGAGGTCACTATTCTTGGTGACTTCAATGGCCATAATAATATTGGTCTGCATCACTGCAAAATGTTTGATAGAAACTTGTCCCCTGTGGCTCCGGGGACTAACTAAAAGAATAGGCCCAAGGTAACTCCTGCCTGTCGCACGAGGCGACTAATGGGAGTCAAGCAGGTGGTAGTGGACTTGTCCTTTACGTGATAGTAAAGAATTTCTTCACGCCCGAGGAGGTACCACTCCTTACATCAAGGATCCTGTGAAGTCTCAACGGACGTTTCCGGTTTTGGTGTATGAGTCAGTTTCCCTTATAAACAAAAATGATGATAGCTCCTCCATGCACAAAATATTCCTGAGATAAAATACTCCTCCATTCGGATCTCAGGGAGAGGGGTGTACAGGGGGCGCCGGCATCAATATTTAACATATCCTTCTCGGATATATGTGTCCCAAATTCTAACCTGAATTCCGTCCACTGTTTCCTGCAGGCAAATAGGCCCCAACTGCTCCTTCTCACCGAAACCCAAATCAGCGCCGAAACAGCCACTAATCACCTTAACTTCCCGGAGTATGAGCTCCTTACTTCCTTTAGATTGCATGAAGGCGTGTGGGCATACGTCCGTAGCAATCTACCCTGCACCAGACTCCCGAATTTAGAAGCTGGAAGAAAAGACATACTTTGGATGAAACTCGCTCTCAGGGCTGCAACTAAAGTCATCTGTTGCATTTACCGGTCACCTTCTGACAACAACTTAGTCCAGCTCTTCGACTACCTTTCCGAAAAAAACGACCATCTGATTTCTGAATGTCCTTCCTCCGAGGTCACTATTCTTGGTGACTTCAATGGCCATAATAAGGATTGGCTTCAAAAACCGATCCACAAGGGAGAGCAGCGGATGCATTTGCAGTCAGCAATTCTTTAGCCAATATGGTTCAGCAACCTACTTACTTTTCTCACAGCTCAAATCCCTTGGATCTCCTTCTTACTACAAAACCTGAATGCAATAAGACATCAGTCACCGCCCCCTTGGTCGCTCAGACCACGGCATGGTCACTTCTTTCTGCGCAATGCAACCCGAGGTCACACAGTTATCATACCCACGTATCGTTTGACACTACAACTCCGCGAACTGTGACGAAATGCGAGATTACTTTTCCTAATTTCCATGGGCGTCTGTCTTCTTCTCTCATCCTGACCCCTCTGATATTTCACAAAACGTCACCGAAACTATCCAAGCTGGCATGGAATTATTTATTTCACGTACACAGAAAACCTCTTGAGCCACTCAAAAGCCCTGGTTCTCTAAATTCTGTGACAAGGCTTGAAAAGGTCAAAGCTCACAAAACGCTTCTACACAATCCCAGTCAAGAAAGCCTTCAAGCATTTAACGACGCAAGACACCGCTATGTCCGCATGCTTTCTTAGGCAAAAAACTCGTTTAATAACCACATCAAAAACAAGGTCCTCTCAAACTCCAACGGCAGCAAACCCTTCTGGACTCTTGCTAAATCTATTGGGAAAAATTTCTGCAAGAGCACGTTGCCACCTGTTGTTTCAGGGGATGAAATTGTTTCTACCGCCCTGGGCAAGGCTGAATTTTTTGCCTCGTTGTTCGCCGGCAATTCTACTCTCAACCCACCTCCAAATGTTCAACCACCAACAGTCCCCAATGTCGCCATAAAATGACGGATATCAAAACTAAGTTCCTAGCAACTACAGACCTATTTGCCTCCGTTCAGTCGTCTCTAAAGTGATGGGAAAATATATTAACACCGAATTACTAAAAATTTTTGAAAACATAGTCTAATCCACGACAGGCAGTATGGATTCTGTAAGCGCAGATCAACTGACGACCTGCTTTCCTTTGTCATCCATTCTTGTAACTACACGGTGAATCCCATATTGTCGATCTAGACATATTCAAAGCATACGACCAGGTCTGGCATACAGCGCTGCTTAATGAACTTTCGGCCTATGGCCTACCACCAAAACTCTGTACCTGGACTGCAGATCTCCTCTCCAACCGGAGAATTTCTGTTGTCGTGGATGGTCATTCCTCTAAACTGTATCCAATTAATGCAGGAGTCCCTCAAGGTTCAGCTTTAGCCCCTACTTCATTTCTTCTCCACATCAATGACCTCCTTTCTAGCACATCTAATCCAGTTCACAGTTACGCGGACGACAGCACCCTCCTCTATAATAGACAATATTCTAAGCCTGTGTCTTCAGCCCAATTAGATGAGGATCGGAGACTCATGAAGGGTTCTGTCTCTGTGGATCTCCAAAAAAAATATTAGACTGGGGAAGCATACATCTTGTACAATTCAACTCCACCAAATCTGAGTCTTGCTTTCTATCTCATAAGAGATACACCAGCCCTAGACCGATCACAATGAACAACAAAGTTATTCACAGTAATGAGTCCTTTTCACTTGTTGGCGTCTCTGTGGATCGAAATCTCAATTGTCACCCACATGTCGCATCAATTGCAGAAGCGGCTGCTAAGAAATTGGGTTTCCTCTTCCAGGCTCGCAAATTTTTTTTTATCAGCTAATCTCTATACCTTATATACTTTACAAATAAGGCCAAACCTCGAATGCTACTTCCATATTTGGGATGCCGCTGCCGCTTCTACACTCGCTATCCTGGACTCCATTCAGAAGAGAGCTATACGTCTCATTGGTGACCCTACCCTCACCCAAAGTCTGCGATCCCTTGCCCACCGACTTGCCGTTGGTGACCTCTTTCTCTTTTATAGATATCTGCACGGGCACTGCTCAATGGAGCTTTATTCCATAGTTCCTCCACCTGCTGCAGATATACCCGGGGAACAGAGCGAATGCACCCTTTTACTGTCCAGGTCACTAGACATAGAACATCTTGTTATGCCCGCCCTTTTGTCCCGAGGACTTCCAAGTTGTGGAATTCCTTGCCGGCACATGTTTTTCGTTCTCCTCCGAACCTCCAAACCTTCAAGCCCAAAATTAACAGGTTGCCTCTTTCCTCCTTGTCGACACCCACGGTACAATAGTATTTAGGCTGTGAGCCCTCGTGGTGTGTTGTTGAAATAAAAAAAAATATATTTTTAATGATTTGCGCCTTAAAAAAGCTATAACAGGTTCAGCTGATACGAAAAAACACAACCTTTTAATTTAACTGGGATGGTCAAAAATTTAACACAAACTGGAAGACCCCAGACCGCCACAAACGAAGATATTAGAGGAAACATCGCCATTGTTGGGAATAGATGAACCTGATTTTTTTAATTTTGAGATATAGCCTGAACACACTGACGCGCGTGGAGAAACTTACCTGTAGCAATATTGCTCAAACCGTCAAATATATATTTCATTTAGCATTCAGCAACGCCGTATGCAACTTAATCTTTATTTTAGACTACACACGAATCTCAGGAAATCATCGAAACATTGTAAAATGAACGCCGCATACCGACAAACCTAATCCTAACATTTTGATAGATACAAACACTTTCCTTCAGTTTATCTTGTGGGTCGAGGTGAGATAACAAATCTGATAAGCAAGCGTTCAACTGGTTACATAATATGTGTTAACGGAAATTTATCATACCAACATACACGCAGATGCATGCGGAGATCTCTGGCGATTTAAGAGATAGGTCTGTCTAACGGTGAGGTAACTGTAAGTGTTGTAACTTTTCGTAGCGGTTTGAAATACGTATTGTGTATTGACCAATATGCATGAAAATGGTTTAAACTGAAATAGAAGACAGCAAATATAAGCAAAATATTAATATAATCTCAATACCCCAATTTGACATCATTGTCAACTTATCGTATAAAGGTTTTTTTTATTTCAACAACACACCACGGGGGCTTACAGCCTAAATACTATTGTACCGTGGGTGTCGACAAGGAGGAAAGAGGCAACTTGTTAATTCTGGACTTGAAGGTTTGGAGGTTCGGGGGAGAAGGAAAAACATGCGCCGCCAAGGAATTCCACAACTTGGAAGTCCCCGGGACAAAAGAGCGGGCATAACAAGATGTCTGGTGACCTGGACAGTAAAAGGGTGCATTCGCTCTGTTTCCCTGGTAGATCTGTTGGGGGCAGCAGGTGGGGGAACTATGGAAGAAAGCTCCTCTGACCAGTGTCGGTGCAGATACCTATAAAAGAGAGAGGGGTCACCAACGGCACGTAGGTGGGCAAGGGATGGCAGCCTTTAGGTGAGAGTAAGGTCACCGATGAGACGTATAGCTCTCTTCTGAATGGAGTTCAGGATAGCCAGTGTAGAAGCGGCAGCAGTACCCTAGATGTGGGAGCAGTATTCGAGGTTTGGTCTTATTTGTGAAGTATATAAGGTATAGAGATTAGCTGGTGGAAAGTATTTGCGAGCCCGGAAGAGGAAACCTAATTTCTTAGCAGCCGCTGCTGCAATTGATGTGACATGTTCGTGCCATTTGAGATTTCAATCCACAAAAATGCCAACAAGTGAAGGACTCATTCTTTGAATAACTTGGTTATTTATTGTGATGGGTCTAGGGCTGGTGTATATCTTATGAGAAAGAAAGCAAGACTGTGATTTGGTGGGGTTGAATTGTACAAGATTACTATTTCCCCAGTCTAATATTTTTTGGAGATCCACGGAGATAGAACCCTCCATGAGTCTGCGATCCTCATCTAATTGGCGTTAAAGAGACAGGCTTAGAATATTGTATATTTGAGTGGACGGTGCTGTCGTCCGGGTAACTGTGAACTGGGTTGGATGTGCAAGAGAGGTCACTGATGTGGAGAAGAAACAAAGTAGGGGCTAAAGCTAAACCTTGAGAAACTCCTGCATTAATTGAATATAGTTTAGAGGAATGGTCATGTACGACAACAGAAATGCTCCGGTTGGAGAGGAAATTTGCTGTCCACGTACAGAGTTTTGGTGGTAGACCATAGGTCGGTAGTTTATTAAGCAGCGCTGCATGCCAGATCTGGTCGAATGCTTTCGATATGTCTAGAGCGACAATCTGGGATTCACCATGTAGTTCCATAGACTTGTTCCAAAAATGGGTGACAAAGGAAAGGAGGTCGGCAGTCGATCTGTGCTGACGGAATCTATACTGCCTGTCTTGGATTAGACTGTGTCTTTCAAGAAATTTTAGTAATTCGGTGTTTATATACTTTTCCATCACTTTAGAGACGACTGAAAGGAGGGAAATAGGCCTGTAGTTGCGCATTTTTTGAGAACAATTGCTGGAATCTCGTCAAGGCCAGAGGCTTTCCTGGTATTAAGAGAAGAGAGCATCATTCATACCTCTTTTAACTGTCCTCCATTTCATATGCGAGATTTTATTTGTATCGCCGTTTGTCCATTGCTGTGATTTGAGGTTTTAATGCTTCTAATTCTGCCTTCACCCACATAGTGCAAGGAAACAAAAGCGACAGTCAATGAAAATAGCCACTATGATAGATTTCTTGTAAAGTTCCTGTTATATAAAAAACAGAACGAAGCCCCTGAAGATGGCCAGATTTATGGGCCGAAACGCGTAGGGCTTTTACTTAATAAAAATTCAGTCTAGAGTATAGCCTTGTTCTGTTCTTTTTTACCTTGGAAATCTTTCATACCTTTTTAGTTTTGGAAATGATATCCGTCATTTTGTGCGCGACATTGGGGACTGTTGGTGGTTGAATATTTGGAGGTGGGCTGAGAGTAAAATTGCCGGCGAACAACGAGGCAAAAAGTTCAGCCTTGCCCAGGGCGGTAGAAACAATTTCATCCCCTGAGACAAGAGGTGGGAACGTGCTCTTGCAGAAATTATTCCCAATAGATTTAGCAAGAGTCCAGAAGGGTTTGCTGCCGCTGGAGCTTAACAGGACTTTGTTTTTGATGTGGTTATTAAACGAGTTTTTTGCCTCAGAAAGAATGCGGACATAGCGGTTTCTTGCGTCGTTAAATGCTTGACGGTTTTCTTGACTGGGATTGTGTAGAAGCTTTTTGTGAGCTGTGACCTTTTCAAGTCTGGCCTTGTCACAGGATTTAGAGAACCAGTTCTTTTGAGTGGCTGCAGAGGTTTTCTGTGTACGTGGAATAAATAATTCCATGCCAGCTTGAATAATTTCGGTGAGATATCAGAGGGGTCAGGATGAGAGAAGCAGACAGACGCCCAGGGAAATGCGGAAAAGTAATCTCGCATTTCGTCCCAGTTCGCGGAGTTCTAGTGCCAAACGATACGTGGGTGTGATGACTGTGTGACCTCGGGTTGCATTGCACAGGAAGCGGTGACCATACCATGGTCTGAGCGACCGAGCGAGGCGGTGACTGATACTTTATAGCATTCAGGATTTGTAGTAAGAAGGAGATCCAAGGGACCATATTGGCTAAAGAATTGCTGACTGCAAAGACCTCCGCTGCTCTCCCTTGTGGATCGGTTTTTGAAGATCCCAGCCATTCCTTATTATGGACATTGAAGTTTGTGACCTCGGGTTGCATTGCGCAGGAAAAAGTGGCCATGCCGTGGTCTGAGCGACCCAGGGGGGCGGTGACTGATATCTTATAGCAGTCAGGATTTGTAGTAAGAAGGAGATCCAGGGGATTTGATCTGTGTGTTGGGATGCGAGGAAAATAAGTAGGTTGCTGAACCATATTGGCTAAAGAATTGCTGACTGCAAAGGCCTCCGCCGGTCTTCTTAGTGGATCGGTTTTTGAAGATCCTAGTCATTCCTTATTATGGACATTAAAGTCATCAAGAATAGTGATCTCGGAGGAAGGATATTCAGAAATCAGATGGTCGGTTTTTTTTAGAAAGGTAGTCAAAGAGCTGGACAAAGTTGTTGTCAGAAGGTGACCGGTAAATGCAACAGATGAATTTAGTTGCAGCCCTGAGAGAGAGTTTTATCCATAGTATGTCTTTTCTTCCTTTAGACAAATAAGGAACATATGCGTTGATATGGCAATACAACAATCGTTTATGACACTGGTCATTTATTTGCTACATGAATCTTACAACTGAGAGCCTCGGTGGTTCAGTGGTAAGAACGTGTGCCTCAGAACCGAAGGTAACTGGTTTCGATTCCCAGTGCCCCTTTCACCTTTTTAGTACATACTATAAAATTAGAATCAACCGAGATTGTGGCATTGTATTTGGGAAAGTTGAATGTTTACACGTGCCGCCCTTCGGAGGGAGCGTAAAGCCGACGGTCCCGTGTCCATGCGTTGTTAGGCACGTTAAAGGTCCCTATCCTCTATATACAAGACAAAATTTCCAGAATAGTGAGGTAAAAGTTCTCCCTGGCCGACGTGAAAGAAACAAAAAGTCTGGACGCAGCAAGTACCTTATGGTAGTGAATTTTCATAAAAATGTTTTTAATAGCAAATATGTCTTTTTTCAATTAAAGCAGGCATCCAATTTGGTAAAATTCGCTAAAAATTATAGATTATTAAACCATACTAGTAGACCTGTGCAGTGGTGGAAATTCGACCGCAAAATTCACTACCATAGCGCACTTGCTGCGCCCAGGCTTTTATTTTCATTGAAAACGTCTAATTTTCAATTGTCAATAATTCGTAACCAGTTGAGATAGGTATGGGGCATCATATGCGAAACATATCTAGAATACACACATACACACGCACACACTCGCACGCGCACACACGCAGACCTACCACTTATCTACATCACTCACTGTTCACTCATCGCATTAAATCTCTCAATTCCATCAATTCTGTCATTTCAGATCTAGTCCTAGAGATAATCCATTTTTTAACATATCTCACATAAAGATGAGTGGAGTTTAAACACTTCGTGAATGGAGGTAACATGCTGTATAACTTTGGCCCAAGATAAACAAAAGATCTCTGGAATACTGCTTTCGATGTTCTAGGCAGTTCAATTTCTACATCATCTCTGTATCGTGTTTCGTACCTGTGATTTATCCTTTTTGAGTCCAATCTATGCTGACGCTGGTAAAGAAGCAATCTTAAGGCATACATTTGCCTAACATCCAGCAAATTACATTCCAGATAAAACTGGTCGAAGGGGTACGTTATCAGTTTATTTAAAATAATTTTATCAACCACTTCTGTGTCACTTTGAGATTCTTTAAATGCGTTCTCGCTATACTTCCCCATGCAACAGTACAATTATTCAGTAAGCTTTCGGCTACGGCACAATAAATTATTTTTAGATGTTTTTCCGAAAATAGGCCTTTAAATACCTTAAACTTACATTATACTATAATACATCTCAGCTTTTTTACTAACGAATCAACATGCAAGTTCCATCTCATATGCCTATCCACTATCACTTCTAAATATTTTGTACTCTCTCTAGCTTTAATCTTTTGTATGTCATCCGATGTTCCACAACAAAACACAAGCTCTGTGTAGGTTGGTAAATGGTTTTCATAGCAACCAAATGGCAAAAAAAAAGTATTCTCTAAATTAATCGTTAACGACATACTTTCCAACTAGCCAATCACACGAGTAAAATCATTCTGTGCCACTGTTTTTAATGATGACCATGATTTGGCCTGGTAAAATATAACCTGACCTGACCTGCCCACTCTTTGAAGCATTGTACAAGTCATTCAGGTAAATTGTAAACAAAATAGGGCCAAGTACAGTTCCCTGTGGCACTCCACACATAATTTGCTTTGGATCGCTTAACTCACCGTCTATTTTCATACATTGCTGCCTATATGAGAGGTAACTCCGAAGAAGACTAAACGACGTTCCTCTAAGACCTAAGGACTCAACCACCTGCAACAGCTTTTCATGATCCACCGTGTCGAATACTTTAGGGAGATCTATAAAAATGCAAAGTCACGGCAAACCCTCACGTAAGGCACCGAAAACCTTTTCACTCAGACGCAACACAGAATCCTGAGTGAATCTTTTTGTTCTAAAGCCAAAATGACAGTCGGAAAGCACTTTATATTTATCCAAATAACCATCAATTTTTTTTTTATATTTTTTCAAATATTTGTCCAATGTTTGAGGTCAGTGAGATGGGTCTATAATTTTGAATATCAGTGATGTCTCCCGCTTTAGTAATGGTGACACCACAGACACTTTAAAAGATTGTGGAACAACAATACCCACCTGAAAAAAACTGTTTATTATGTTATTATGTATGCAATCGGTGGGGTATTTGATCCATAACGAGCTTTAAAACTTTACCTTTATATATATATATATATATATATATATATATATATATATATATATATATATATATATATATATATATATATATATATATATATATATATATATATATAATTGTGTGTGTGTGCGTTTCTGTGATCATCATCTCATAAATGCGGAAGGCAATGGTAAACCACCGTATTGCTTCATATTTCCTAGAGACAACAACCGTGGAAGACAAATCAATGGTGCGACAAGATGACATCGCCTTTAGACTGTGATCATGCTGATAATGCGACGATGACAATGATGATGACGTTGATGATAAATATGCTAAGTTACCTGTTTCAGTGTATCTTACTTTATATGAAAAAAATATTATTAATTTTGTGCATTACTTCATCAGGACCCTGTATATTGTTGGTTTCTTTTTCATAAATTACAAACAATTTATTGAATAAAGTTTCACGAATTCGAGTCAAAATCAGAAGTAATCCAGAAAATGATTCTTCAACTAACCAATATTTAAAAGTGTAACAAACAATATTTTTAGATCATATTTATTTTTTAAATTATTTTAAGTACGTGAGTTATGTAGCTTTCACCTTGTATTTGCGCCATATATCATCGTAATCGATGTATCCGTCTACATGTCTAATGTATATTTGAAAGTTATAATTATTTGGCACTTGACTTAGGTATAAAAATAAATATTGTTTAAATACATGAATAGAAAAACAGAACAAAATAAGCAAATGATTTCTTAGTTCTTCAAAAGATTAGATTTCCAGCCACTGTCGTTCAGTGGTAAAAACGTGTCTGTAGCTTCTGATCGTGACTGTGCGTCCCACTAGGAGATTCACCTTATTTTGCTTTTCCAGTACACACTGAAAAAATATCGTGGGATTGTGTTTCACAACGCAACAATCCCTTTCACGAAAAGTAGTCATTTCTTTACAAAAGTAGTAACTAGGTGGCAGCACGTTGCTTCGTGTCTTACCACTCAGCGTTGGAAGGCTGGCTACCATAGCCGTATTACTTTATAGGTGCATTTTCGCTACAATTAGTATGCCGTACTGAAGAGCTCTAATAAGAGCGAAACCGGTCTACAGTTTTAATTGTGGTGAGAATGCATCTAGCCTTACATCTAAAAGAAGTGTTTTAGGAATTTGATAATGTTACCGGAAGTCTCCAGCCAAGCACTGAGAGCGTGATTCATTGTTGTATGTTTCAACCTGCTGGGACGAGCGGCATGTTGTTTGAAATGTTTTTAGTGTTTCCGTAGAAATCATTTTTTGTAACATTTTTGTGAAATGTTGGTAATTAATAATAAATGTTTAATAAGTTGTTGTAAATAAAAGCTGTCGAATTTTTGTGAAAAATATAATATATAACTTTTTAAGTTTCTTTTCGGAAAATGGTTATACTTTTTGAACCAACAAAGCTATTTTAATAAAACGTGGTATATTGTTACTACTATATCGGTTATACTGTCAACCAACCTTTTAAAAACAATACATATTTGACATTAAAAACCTTTTTACGAAAATTAGCTACCATGGCGCACTTGCTGTGTCCAGACATTTTATTTATTATGGTTTGATAGTTATGTTTTGAGGTTAAGTAGTAAATGATTATCACTCAAATAGATATAACAACGTCTGTATTCTATGCTTCTTAAATTGGATACCAAAGAATAATAACGTGTTTTGTTTATTTATCATGGTTTGACAGTTCTGTTTTGAGGTTAAATAGTAAATGATTGTACATGTTTCGAAAATTGGAGATCAAAGAATAAGAATATTAACGTTATTATTCGTTTTTTTTTACATAGGTTTTTTAATGGGTTATTTGAATAATAAGTTGACTTGACTTTTATGAATTCTGGAGCAGGAACATTTTATTTATTTTCACTTGCGTGTTAAAGATCTATTAAAATGAATCGGAGAAGAAATTAGGGTTTAGTTCGCCATAATGGATTCTTATATAAAATGAGGCTCACAGAAAATAACACACGTTAGATAAAGTAGCCATTTCAGTAGACATTTTTTATTGTTAATATTAGTAAATTGTTATTAAGAAAATTCATTAATAGAATTTGTTTTAAAAAACTTTGTTGGAAAAACCGGTTCAATTAGGTTGAGTAAAACGAAATTATGCAGGCGATTAACAAGGAAAAATACCTTCCACGTTTATAATTTGGCAGATACATTCCTTTTCTAAACATGAATTACAGTTTCTTCTGGAAAGCTTTTGCAACTTTAATGAAATTTACTAGGTGAATATTGGAACCTGTGATGAGCTTTGATAAGTACACTTGGAGAACCCAAATCACCACAACACATTTTAAAAGATGACGATGGTTTCACTAACCAAGTTAGCGTCATCAGAGAATGAAAAATTGTCATTTCAATTTTCCATCTTTTTCATCATTTTTTATTTTCTGATGACGCTAACTTGGTTAATAAAACGATCGTCAGGTCTTTTAAAATGTGTTGTGGTGATTTGGGTTGTCCAAGTGTACTTATTTAATGAAATTTGGAAAACAGGTTTCTTTTAAAGAGACTTACAGTACCTAGATTCACCAAATTTTAGTTTTCTAGCGTCACAGAAAATTGAGTTTTGGGCATTCAGGTTTTTTTTTCCCCAGAAGAAGCTAGAACACAAGATTTTAATATTTGTGATGCTGATAGAAAGAGATAAATTCTGTGTGTCTTAGGACATTTAAACCCCATCTTCGGCGTCTGTTTAAATGAAAAGTATTACTTTTAGTAATATTCCCTTATAAGCAAAAATGATTATGGCTCCTCCTTGTACAAAAGATTCCGGAGGTAAAATACCCCCCATTCGGATCCACAAGGAACAGCAGCGGAGGCCTTTGCAGACAGCAATTCTTCAGCCAATATGGTTCAGCAACCTACTTACTTTCCTCGCATCCCAACACAGCTCAAATCCCTTGGATCTCCTTCTTACTACAAATCCTGACTGCTGGGTCGCTCAGACGACGGCATGGTCACTGCTTCCTATGCAATGCAACCTGAGGTCACACAGTCATCACACTCACGTATCGTTTGGCACTACAACTCCGCGGACTGGGACGAAATGCGAGATTACTTTTCCTCATTTCCATGGGCGTCTGTCTGCTTCTCTCATCCTGACCTCTCTCATATATCACAAAACGTCACCGAAATTATCCAAGTTGGCATGGAATTATTGATTCCACGTACACAGAAAACCTCTGCAGCTACTCAAAAGCCCTGGTTCTCTAAATCCTGTGACAAGGCCAGACTTGAAAAGGTCAAAGCTCACAAAAAGCTTCTACACAATCCCAGTCAAGAAAACCGTCAAGCATTTAACGACGCAAGAAACCGCTATGTCCGCATTCTTTCTGAGACAAAAAAACTCGTTTAATAACCACATCAAAAACAAAGTCCTCTTAAGCTCCAGCGGCAACAAACACTTCTGGACTCTTGCTAAATCTATTGGGAATAATTTCTGCAAGAGCACGTTCCCACCTCTTGTCTCAGGGGATGAAATTGTTTCTACCGCCCTGGGCAAGGCTGAACTTTTTGCTTCGTTGTTCGCCGGAAATTCTACTCTCAACCCACCTCCAAATGTTCAACCACCAACAGTCCCCAATGTCGCGCATAAAATGACTGATATCATTTTCAAAACTAAAAAGGTACGAAAGATGCTCTCTTCTCTTAATACCAGGAAAGCCTCTGGCCTTGACGAAATCCCAGCAATTGTTCTCAAAAAATGCGCACCAGAACTTGCTCCTGTCCTGAGACGTCTGCTTCAGACATCTTACAATAGAGGCATATTCCATGGTAACTGGAAAACTGCTCGAGTACAACCCGCCCCAAGAAAGGATCCAAAGCGCTTCCTAGCAACTACAGGCCTATTTCTCTCCTTTCAGTCGTCTCTAAAGGGACGGAAAAGTATAATAACACCAAATTACTAAAATTTCTTAAAAAACACAGTCTAATCCACGACAGGCAGTATGGATTCCGTCAGCGCAGATCAACTGCCGAACTCCTTTCCTTTGTCACCCATTCCTGGAACAAGTCTATGGAACATTCGACCAGCTCTGGCACGCAGCGCTGCTTAATAAATTACCGGCCTATGGCCTACCACCAAAACTCTGTACGTGGACAACAAATTTCCGCTCCAACCGGAGCATTTCTGTTGTCGTGGATGTCCATTCCTCTAAACTGTATCCAATTAATGCAGGAATTCCTCAAGGTTCAGCTTTAGCCCCTACTTTGTTTCTTCTCCACATCAATGACCTCCTCTCTAGCACATCCAACCCAGTTCACAGTTACGCAGACGACAACACCCTCCACTCAAACATACAATATTCTAAGTCTGTCTCTTTAGCCCAATTAGATGAGGATCGCATCGCAAACTCATGGAGGGTTCTGTCTCCGTGGATCTCCAAAAAACATCAGACTGGGGAAGTAGAAATCTTGTACAATTCAACCCCACCAAATCACAGTCTTGCTTTCTTTCTCATAAGAGATACACCAGCCGCAGACCCATCACAATAAACAACCAAGTTATTCAAAGTAATGAGTCCTTTTCACTTGTTGGCATTTCTGTGGATCGAAAGCTCAATTGGCACCAACATGTCACATCAATTGCAGAAGCGGCTGCTAAAAAATTAGGTTTCCTCTTCCGGGCTCGCAAATACATTTCACTAGCTAACCTCTATACCTTATATACTTCACAAATAAGACCAATCCTCGAATACTGCTCCCACATCTGGGGTGCTGCTGCCGCTTCTACACTCGCTATCCTGGACTCCATTGAGAAGAGCGCTATACGTCTCATCGGTGACCCTACCCTCACCCAAAGGCTGCCATCCCTTGCCCACCGACGTGCCGTTGGCGACCTCTCTCTTTCTCTCTCTCTCTCTCTCTCTCTCTCTCCCTCTCTTTTATAGATATCTGCACGGGCACTGCTCAGAGGAGCTTTCTTTCATAGTTCCTCCACCTGCTGCCCCCAACAGATCTACCAGGGGAACAGAGCGAATGCACCCTTTTACTGTCCAGGTCACCAGACATAGAGCATCTTGTTATGCCCGCTCTTTTGTCCCGAGGACTTCCAAGTTGTGGAATTCCTTGCCGGCACATGTTTTTCCTTCTCCCCCGGACCTCCAAACCTTCAAGTCCAGAATTAACAAGTTGCCTCTTTCCTACTTGTCGACAACCCACGGTAAGATAGTATTTAGGCTGTGTTGTTTAAATAAAAATAAATTAAAAAATGCCGTACTAATAGTGTAAAATCGTTATGAAAATTCATTATTATAACGCACTTGCTGCGTCCCGAAATTTTGTGATTTCTGGGGTGATTCTGCTTTTTTTTTCAGATTACATCCACACTGTCCATTATAATATAGATTATTACATAAATAGCATGATATTTAGTTGGTAGACATCCAAAGTCCAAAAATTAAATCTGAAGCATCGCATGACAATATTTTACCTCTATTAGCACATAGGAATCTTGATTGGTTTGATTATCTAAATTGTTAAGCAATAACACGAGTACGTAACACTGGAATAACCATATTTAAATGCAAAAGTCACTGTAAAGGTTATATCAATGAAAATATTTTAGAAGGCATGCAATTTAACGAGTCTATATTAATTTTGTTGATGCAATGTTTGCATAAAAGTTGTAAAATCAAATAGCGAATAAAATATGTGTTTACTGCATGGTTTATTACACGTTAGAATGTATTTTTGTGCATTTAGTATACTTTAAATTGTAAAATCCTCCTACGCAAATGTTTCCCAGAATAAGAATGCATAAATATGTATATGGGTATGTTTGAAATTAAATATATTAATAGCTACGAGAAGTCTTAAAATACCTTTCGTCTTATTATATTTTAATCATTATTATTATTACACTCAACAGGCGATGTCGCCTTATCTTCGTCAACTCTCTCTAGTAGGTCTTTTCATTTAATTGTAACATTCACACTCTAAGTGAGTGGTGAGACACGAAGAAACGTGCCGCCACCTAGTTGCGGAGCCAATAGTACGTTGTCACGCTAGCTCCAAATAACACAAAGTGTTAAAAAATAGAGACTGTATGCAACCAACTAACAATTTAGTAAATTGTGAGCCCTGGCCCATTTCTACCATACATTCACACTCTATCAATTGGGCTAGGCGTTCCAGACTACACGGCAAAAACTCTAAAAGTCCATTTTTACTTTTTTCTTATTATTTTTTAATAATTATTAATATTACACTCGACAGGCGATGTCGCCTTGTCCTCGTCAACTCTCTCTAGTAGGTCTTTTCCTTTTATTGTAACATTCACACTCTATCAATTAGGCTAGGCGTTCCAGACTAAACGGCAAAAACGCTGAAAGTCAATTTTTAGGGTATAATAAGATAAAAGTAGCAAAAAATGAGTGTAAAAAATAGAACCGCTGATAGTCTAAAGGTTATTCACGAAAGAAATAATCTCGTTCACGACAAAAACACTGAAAGTTAAGGCAAAACACAACAAAAACGTTGTAGCTGTTTCTTCGCTGTACACGTGCGGTTCGAGTATATTACATGTTTTAGTTAATTTTTGTAGAAAAAATTCACTAATAAAGAGACCCCAGCCTTCTGAATTTCGAAAAAAAATCATCAAATGAGAGCGAACTAGGACCATGGAATCGATCCACCTGCAGCAGGTCTCGTCTATTCCCCGCTTCCTGACAGCTGCCAGTACCGATCCGAATGAGGTGTTGCTGAAGACCTCCTCTATGTCTAGGAAGGACCCCAACGCCACCTCCCTATTCTTCAGTTTTAGCACCAGTTTGTGCAGTGCTGTTTCTGTTGAGACTCCTGCTCCGTATGCATATTGTCTGCAGTGTAGGGGATATGCTTCCAGTGCACCGCCCCTAATATGCCGGTCGAACAGTTTTTCCATTGTTTTTGGCAAGAAGGACGTGAGACTTATTGGCCTCGGTGACTTTTCCTGGTCTGTTGGACGCCCAGGTTTAGGAATAAATACAAGCGTGGCCAGTCGCCATGCGCTCGGAATGTACCCCAGAGCCAGGCTGGCCCTAATAATTAGGCTAAGCGCCGGCGCCAGTATGTCTATACCCTGTTGGCGCATGATGGGCATTACTGTCTTACTTTGGGTGTATTCTCGCTGTAATTAGTTCAATGCATTGACGACCTCTAATTAGAGCAAAACCGGTCTGCGTCTCTAATTATGGTGAGAATACATCTAGCATTACTTATTTAAACTTGTTCACACTTTTGCCTCCGCACTGTATAGGATATCTTGTAGCCGACAGAAATGTACCTTTATGAAATAAATTGAGAGGAAAATTCCGTTAAATTTCCGATTTTTCACTTGTGGATTTCAAACCTTTTAGATCCAGACTTTTCACTTTTGAAAAAAATTTGCAAATGAGCGCGAACTAGGACCCCTAGAACCTATATCCGAGGTCAGTTTTAATTTTTATATGTTTATATATATATATATGTATATATATATATATATATATATATATATATATATATATATATATATATATATATATATATATATATATATATATATACAGGTGTTCAAATAAGGACACGGACCGGTTATATCTCGAAAACCGTCGCAGCTGCAGCTTTCGGAAAAAAAATTGCATAAGTAAAGTGGCCATGAGAAAATGTTGGAAATTATTTTCAGCTTTCTACATCTGCCGCTAGGTGGCGAAAATGCCATGGCTTATCTAAATTCATTAATTTCTCGAAAATAATGACCCATAACGTAAGCTAGTTTTAGGTAATTTGTAATCAACGTTCACTTATCTACAAGTTCTGTTAAAAAAAAATTCCATATGGACCAGTGGCGGAGGTAGGGGGCGAGGATTTTTATTTTATAAACAAATGCCTATAACTTGATAACTAGTATACATAATTTCAAGAATTTTGGCTTGTTGGAAAGA
This sequence comes from Tillus elongatus, assembly GCA_964006375.1. Classification (NCBI taxonomy): domain Eukaryota; kingdom Metazoa; phylum Arthropoda; class Insecta; order Coleoptera; family Cleridae; genus Tillus; species Tillus elongatus. The sequence continues at coordinate 37,454,124 of OZ023262.1, read as the reverse complement.
GATTTCATACGAAATTCCACGTATTAGTATTTTAAATCCACAGCCACACATGCGCAAAATACAGAGGGCGTTAGAGTAGAGGAATCTAGTTTTATTAACTTTTTGGAAAATTTTCAAATAGCAGCATAGTATTATAATAAAACTATCAAAAAGTGGATGAAGTTAGAAAGAACTGTGGAAACCCAAAACGAATATGTTTTTCCGTTTCAGAGAAAACTCGAATTTTAGGTATTTTGGTGCTTATTATACCATTTCTCAAAATTTTATATGTATATAGCAAAATCTCTATAAAATATTAGTTTTCAGGCATCTTTATACAAATTAGCATAGTTACCAATAATAATTCATCACTTTAGTATGAAATAAATTTATTACCTTATCATAAAACTAAGATACAAGAGCCAAGAACCGAATTTAACGTTGTATTCGTAAATTAAGTGATTATATTATGAAAATAAAACTATATGAATGTAAAAAACCAAAAATTTAAACAACATTTTATTATTTACAAATGTTCAAACTGCTGTCCATTTTCATGTATACATTTAACTAATCTCTGACGAGTAGAGGCTACCGCCGTTTGCACTTCAGCCGTGGATATGCAATTAACAGCAACTTGTATTCTTTCCATCATATTTTCTCTAGTCGTTGGTCGACTTTGATATACCAAATCTTTCACTCTCCCCCATTAATAAAAATCTAAGCAAGTCAAATCAGGTGATCTGGGTGGCCATGGAAATAAGCTTCCTCTTCCTATCCACCGATTTGGAAATTGAACATTAAGATATTCGCGTATACTTTGCGCGAGGTGTGCTGGACACCCGTCATGTTGCAACCACATTATTAATCTTGTTTCTAGGGAAATGTCTTTCAATAAAATTTTTAAGCTTTGAGTTAAAAAAAAATTAAATACAGATCTCCGTTAAGTGGTCCGTCAAAAAAATATGGTCCAACAATTTTCCCTTCAGATATACCACACCATACGTTTAGAGTCCATCGATTTTTCCGATCTAATTCTCTCATCCAATTGGGATTACTGTCCGACCAATAGTGCATATTATGGAGATTTACTTTCCCACAATTTAAAAATGTTGCTTCATCTGTCAATTGTATTTGTGATAGAAATCGTGGTGTTTCTTCCAGTTTTCACTGGAAAAAACTTTTATCTCAAAAAATAAATAAGCTATGATAACCAAATTTGGTAGGTAGGTTTACGATATAAAAAGTAAACTATGCAGCAAAATTGAGATTTCTATGTTACAAGAAAAAAAGTTATAATAAAATATTTTGTGCCAGATCATTTCTATGAAAATTCACTACCATAACGCACTTGCTGCGTCCAGGCTTTTTTATTTCGATTTACCTAATCAAATAGCGTGTACTAAAGTAGATGAATCACTTTAATATATTTGTTTGCTTTCGATAAAAAGTTTACGATACGATTACTGTGTACACATGCTACATTTACAGATATAGTATCCGAATTTATATTATCAGGGGGCGACAATTCCACTCGATGTAGGTTTGGAACAAATCGTATTTTATTACGGTTGAAACTAATGCACATGTGATTTCCGATAATTCAGTTTGCTTCTGGGAAAACATATTGTTGAGAAAATTATCGTATGTTACAAATTATTTAAAAGGTGACGACCTGTTTCAAACAACATAAAATTGTGCTGAGTCTGTGATCTTACTGTAGATAAGGATAAACGTTAAACAAACTGGCCATATTTAATTTTTCCTAGTGTAAACAACTTCGTTGCTATGGCAACTAATTCTTCTTTTAGTGGAGGAGATCTCGACTTTTGAATTTTGAAAAAATTTCTTCAAATGAGTGCTAATTAGGCCCCCCAGAACATGTATCCGGGGTCAGTTGCAATTTTTATATGTTTATATATATATATATATATATATATATATATATATATATATATATATATATATATATATATATATATATATATATATATCACACCTATAACTCAAAAAATAATGGGCGGATTTTGATTAAATTTGGTGAATACCTTCCTTTTGCAAATGGCTTAAATAAGTTCGTTATACAGGAAAATCGGCCCATTTTCCCGGAAAATTTGGTGTTTTCTTTCGAAAAAAATGTAAGAGCAACTAAATTTGGCACGCGGGTTTATACCTTTATGGGTAAGTCACCTACTAAAATTTAGCTCTGTAGGTCAAAAAACAAAAAAAGTTATGGGCATTTAAAGAAAAATAAATTGGGGTTTTCCTCAAAACGTCAAAGTTGCGATTTAAAACGTCAAAATCGGCAACAGTTAGGCAAATAACTTGAATCTAATACGGGCTATGTAAATAAAATGTCTCAAGAAGACTGTTTTACAAACCCTGAAGTCTTAGTTTCAACGGTCATTGTCCTTCATTTTACTAAAATATTTCCAGAAAATTTATTTCAAATAGACCCTTTCTCTGATGCTTGGCAGTAGTCTTACCTATAGAGTTTATCGTTTAATGGTATCTAATTTTTGTCGAATTTTCGTAAAACAATCAATAAAGTTCATTATATCCGTTATTATACAAGATATGAAAAAAATTGTATATATTAATTATAGGGTGTCTTGAGCCACATCTTAAACAAATATTTCTAAAATCACAGGATGGCCCATAAGTCGTTGGTGATACAAATTTTCTTTTTTTTTTTTAATCAAACTCGCTTTGTGTTATTACACTTTTGCATTTTCCATGGAAATATAATGCGTGTTTGTAAGAAAAAAAATTCTGGACACGGCAAGTGCGTTATGGTAGCGAATTTTGATCAAATGCTTCATATTTGAATAGCTCAATTTGCTATTAACCTATAAGGTTGACCAAGAAACGAGTTTTTTCGGGAACACTTTAAGTTTACTTTCGAAAATTTTTATACATTTTCAAACAATAAAGTTATTTTGATGAAACATGGCACATTGTTTTTACTATATAGGTTATACTGGTAACCAAATTTGATGCCTGCTTTCTTTTTTTTTTTTATTGGGCACGCCCTATGTTATTGCATTTTTGCAGTTTTCGTTGAAATATAATACATCTTTGTAAGAAAAGAAATTCGGGACGCAGCAAGTGCTTTGTGGTAGCAAATTTTCATTAAATGCTTCAAATTTGAATAGGTCAATTTGCTATTAACCTATAAGGTTGACTAGGAAACCAGTTTTTTCTGGAACAATTTAAGTTTACTTTCGGAAATTTTTATACTTTTTCAAAAATAAAGTTATTTTGATGAAACATGGCACATTGTTTCTACTATATAGGTTATACTGGTAACCAAATTTGATGCCTGCTTTCTTAAAAAAAAACATATTTGTCATTAAAAACATTTTTTATGAAAATTCACTACCATAACGCACTTGCTTCGTCCAGAGTTTTTTCAATGGGTAGATATTTTTTTTTTGCATTTTCAGGAAGAACGCCTCCTTCTTAATACGGTCCTTAAAAATTTTAGTCGGGTGCAATTAGAAAAAAATTGAGAAAAAATAAAAATTAAATTAAAAATCACCTCCTTCGGTTGAACATTAATTGATTTCTTATAAAGTTACCCCTGGAAATAATGTGTTAGCATTTATAGCTGCCAATTGCAAACATTGTTTGTTGTCAGTTATTAGCAGTTTGTAAGACTTTAGAGAGCTCCACCCCACAAAATTGATAAATTTTACAATTTAATAATAATTATTGTTATGGTAGAATTGAAAAGCTAAGATTTGAAATATTAATTATGGTGGGCTACGGTGACATGAAATGTTGTTATGTAGAAGCGTGCGTGTTGTTTCATTAGGTGTATCCTAATCGGCGAAAAATTTATGAAGGGTATGTTTCCAATTTATCGAGGAAACTTAACGAAACTGGTGGTGCCAGCGATAAACCGAGAATAGGATCACAAAAACAGCTGTATTTTTTTTTAAGTTTCAACAACACACCACGAGGGCTTACAGCCTAAATACTATCGTACCGTGGGTGTTGACAAGGAGCAAAGAGGCAGCTTGTTAATTCTGGACTTGAAGGTTTGGAGGTTCGGAGGAGAAGGAAAAACATGTGCCAGCAAGGAATTCCACAACTTGGAAGTCCTCGGGACAAAAGAGCGGGCATAACAAGATGTTCTATGTCTGGTGACCTGGACAGTAAAAGGGTGCATTCGCTCTGTTCCCCTGGTAGATCTGTTGGGAGCAGCAGGTGGGGGAACTATGGAGGAAAGCTCATCTGAGCAGTGCCCGTGCAGATATCTATAAAAGAGAGAGAGGTAACCAACGGCACGTCGGTGGGCAAGGGATGGCAGCCTTTGGGTGAGGGTAGGGTCACCGATGAGACGTATAGCTCTCTTTTGAATCGGGTACAGGATAGCTAGTGTAGCAGTGGCAGCTGCACCCCAGATGTGGGAGCAGTATTCGAGGTTTAGCCTTATTTGTGAAGTATATAGGGTATAGAGATTAGCTGGTGAGAAGTATTTGCGAGCCCGAAAAATTAATGTGACATGTTAGTGCCAATTAAGATTTCGATCCACAGAAATGCCAACAAGAGAAAAGGACTCATTACTTTAAATAACTTGGTTGTTCATTGTGATGGGTCTAGGGCTGGTGTATCTCTTGTGAGAAAGAAAGCAAAACTGAGATTTGGTGGGGTTGAATTGTACAAGATTTCTACTTCCCCAATCTAATATTTTTTTGGATATCCACGGAGACAGAACCCTCCATGAGTCTGCGATCCTCATCTAATTGGGCTAAAGAGACAGGCTTAGAATATTGTATATTTGAGTAGAGGGTGCTGTCGTCCGCGTAACTGTGAACTGGGTTGGATGTGCTAGAGAAGAGGTCATTTATGTGGAGAAGAAACAAAGTAGGGGCTAAAGCTGAACCTTGAGGAACTCCTGCATTAATTTGATACAGTTTAGAGGAATGGCCATCCACAACAACAAAAATGCTCCTGTTGGAGAGGAAATTTGCTGTCCAGGTACAAAGCAGCGCTGCGTGCCAGACCTGGTCGAATGCTTTGGATATGTCTAGAGCAACAATCTGGGATTCACCGTGTAGTTCCATAGACTTGTTCCAAGAATGGGTGACAAAGGAAAGGAGGTCGGCAGTCGATCTGCGCTGATGGAATCCATACTGCCTGTCGTGGATTAGACTGTGTTTTTCAAGAAATTTTAGTAGTAGCTGTAGCTGATAATAAGGCATTATATGTATTAATGTCTGTATTAAAACCCTCAATTGTCTACAAAGGAAGTTGTTACACTACACGATGTAGTAATTTTGCTAATAAAAAAATTCAGACATATGCAGCTGGTACAAGACTTACAGATGGCGATTTTGGGAAGCTTGTTGAATTTTGAAATATTATTTAATTTAATTTAATGAGAAACCGGACTGTAGTAGAAACTTTCTTTTCTCACATAATGTTACTTTTACAGTGCATGGATATGTTAGTAAACAAAATTATCATCGTTGGTCTCAGCTAAGTCCAGATTAGATGCTGGAACCCAGCGACCACAAGAAAATTACTGTATGGGCCGGTATACTAGACAACAGTATTGCTGGACCGTTCTCCATTGCGGAAACGCTACGACCTAAACATATTTAAATTTATCAAGAGAAATTTTACCAGCTGTGGTTGCAGTGCGCCTGAGTAATAAGGTTTGGTTTCAGCAAGATGGAGCTCTAGTCTATATATATATATATATATATATATATATATATATATATATATATATATATATATATATATATATATATATATATATATATATATATACAACGTGTTTCATTTCCCCGCTATTTTGGAAGAGACGTGCGGCAATATTTGAATGCAGTTTTCTCAGAAAAGTGGATTGGGCGCGGTGGTGCTCTTGGATGGCTTGCTCGCTCTCCTGATTTAAATCCATGTGATTTTTTTATTTAGGGGTCGCTTAAGGGATGTTGTCTACTATAAGCAAGGTGCTTACAGTTTGAGTATCTAGATTTATGATATTTCTACATACATAAATGTTTGATTTGATCTCAGAAAAGTTTATGAAAAAACGCGATAGAGCTGAATATTTTAGGCGTAAGTATATCCAGCATAATATGCATAAAAATATATAGACCGCGAGCAATGTTGAAATTGTGTGGTATTTAATTTGATAAATAAAAACGAGCTGAGCCGGCTAAAGCGTGAGGCACAACGGTCCATTGAGTGCAAAAATGAAAGGCAATATAATTCTAAACGGCACGGCGACGATGTACCAAATTTGGTTGCCCTTACTTTGTTATTTCCGGAGATATGAATTTTTTTCTAAAGAAAACACAAAATTTTTCGGGAAAACCTCGGCCGATTTTCCTGGCTAACAATTGAGTGCAAAAATGAAAGGCAATATAATTCTAAACGGCACGGCAACGGTAGGACGGGTGGTAACCTCTAAATAGGCCACTTGAGTTGCAATAGAAAATTTCCGTAACTCAGTGTTTTTGGGGGAATCGGCGACAGAAAAAAATACGTGTCTAGAGGACAGTGTGCAGGCAGCCGGCCTCCGGCTAGGCGGTGCCGCCGGCGATAATCGTCAAGGGTTTCTGTTAAGTAAATTAAGGACTAAGTGAGATTTCAGTGAGAGAATTAGCTTTTGTTTGAAAAGGGCGGTTATCGCGAAAGGTCGTGGTTCAACGGCCATAGGGGCTGGTAAGCCAGGGTACAGAGCAGCCAGGATTTTTCTGGGTGAGTTCGTTCCAGTTAATATTTTGTTAAATGTTCACTAATATTTTTTATTAAGAATGGGTCAGCTGTCTCGAGTACCGAATTAAATTTTAAAACTAAGATTGTATGTATATTTTGAATCATATGGGCCGTAAGCTAAATTAGTATAGATAATTGAGCCGTAGGGCGCTGGACTTATAACCATAAAGAATAAAATCAGATTAAAATTCAGGTGTTGTTTTATGATAGGAATTTTAATGGATGGCGAAATAATTGTGAAATTTTATAATACGAGGGAGAGATAGGGCTTTGAGTCATGAGAGTTTAGCTGGGACCAATAAGGGGTAGATAAGTGAGAGCTATAATTCAGCTAAGAAAGAGTCAATTATTAGACTAGGAAAATTATACCGGGGTCAGGAACAATGTAGTTTTCACCGGCATCAACTTTGTATAACATTTAATCCATTCTAAGGTTTGGAAAAACCTCCTACACCCTCCTGTTTAAATAACCTTTAGGATTTATACTATTAGAATTTCGAGTTTTTAGTATAATTTTAATCAGACAGAAACCTTTGGAATTAAGGAATTTTATTAAAAAATTATTGAATGTTTTCTTTTGTTTAATTTTAATCATACGGGACCTCTGAAAATCAAAGGGTGTATCAAAATTTATTGAGCTGTTTAAAATGTTATTTGTATAAATTATATTTTTTGTATTAAAGTGATTTTAAAAACTAGATGCTGGGTTTCATTATTAGCTTAGGAAACCCTAAACTAGAGTTCATATTAACAGTTTCTTATATGGTGACTCTGATGTACTGGCGTCACTGGGTATGCGTTAAGACTGAATATGTAGTAAAATTCTGGGAATTTGACCCAGATGCTCGGTTTTAGTGTTCCAAATAAATTTAGGCAAGACCTCCCTTGAAGGTCGTAAAACTTAAATATTAGTTTCAAGGTAACAAGGGGTGAAAAAATTTATACACGTTCTGCCACTCGAACGTTGCCGACCCTAAAATATACTTAAATGAATAATTACTCAAATTTTATTAATAATAATAATTAGAATTTACAGTCGTTGAAAAACCTTTGTTTTAAAGAAAAGAAAAAGGCACGTAAAACTCCCCCATTACACTACAAAACAGCCCATTAATCTCGGATACCTGAAAGCTAGAATTATGGACTGAACAAGACGGATTGTGCATCGCAGTTCTAATGAATGTAATAAATTCTTTGAAACGCGAGTTCAATCGTCTATTGATCATAATGGACAACATTTTGAGCATTCAATAAGTTAACAATTATTATTGCTGTTTTGTTTTGTCAGATTCTTATAGGATTAAAGTTAATTTTGCAGTTTTTTTTCTCAGACCGTTTTTATAGTGCCGTATCAAGAAACAGTCGTTCTTTTCGAAAATGCAAAAAATCATATCTTGCCATTTAAAAAAAGCTAGCATAACATCGAATTTGCTTACGCTAGGAAAAATTGTATATAAAATTTCAAGGAGCTTTTTCCTGTCAAAAACTAAAGAAGGTTTTTCATATAATTTTTTTTTCCAAAAACGTCTTCATTCGAAGTTACCCCCTTCAAAAGTATCAGAAAAATTGAGGTTTTAATTTTCTTAATTCCCAGATTTAAAAAAAACGAAAGAATACAGTTTTCCATATAACTTTACGTTATCGAAGCTTGTCCCACTCCAATATTCTTATTCGTCTCTCGCCCTCAGGTGTTGAAAATTTCAACCCTTAGTGAGTCTTGGATTGTCCATCTTTGTGGAGTTTCAAAATTGAAATTTGAAAAATTTCCCTTTACAGCCTGACTCAACCCAAACCATTTTATTCTCTTGAATTTTTGAGCAAAAAAAAAATAAAATAAACTACAAATTTCAATAAACATCAAAAATAGTAAGTGTAACATTTAGTTTTTATTTTATGCACAATCATTTCCTTGTCTTATTATTTACTGTTCCTAATTGAACAAAGTAATTTTTATGACTTTTAACATAGGACTAAATTATATATTATTCTTCAAAATTCACTACCATAACGAACTTGCTGCATTCCGAACATTTTTTTATCAGATTGGTAGTTTTTTAAATATTATCGATTGAAAATTTGGCACGTTTACATTTTTCTCAATATCTCGAAAAAAAAAACAAAATTTCAACACTGTCAACGACATACTAAAAGGCTTAAAAAATCACACCTTTTACATAATTTAACCGACGTCGAAACTTTCACCGTTTTGAAGATAGCAATAGTCACACATGGTATTTGGACTACCCTGTAAGTTAAACATGTAAAAAGTCTAGCAGACCCTAGTTCGTGCTCATTGAAGAAATTTTTGCAAAATTCAAAAGTCGGAGATCTCCTCGTTAGTGATTTTTTAAAAGAAAATTCACTAAAAAGAAAAAATTTTTAAAGAAGTTTTTTAGCACCCTGAAGCAACACTGAAGAAACTTTTGTAAGGAGTGTATTTTCTAGCCCTGGTCATAATATCATTTTATTATGAAAATAATCTGTACGTATTTAACACACACGTTCTTGGGTGAATACGTTTCACTAGTCAGAGTATTCCTGTTAGACCCAAAGTGTCAAGCGATGAGCGTTTAAAAAATGTTTACTTAAAGATAGACGTGCGGGCTGTGTGTGGTGATAATGCATCCCTCTTAGGCTCAAGGGCCTCTCACTATTCATTTTATATTCCACTTAGCATCGGTTGAAGTAAAGCATACCTCCACATTTGTGCGTGAACCATGACCTGAGCTGCATTAAAATATGCTCGATATTAGTTAAATTTACAGTGCACGTTATATATCTTTATAAAAGGTGAGTGAATTCTCATTGAACGCGCATTGTTTGTTTATTGTCCATGTTCTCATTTGTTTACGTTATACATTGAGGAGTATTTTCAATAAGTATATGATTTGGGGTGGTTTTAGGTAATCATTTAATAAATAGCTCCTATAAAAGTAAGTTGTAGCTAGAGTTCAAAGTCAGTTTATTGTTTATACAAAGCTCGGTTATAAATTGGGAAGTGATTATCATATTCAAATAAAGGGGCTTTATGAAATAATTTGAGAAATAGCTAAGTTAAAATTACGTTTATTATTTATACGAGTCTAAGTTAAAATTACGTTTATTATTTATACGAGGCTAAGTTATAAATTGAGAAGTAATTATCATATTCAAATAAAGGGGCCTTATGAAATAATTTGAAAAATAGCTAAGTTTAAATTACGTTTATTATTTATACGAGGCTTAGTTATAAATTGAGAAGTAATTTTCATTATTAATAAAGGGGCTTTATGAAATAATTTAGGGATTAGCCAAGTTTAAAATAGGCTTGTTACTTATACGAGGTTAAGTCAATATTCATAAATTAAGTAAGAGTTAAATTATGTCAGTTTGTTTAGAGTAAATAAAGTAGAGTCTGTTTAAAACTAAATTGATGATAGTTTGGAAGGTGTGAGGGACACTATCGCTGTTTGCTCACCCAGTAGGGCGTCATACTGGTAGAGGCGTTGGGTTTAGACCCAGGTTACGTAACCACAACACTGTGGATTTTTGTGGCAACGTCACATTATGATGGGGGTACTGCAGTATCCATTGCACCCGCCCGTGGCGATGCGGTGGATATTGGAGAAGGGCACATTGCTGTGTTCGCCCTTTGTGTCCATTCCACATTCTCAGCATTCATGTGTGTGAACCGTTGTTGTATTTGTCGATCTGGTAGCTTGTCCGAGACACTGTGGCCAGTTCACCCGTTGGTCTCATTGCACGGTCAGTCCCAGAGTTGGGGTACTTGGAGAAGGGCACGGTGTTGAGCTAGTCCATTGTGTCCATTGCACTTCTCGGCATTCAACTCTGTCAGTACGAGCACTCTAGGTGAGGTATTGAACTGTGCCTCACTGCACACCTGGAAGCCGGCACGGACCTAGTGTTCGGGTACAGCGCCCAACAAAACACACAGGCTAAACTATTGTTTTAGAAACTATTATTTGAGTAACTAATGTTTAAATATTTATTGTTTGAGTAATTATTATTTGAGTAACTCTCGTGTGAGTAACTACTTGAGTAATTATTGTCTGATTAATTATTGTTTAAAAACCTAATGGTTGAGCATTTAGAGACATTGTTGAGAAGCAGTTCTAAGGCACTGATGTGCGCTATTGAGAGATTATAATGTGGCTCAGTGGAGCCTTGAGTGGGAACTGCTATTAATGTTGGAGTTGCTCAGTGGAGCGTTATGTCGAAACTGCTCTTAATGTTAGGTTGCTCAGTTGAGCTTTGAGTATAAATAGTCATTGATGTTGAGTCGCTCAGTGGAGCGTGTAATTGGTAATTGTTTGTTGAACTAATAATTGAATGCCCCTCGTATATATGTTAGGTTGTGCTTTAGATGAGCAATGGTGTGTTCAGGTATATTTTTAATTACAGGTTAGTGATGTTACTGGACACATTTGGCACCCGCTCACCCGACTCATTACGCCCGTACATTAAGGCTTCGCCATCATTCTGACAAGTAATAAACCTTTTGCCATTTGCATGATTCCTCTTAAGTAGATAACACAACTGCTAAGTAAGATATCGACTGGTGATTGATTGTTGAGCTATGTAATTATATTATGTGACCGTTAGTCGATTGTTATTATTATAATAGATTACTTCTATTGTTTACTAAGAGGGTCGTAATCTGGTGTCATCGAAGGGTTGCGTTCACTATTCTTCAATATATATGAAAAAAAACGTACCCCTTACACTTCTATACCACATTTTTGTCTTAAAATTAGGTACCCCTCCTTTATTTAGTCAGAGAGGCTAGGAAACACGTATTTGTATTAAGTTTATATATCAACATCCTAATTACTTGTAGCCTTCTGACCTTGGAAGCATTTTCAACCTAAATTCTTACTACAGTTTAACACTAATGGAGTGTGTAGAAAAGTGAGTTTCAATGTATTTTATATTTAATGATATATTACGTACTTTAATGGGATTTTAATAAGCAGGTCAAAGCATAAATGTGTATTATTTTAACTGATTTCGAACTATTGTTTGTATTTACTAGCTAGGCATATATGCATTTCCGTTCAATACAAAACACGCTTACACAGAGAAATTGTTATCACCATTATTTTTATCTTCGCCTCTTATGAAAAAAAAAACATTTATTATATGAATGTGTGACTGATTCTTGTAAGCCAGACAAATCAGATTTTCTAAGCTGCACTAAACAAATGAAATAAATATATCACACACCCTGTTGGAATTCTGCAACAGTTTTTGAAATATGTACCATTGAACTAAGAACTAACCTCAAACTTATTTTGCCTTCTTTCGATGCCTTAAGGCCCCTACAGACGTTTTTATCGAATTAAAAAAAAATCGCTAATGAGGATATCTGTGTTTATATATACATATATATATATATATATATATATATATATATATATATATATATATATATATATATATATATATATATATATATATATATATATATATATATATATATATATATATATCCGACCGATAACTCAAAAAATAATGGACCAATCTTGATTAAATTTGGTGAGTATCTTCCTTTTGCAAGCTTGGATAAGTTCGTTAGCCAGGAAAATCGGACCAGGTTTTCCAGGAAATTTTGTGTTTTCTTTGTAAAAAAAATTATATCTCCGGAAATAACAAAGTAAGGGCAACCATATTTGGTACAAGTGTTTGTACTATAAAGAGTGAACTTTAAGGAACAAATTTTGGAGTTTTCCTCAAAACGTCAAACTCGCAATTTTAAACGTCAAAATTGGCAATGTTTAGGCAAAGAACGTGAAACAAGTACGGATTGTGAAAAGAAAATGTTACAAAAAGAGTGTTCTGCAAACCCTTCAGTTTCAGATTCAACCGTCATTGCCCTTCATTTTACTAAAATATTTACAGAAAATTCATTTCATATATACCCTTTCTCTGATGCTTTGGCTGTCGGTTTAGTTAAGTTGATGCTTTCGCTGTAGGTTCAGTAAAGTTTATGGTTTAATGGTCTATATTTTTTTAGCTAATTTTCGTAGAACAAATTCGTTAATGTATTTTTGAATTTTTTATCGAAACATGATGCGTTTGTAAGAAAAAAAAGCTGGACACTGTAAGTGCGTTTTGGTAGCCAATTTTCGGTAAATTTGCAGTTTAGCTCCCGAACGCTTTTCAAAAAACTGTTTTCAGAAACCTACCTAGGCCCCCCCTGGATCCACAAACCACAAGAAAAATTTCTTGTTCACACCCCTCAAGCAATTTACGGGACCAGGAGTGAGTAGGGGTGTATAATTTTTTAGCTAATTTTCGTAGAACAAATTCGTTAATGCGTTTTTGCATTTTTTATCGAAATATGATGCGTTTGTAAGAAAAAAAATCTGCACGCAGTAAGTGCGTTTTGGTAGCGAATGTTCGATAAATTTGCAGTTTAGTTCCCGAACGCTTTTCAAAAAACTGTTTTCAGAAAGCTGCCTAGCCACACCCCCCCCCCCTCCTGGATCCATAAACCCCAAGAAAAATTTCTTGTTCACACCCCCCAAGGATGTTACGGGACCAGAAGTGAGTAGGGGTGCTGAGCGGGGTAGGTAGCTGTCTTTTTCACATATTGAAGCCATATCCCCCTTAAACCCTGCCTACCCCGCACAGCACCCCTATCCCACCAGGTGCGGGTAGGAACAAGACATTTTTCTTGTGGTTTATGCAGCGAGGGTGGTTGTATGCACGCGACGGGGAAGGAAAACCCCCACGACAAAGCTCGCCGCAAGTCGACCGGGGGGGTCTAAACTATAAGTAATTTTGATAAAATATAGTACATTTGTTTCTACTACATAGGCTATACCGGTAATCAGATTGATTCCTGCTCGCATTTGCTATTAAAAACATTTTTATGGAAATTCACTTCCATAACACACTTGCTGCATCCAGACTTTTGAAAAATGTTTATATATTTTCAAACAATAAAATTATTTCGATGAAATATGGTACATTGTTTCCACTATATAGGCAACCAAGTTTGATGCCTGCTTTCATCAGACATTTGCTATTAAAAATATTTTTTAAAAAAATTCGCTACCGTAACGCACTTGCTGCGTCCAGACTTTTTTAATAGAGACAGATTTTGCAAACCTGGTTTGCGCAGGCATATAACATAACATTTATTATTACCAGCACTTCTAATTTATCTCTGCTACAGTTTCTAATAGAAATGCTAATTTGTGTCCTTAGTTGTTTCTTTAGGCTTTCATAAAGAGTTGTGGAGTCTTCGTCTCTTTTTACTCTAAAGATTTTATATGCAGGCTCTACAGCATTCTTAAATTTTCTGATAATTTCACTCCGAAAGAAGTGTTCTTTAACAGTGATATTTTTTTTTCTTTTTTACAGGGAAGGGGTTCTCCAAGTTTTCCATTAGCGTCTCATGAAAACGAACATAAGATTCTTCAGCATCCGGTACCAGAAGTGGATTCCAGTCAATGTTTTGCAACTGGTGTATGAAAAGCTGAATAAGATCACTGTTCTTTGTATCACTTACATTATGAAATTTATCCTCTTGTTTGTTGTCCTCATATATCAGGAGTTTCTGCGCAAGATGGTGCGACAAGTGGAAATGCACGGTTTTCACTAGACAGTTGTTTCTGTTTATATTTGAATAAATATTGTCTATACAAGTTGCAGATGGCTTGGTTATTCTAGATGCTTCTGAAAATAGATTATTAAGTCCAGAGGACACAAACAGATGATGTAGCTTGGTTGTTTCCGTTGTTGATTCCAAGGTATTTACATTAAAGTCTGCAGCGACGAAAAGGTTATTAACGCCACTATTTATTAAAGTACCCAGTGCAGTGTCAGCTTTTTCTATAAAAACTTGCATGTCAGCTCCCGTGGAGCAATAAACTGATAGAACTGTCATGTCTAGACTTGGGAATCTAGATAGATAGATAGATGGAGAGATAGTCTTTATTCAGGGGCGGCTCCTCAATAAGTGCGCCCGTGCGCGCGGACTGCCGCCTGCCGTGGAAAAAACAATATTTTTGCTATGCTATATTTCAATAAATTTTTATTTACTTTTTTACCTCCTGCATTCAACAAACAAAATTAGTATATCGAGGATCGCAGAAAGTCGGCAGCCATTAATACAGAATACAAAATCAGAATACGTATAGTGTTAATCGTTGCAGACGCTATACTGTTATATACATCCATATCCAAATAAAGCAGTCGGGCGGCGGTGTGTCTTTTTCGGCGCTCTCACGAAATGCGATACTTCAGTGTGAAATGATCGCCGAATCTTGATACTTCGTCGAAAACGACCGAATAAGCAATCTGTTGTGCGCTATAAACTTACACACTTCCAGTTTGTAGTGGACTTTTGGTAAAGCGTGTGTACCTACTACGTAGTAATTTTCGTCGTCGCGTCGGATTGATTTTTAATTAGATCATTTCGTTGTTGTTTACATGTTCTAACAAGACAATTATTATTATTATTATTACTATTATTATTATGGTTACTACTTCGGGTTGCTTATAAGTGGACAAAATAATTGTGATACTGTGATTAATTAAGTGGATGTTTTAAATTTAAAGGTTAACTTTTTAAGGGATTTTTTAACTACTATAACGTATAACTAACTAGAGGGAAACTTGGTAAGTAGTTAATAATTATTAAGTTTAGTAAGTAGGTTTCTTTATAATACATTTTCGGGAAAAAAATAGGCGAGCCCTTCATTTTTAGTGAATTTTTATTTTTAAAAAAGAGGTATCGATGGAAAGACTGCAAAATTTTTTTCAAATGAGCGCGAACTAGGACCCCTAGAACCCATATCCGGGGTCAGTTTCAATTTTTATATGTTTATATATATATATATATATATATATATATATATATATATATATATATATATATATATATATTATATATATATATATATATATATATATATATATATATATATATATATATATATATATATATATATATATATATATGTATGTATGTATGTATTCAACCGATAACTCAAAAAATAAGCAACTGATTTCGATGAAACTCGGCAAGTGCCTTTCTTTTATTAATGGCTTGGATGAGTTCGTTAGTCAAGAAAATTAGATAACGTTTTCCGGGAAAATTTTGAGTTTTGTTTCAAAAAAAAAATCTTTTTCTCCGAAAATTACACAGGTATTTTAATGAAATTTGGTGGATATGTTGCCTTGTAAAAGACCTTACTACACACTAAAATTCAACTTTCTACATTTTTAGAAAATTGAGTTAATCAAATTTTGAGTTTTCTTTTGAAAAAAAATTTTTTCTCCGAAAATTACAAAGCAATTTTAATAAAATTTGTTGGATATGTTGCCCTGGGCAAGATCCTACTATACACCAAAACTCAACTTTATACGTTCCTAGAAACTTGAGTTATTCAAAGTTGAAGCATGTAATAAAAAATTACTACCATAACGCACTTGCTACGTCCCGAACTTTTTTTCTTGCGCACCCCAATGCATTAAGGCACGAGCCGCTACTGTATTTATTCCACATAGCTGCTGTACAAAGGCATATGTGTTCGTCATAAAAAATACGCCAACAGAAAAACATAAAATATGTGTGCAAAATATTACAAAACATCTACAACAAACACAAAAACAAACAGATAAAAAACACAATTGCAAGGTCATCACAGACTAAAGAGACTAAGCGCCAATAAGCAACAAGCACGCACAGGTTGCACAAATAATACATAAAAAAATTTATTAAACTTCATGAAATCCTAAAATCAAGTCACATACAAGAGAAACTCCTTTACTCTGCTAAAAATTCTTGAAGTGAGTAAAAACATTTTTGCTGGAGATAACGCGTAGTGTGTTTCTTAAATTTATTGCCGTAGCTAATTTGTCTCAGCGCGAGTGTTAAATTATTAAAAAACTTGACAGCGGCATAATAGTGCGACCGCTCGTAGCCAGCCGAATGAAGCCTAGAGATTGGGACAGTGTATCTGTCCCGCAGGCTATGTGAGTGACCAGCTTCAACCTCCGAACCGAAAATTTTTGGGTAAGACCTGACAAAGCATACTGCCCTTAAAATGTAAAACAAATAGACAGTCAGAATACCAAAGTCACGAAAATACTGGCGGCATGAGCAACTAGGTCCCAAATCGAATAGGAGCCGGATTATTCTCTTCTGAATAATTAAGACTCGCTGCGTGTCCGAGGTGCCACCCCAGGCAAGTATATTATAATTTAATATTGAATAGACCCTGGAGTAATAACAGGCAACAGTGTTTTTGTATCGAATAGAGTTTTAAGTCTACTCAAGGCAAAAAATGAACTATTTAGTTTCTTACAAGCCGAACTTATCTGGGCGTCCAAGCACAAGTTACCTTGCACTATCGTTTCCCAAAAGCGAAACAGAGCCAGCGACGCTTAACCCACCAGACGCCAAAACTTCTATTAAGCTTTGCAGGTGGATTTTTTTCCTTGAGAAATTGCCTACGGCCGTTTTGTCGATATTAAGGACTAATAGATTGGATCGACAGCACAACTTGAAGTCTTGGAGTACTCTTCATGTACGGATCTCAAGGTCCTCAAAATTATTCCCAGCAACGACCACCGAAATGTCGTCCGCATACATGGTGACATCAGCCCCTTGTAGGTGAGTTGGAAAATTATTGACGTAGGCCAAAAAGAGCAGTGGTGGCAAAATGGAATCCTGAGGGACGCCTCAGCTGCAGCTATTTCTAAACAACCCTCAACAGTTACCGGATCAATAGAGTCCTTCTCTTACTAATATCATAGCACCACCACGACAAGTTGATTGTCTTGTAAAGCAATTTGCTATTCTGGAGCCGTGTACTGCGATCTTGTTTACGTTGTCATTAGTCATCCAATCTTCTATAAAGCAAGCTCTACAGCAGACTTGTAGTTTGAAACAATTTTCTAGGGAATCTATTTTCCTAGGCAGTCCTTGTAAGTTCAGGTTAATCAAAGCAAGACAACTGTTTTGATAATTTTAATGCATCGAATTTTGCATTATCTCGTCCTCAAAAAAAACATATATCTGGATACTGTCACACCAGTGAGCCAATTGTAAGCATCGTAAATTTAGAGAGAACAGAGTAGAATCTGTTTCAATATTGAAAGATATTTCTTTTTTTTTTGTGTTTAATCCCACTCTTCCCAAATGGATAGCAGCTTATATATACCAAAGAATTAAATTACATTAAGAACGTGGCCGAATATAACGGATACACTGCTTGCCTGGCGGAAAAATTAATCAACAAACAGAAAACAAAGAAAATGTTGACGGAATCAACGACGTTCAGAAGAGAGAAATCCTAAAAAACTATGTTTGCTTACCATTTGAACCTCCAATCACGAGGGGTCTAGATAGCCTTTTTTAAAAGTCAACTTGCAGCTAACATTTTCGACAAAAAATACCTTAAAAAACTTGCTAGGTAACCCAAAAGCAAGGATAGCATGGATAAAATCTCGGCAATTGAGGAAATAAGTTGTAAAGATTGCAATCTTAAGTACGTCGGACAAACAAAAAGATCGATTGGAGTTAGATTCAAAGAACACTTAGCCCAATTAAGTTACGGTACTATAGATAGATCTTCCGTCGTCCGACATATTTGGTGTAATAATCATCACGTTAATGAAGATAATCTGAAATTAATAAAAAATGTTAGACAACCAGGATAGCCAGACTCCTTCGAAAGTATATATATTGCGAAATATAGTTACAATAAAAATTGTATGAACGTGGCACCACCGCCAATCACGAGCCACCTGATCGATTGCTTTGTTAAATAGAATTCCCACATTTTAACACGTCCTAAAGATAACATAGTAATACAGATAGTTCCGACAAAGCAAACTATGTTAATTTAGTTGTCGTTGAACCTTCCCAAACTTATTAGAGATGGACACATTTTAGATAACTTAGTAGGGATAGTGCAAAGACCTTGTCCGGCGATAAAAATACAATACACTGCAGAATGTGCCTGCGTTCACGTTCCCATTTTAGTTCGGTCTCTTTACCTAAGATTCGGTATATAAAGTGACGTTAGTTTTTAAAGTAGTTAGAATTTTTCATCCTCTGATGACGCTAACTTGGTTAGTGAAACGATCGCCAGGTCTTTTAAAATGTGTTGTGGTGATTTGGGTTCTCCAAGTGTACTTGTCGGTGCTCATCACAGGTTCCAATCTTCATTTAGGAGCTAAACCGTCGAGTTTTAATAAATTCTGGACGCGGTTCAACCCGAACACCAAGTATATCTCACATTAAAGCCCGCGGAAATTTTTCGGAATATACAGGTTGTTCAAATAAGGGCACGGACCGGCTATATCTCGAAAACCGTCACAGCTGCAGCTTTCGGAAAAAAATTAGCATAAGTAAAGTGGCCATGAGAAAATATTGGAAATTATTTTCAGCTTTCTAAATCTGCCGCTAGGTGGCGAAAATGCCATGGCATACCTAAAATCATTAATTTCTCGAAAATCTTGACGCATAACATAAACTGGTTTTAGGTAATTTGTAATGAACGTTCACTTACCTACAACTTCTGTTAAAAAAATTTTTCCTTATAGACCAGTGGCGGAGGTAAGGGGCGAGGATTTTTTTTATAAACAAATGCCTATAACTTGATAACCAGTAGAGATAATTTCAAGATTTTTGGCTTGTTGGAAAGAGATCTCATAAGAAATTCCACGTATTAGTATTTTAAATTCACAGTCACACATGCACAAAATATAGAGGGCGTTAGAGTAGACGAGTCTAGTTTTATTAAATTTTATGAAAAAATTCAAATGGCAGCATAGTATTATAATATAACTATCGAAAAGTAGATGAAGTTAAAAAGAACTCAGTGAAAACCCAAAACGAATATGTTTTTCCGTTTCAGAGAAAACTCGAATTTTATGTATTTTGGTGCTTATTATGCCATTTCTCAAAATTAAATATGAATATAGCAAAATCTCTATAGAATATTTGTTTTCAGGCATCGTTATACAAATTAACATAGTTACCAATAACAATTAATCACTTTAATATGAAATATATTTATTACCTAATCATAAAACTAAGATACAAGAGGCAATAATCAAATTTAAGGTTATATTCGTAAATTAAGTGATTATATTATGAAGACGAAACTATATGAATGTAAAACACCTAAAATTTAACTAACATCTGTACACCCTACGCACTAAAGCAAAATACGATAAATATTATTTGATTATATCCCTGAAGGTATCTACTTTAAATTAGAATACCATGTCTGCCAAGTGGACACGGACACGGAATGAACTCAAACTTCATTACAATCGTTATACAAATTAACGTACTTACCAATAGCATTTATATCACTTTAAAATGAAATAAATTTATTACTTTATTAAAATTACAGTACAG
The DNA here is from genome assembly GCA_964006375.1 of Tillus elongatus. Lineage (NCBI taxonomy): Eukaryota > Metazoa > Arthropoda > Insecta > Coleoptera > Cleridae > Tillus > Tillus elongatus. Next base: position 37,434,020 of record OZ023262.1, on the reverse strand, counting down.
AAGTAATGGAGAAGTCATGAAAAAATTAATTAATATTATGAAAACGAAACACTTTTCATTAGGCGTTTAGAGAAAATGCTAAGTATTTATTTTGAAAATTCATTCCATACATGTCTCTATCATAATATAGTAATAAATACAAGCATTGTCTACAATCATTTAAACACTTGTTAATACGCATGTAAAATTCATATGCAGTTTTGTACTTCAATCAATGTGGTGCATGTGTTGTCAGCGAAGGTAAGACAATTGAAAGAATTTGTTTTATAGACGTCAAAATCTTATGTTCAATTTATTACTGATCTTATTAATTATTTGTAGTGTTTCTGTGTGTTTTTTATTGATAGTTAGTATTTTACGTTTTCAGGATGTCTTATTCCAACGAGGAAGCATCTGATATGTTTGAAATTTATTTACAATGTTTTCGGAATTCTGTTATCGCATCACGAGAATATGTATTAAGGTACCCCCATAGAGACATTACTCAAGAGAGGTGTCGCATTGCAAGATATATGCGGGAAACTGGATCTGTAAGGCACACCGGGAGACAAGTCAGAGCTTGTAGGATTAGAAATGAAGAAAACATTACTAATGTAATTGCTCTTGTTACCACAAATCCACATATTAGTGTACGACAAATTTCTAGAAACTTAGGTGTGACCGTAGGATCAGTATACAATATTTTAAAAGACCATAATATGCACCCATATCACATAGTATTGCATCAGGCGCTAAATGAAGCTGATTGTGACCACAAACTGAATTATTGCCATTGGATGCTGAGCATCCTAGAAGAAACACCACGATTTCTATCCCAAATACTATGGACAGATGAAGCAACATTTTCAAATTGTGGATAAGTAAATCTCCATAATATGCACTATTGGTCGGACAGTAATCCCCATTGGATGAGAGAATTAGATCGGTAAAATCGATGGACTCTAAACGTATGGTGTGCTATAGCTGAAGGGAAATTTGTTGGACCATATTTTTTTACGGAGATCTGTATTTAAATTTTTTAACTCAAAGCTTAAAAATGTTATTGGAAGACATTTGCCTAGAAACAAGATTAATAATGTGGTTGCAACATGACGGGTGTACAGCACACCTCGCGCAAAGTATACGCGAATATCTTAATGTTCAATTTCCAAACCGGTGGATAGGAAGAGGAAGCTTATTTCCATGGCCACCCAGATCACCTGATTTGACTTGCATAGATTTTTATTTATGGGGGAGAGTGAAAGATTTGGTATATCAAACTCTAAAAACGACTAGAGAAAATATGATGGATACAAGTTGCTGTTAATAGCATATCTACGGCTGAAGTTCAAACGGCGGTAGCCTCTACTCGTCAGAGATTAGTTAAATGTATACATAAAAACGGACAGCAGTTTGAACATTTGTAAATAATTATATGATAGTTAAATTTTAGGTGTTTTACATTCATATAGTTTCGTTTTCATAATAGAATCACTTAATTTACGAATATAACCTTAAATTCGATTATTGGCTCTTGTATCTTAGTTTTGTGATAAGGTGATAAATATATTTCATATTAAAGTGATTAATTGTTATTGGTAATTATGTTAATTTGTATAACGATGCCTGAAAACAAATATTCTATAGAGATTTTTCTATATTCATATTTAATTTTGAGAAATGGCATAATAAGCACCAAAATACATAAAATTCGAGTTTTCTCTGAAACGGAAAAACATATTCGTTTTGGGTTTTCACTGAGTTCTTTCTAACTTCATCTACTTTTCGATAGTTATATTATAATACTGTGCTGCCATTTGAAATTTTTCATAAAATTTAATAAAACCAGACTCGTCTACTCTAACGCCCTCTATATTTTGTGCATGTGTGACTGTGAATTTAAAATACTAATACGTGGAATTTCTTATGAGATCTCTTTCCAACAAGCCAAAAATATTGAAATTATCTCTACTGGTTATCAAGTTATAGGCATTTGTTTATAAAAAAAAATCCTCGCCCCTTACCTCCGCCACTGGTCTATAAGGAAATTTTTTTTAACAGAAGTTGTAGATAAGTGAACGTTCATTACAAATTACCTAAAACCAGTTTATGTTATGCGTCAAGATTTTCGAGAAATTAATGATTTTAGGTATGCCATGGCATTTTCGCCACCTAGCGGCAGATTTAGGAAGCTGAAAATAATTTCCAACATTTTCTTATGGCCACTTTACTTATGCTAATTTTTTTCCGAAAGATGCAGCTGTGACGATTTTCGAGATATAGCCGGTCCGTGCCCTTATTTGAACACCCTATATATATATATATATATATATATATATATATATATATATATATATATATATATATATATATATATATATATATATATATATATATATATCTGTGTGTGTGTGTATGTACAGGGTGATTTTTTTAAGTGTCTCACCCCTGTAATTTCTTTACTATCAAACATATCAAAAAAATTCCAACGCCATCTGACAAACTATCCTGCGATGAATTAAAATATTGCACATCGCCTTCATAGAAATCCGTGGCCAACGTTGATTTTCTTAAATAGAACGATAGGCCTCAGACACATACAGTCGATGCAAAATCGAAATCTGCGTACAACTATGCCGTGCTCGCATTTCTGAGTCGAGCCGTTTCGGAGACATGACGTCACAAAATTATAAAACGTGTGTGATTTTTTTAAGTGTCTCACCCCTGTAATTTCTTTATTATCATGCGATGAGTTCAAATATTGCGACAGAAAAACAATTGCACATCGCCTTCATAGAAATCCGTGGCCAACGTTGATTTTCTTAAACGGAACGATAGGCCTCAGACACACACACTCGATGCAGAATAGAAATCTGCGTACAACAATGCCACGCTCGCATTTCTGAGTCGAGTCGTTTTGGAGACATGACGTCACAAAATTTCAAAATGTTTGTAAATTTTTAAGGGTCTCACTCCTGTAATTTCTTTATTATGAGAGATAACCAAAAAATTACAACGCCATCTAACAAAAAAATAGTTTTACGTTATAAAACAGTTCGCAGTGAATAAATTAATAAACTTTTTGTATACATTTCGCATGCGCAGTAAGTTACCGGTATAATTAACAGTGCTCGTAACTCATGGGTTTTCTGCCATTTTAACGAAATAAAAGACCTCCCTGGGGTGCTGTTTACACACAATCCTCCCAACTGCCCTCCTGACCTGCCCTGACATCACTTTGCCTAATTAAAACGCTGGGAAAAGGAAAAACCAACTGTGCCATACATCAAGGCTATGTGCGTTTAATATAATATATACGTTTCCTTCTTTTAGGTTACTTTACCTCATTCTTATATTACCTCATGATTTTCTTTCCCCCATCGTTTTTATAAGGCAAAATAATGTCTGGGCAGGTCAGGAAGGTCAGTTGCGCGGATTGTGTGTAAAAAGCACGTCAGGGAGGTCTTTGATTTCGTTAAAACGGCAAAAAACTCATGAGTTGCCAGCCATGTTAATTACCCCGGTAACTCACTGTGCATGCAGAAGCCCGAAATCAAAAGTATAATTAGTATCGCTAGGCGCAAGCGGTCTGGAGTGCTAGCGTCTGCCCTTGCCCATGATTTGGTGTGATTGTCTTCATGGTGCCATATAAATGATGTTTATATGAACATAGAAAAGTGTTTTATGATAAAGTTTTTCCGTAGCGCTACCATTGCAGGTTTTGATTACCTCATAGATAGCATCTCCTTGGGATGGGTTGATACTGTTTGTGATCTGGATGTTACGTTGAATTCACAACTTAGGATGTCACTTCACATTAATGCTGTTCAAGCGCTGCAAGAATGTTGGGTTTGATCACTACAATCGCTAATCTTTTTAGCCATGTCCGTCCATTGACAAGTCACTACTCATCGATTGTATGTATACGTTCCTAACGGCAAAACTCCGTACTACAAAAACTCTGGACGCAGCAAGTGCGTTATGGTAGTGAATTTTCATTAAAATGTTTTAATTGCAAATATGTGTGTATTCTTTTCAAGAAAGCAGGCATTAATTTTGGTTACCAGTGTAACCTATATAGTAAAAACAATGTGCCATGTTTCATAAAAATAACTTTATTGTATGAAAATGTACAAAAATTTCCAAAAGTAAACTTAAAGTGTTCCCGGAAAAACTCGTTTCTTGGTCAACCTTATAGGTTAATAGCAAATTGGGCTATTCAAATATGAAGCATTTGATCAAAATTAGCTACCAGAACGCACTTGCTGCATCCAGAATTTCTTTTCTTACAAACATGCATTATATTTCGATGGAAAATGCAAAAATGCAATAACATAAGGCGTGTTTGATAAAAAAAAAGAAAATTTGTATCACCAACGACTTATGGGCCAGCCTGTGATTGTAGAATTATTTGTTAAGATGTAGCTCAAGACACCTTATAATTAATATATACAAATTTTTTTTCATATCTTGTATAATAACGGATATATTGAGCTGTTTGATTTTTTACGAAAATTCGACAAAAATTATATACCATTAAACGATAAACTCTATAGCTAAAGCTACTGCCAAGCATCAGAGAAATGGTCTATTTGAAATGAATTTTCTGCAAATATTTTAGTAAAATGAAGGACAATGACGGTTGAAACTAAGACTTTAGGGTTTGTAAAACATCCTTCTTGAGACATTTTATTTTCATAGCCCGTATTAGATTCAAGTTATTTGCCTAAATGTTGCCGATTTTGACGTTTTAAATCGCAACTTTGACGTTTTGAGGAAAACCCCAATTTATTTTTCTTTAAATGCCTATAACTTTTTTGTCTTTTGAGCTACATAGCTAAGTTTTGGTAGCGTACCAAATTTGATTGCTCTTACTTTGTTAATTCCGGAGATATGAATTTTTTCTAAAGAAAACACAAAATGTTCCGGGAAAACCTGGGCAGATTTTCTTGGCTAACGAACTTGTCTAAGCCATTTGCAAAAGGAATTTATTCACCAAATTTAATCAAAATCGGCCTATTATTTTTTGAGTTATCGGTGTGATACATATATATATATATATATATATATATATATATATATATATATATATATATATATATATATATATATATATATAAACATATAAAAATTGAAACTGACCCCGGATATGTGTTCTGGGGGGCCTAAATAGCGCTCATTTGAAGAAATTTTTTTCAAAATTCAAAAGTCGGGATCTCAGCATTAGTGATTTTTTTAAAGAAAATTCACTAAAACTCTGTGTACCACAATCAGTTCCGCTTCTTTCCGGTACCCCCTCGTAACTTAACTTTCCTTACGCTGCTGAGATGGTGCTCATGTGTCTATCTCACCGTTTTGTTTCAAATTTAAAAGATTTTATTGAAATTCACTACCATAATGCACTTGCTGCGTCCTGACTTATAATAAGTAAAATGAAGCTTATTCTTGATAAGAGAAATGCTTACTACCTACACATTTAAAATCAGAAACATAACAATAACAAATAATATAAACAAGTTTTGCCAATATGTGTTAGATTCCTTGAATGAAAGCGACGGGAAGATATTTTGATTCAGTAAATGCGGTTAAATTTGGATCAAGGCGAATAAACCCGTTAATTGATACTTGTCATTAAGTAACTAATCTATAAATAAGTTAACTTTCAATACGTTGTATAATTCACGTAGGCTTCAGTACAATTATCTAATTTACTTTTAGATAATAACCCTTCTAAACGATTAATACCTCCTAATCTGTTATATTTTTAATTTAATTTTTGTCTCTTGTTAAGAAGCTGTTTTAATTAAATTTATTGAAAAATATTTCTAATATTAACAAATGCATAACGCCACACCAACATTAAAAAACTCTGGACGCAGCAAGTGCGTTATGGTAGTGAATTTTCATTTAAATGTTTTTATTGCAAATATGTGTGTTTTCTTTTTAAGAAAGAAGGCATCAATTTTGGTTACCAGTATAACCTATATAGTAAAAACAATGTACCATGTTTCATAAAAATAACTTTGTGTGAAAATGTACAAAAATTTCCAAAAGTAAACTTAAAGTGTTCCCGGAAAAACTCGTTTCTTGGTCAACCTTATAGGTTAATAGCAAATTGGGCTATTCAAATATGAAGCATTTGATCAAAATTCGTTACCATAATGCACTTGCTGCACCCAGAATTTCTTTTCTTACAAACATGCATTATATTTCGATGGAAAATGCAAAAATGCAAACACATAAGGCGTGTTTGATTAAAAGAAAAAGGAAATTTGTATCACCAACGACTTATGGGCCACCCTGTGATTGTAGAAATATTTTTTTAAGATGTAGCTCAAGACACCCTATAATTAATGTAAAAAGATTTTTTTCATATCTTGTATAATAACGGACATATTGAGCTTTATTGATTTTTTGCGAAAATTCGACAAAAATTATATACCATTAAACGATAAACTCTATAGCTAGGGCTACTGCCAAGCATCAGAGAAGGGTCTATTTGAAATGAATTTTCTGGAAACATTTTAGTAAAATGAAGGACAATGACGGTTGAAACTAAGACTTCAGGGTTTGTCAAACATTCTTCTTGAGACATTTTCTTTCCATAGTTCATATTAGTTTCAGGTTCATTGCCTAAATATTACCAATTTTGACGTTTAAAATCGCAACTTTGACGTTTTGAGGAAAACCCAAATTTATTTTTCTTTAAATGCCTGTAACTTTATTGTCCTTTAACCTACAGAGCTAAATTTTGGTAGGTGACTTACCTATAAGGATGTAAACCCGCGTACCAAATTTGGTTGCACTTACTTTGTCAATTTCGGAGATATAATTTTTTTCGAAAGAAAACACAAAATTTTCCCGGAAAATCTGGGCAGATTTTCCTGGCTAACGAACTTATCCAAGCAATTTGCAAAAGAAATTTTTTCGTTAAATTTAATCAAAATCGGCCTATTATTTTTTGAGTTATCGGTGTGATACATATATATATATATATATATATATATATATATATATATATATATATATATATATATATATATATATATATATATATATATATATATATATATATATATATATATATATATATATATATATATATATATATATATATATATATATATATATATATATATATATATATAAATAAATTGAAACTGACCCCGGATATGTGTTCTGGGGGGCCTAATTAGCGCTCATTTGAAGAAATTTTTTAAAAATTCAAAAGTCGGGATCTCCTCATTAGTGCATTTTTTTTATAAAGAAAATTCACTAATACAGATGTAGAAACTACTTCAATCATTAATTATCGGATATCTTTGGAAATTTTGACTTAGCCGATAATAATCAACATAGCTTTACAGAATAATTTATAAACATATGAGACCTGGAAAGCATATATTAAATATTATGAAAATCATCCTAAAATCTCAAGTAGGTTTTGCTATGAGATTTTGTTTTATCTCAAAAATAATATATCGAAATATGAGACCTGGAAATCATATAATATGTAAATCATCCTAATACCTCAAGTGGGTTTTTCTATGGGATGTTTTTAGTGAATTTTCTTTAAAAAAATTCACTAAGGAGATCTCGACTTTTTAATTTTGAAAAAATTCCTTCAAATTAGCACTAATTAGGCCCCCGAGAACACATATCCGGGGTCGGTTTCAATTTTTATATGTATATATATATATATATATATATATATATATATATATATATATATATATATATATATATATATATATATATATATATATATATATATATATATATATATATATATATATATATATATCACACCGATACCTCAAAAAATAATGAGCCGATTTTGATCAAATTTGGTGAGTACCTTTCTTTTGCAAGTGGCTTGGATAAGTTCGTTAACCAGGAAAATATGCTCAGTTAAAATAGATTAAACAATGCTTTCTTTTAATTACACAGACGGATTTTCCCTATCAGTGTCAGTTCTGAGCCAGCCTTAAATGTATGGAATTTAGACCACGAAATTATAATGTATTAAGTGAGTGGTGAACGTGTCGCCACCTAGTTCGAAACCAAGTACTATGTTGTCACGCCCGCTCCAAATAACACAGAGTGTTATAAATGGAGACAGTATACAACTAACTAACAATTTAAAAATTGTTAGCCCTGGCCCATTTCTACCCCAATATAGGGACAAATTATGTAAGACTAGATGCATTCTCGCAACAATTAGAACCGTAGACCGGTTTCGCTCTCATTAGAGCTCTTCAGTACGGCCGTGTTATTTTTGGTGCATTTTTGCTGCAATTAGTATGCCGTACTGAAGAGCTCTAATGAGAGCGAAACCGGTCTACGGTTCTAATTGTTGCGAGAATGCATCTACTCTTACATTATAATGCATGTTTGTAAGAAAATAAATTCGGGACTCAGCAAGTGCGTTATGGTAGCGAGTTTTTATTGAATGCCTCAAATTTGAATAGCTCAATTTGCTATTAACCTATAAGGTTTGTTGGCCAAGGAAACTAGTTTTTTCGGGAACATTTTAAGTTTATTTTCGATTTTTTTACATTTTCAAACAATAAAGTTATTTTAATGAAATATAGTACATTATTTTTACTATATAGGTTATACTGGTAACCAAATTTGATGTATGTTTTCTTAAAGAAAACATATTGTTGCGTTTTCTCCGGGTTCTGGATAAGTGAGACTTTTAATTTTAACAAAACAACTTTATTTACACTCTAAATATGGATACAATAAAATTTCTAGAATGTCTCTCTCACAAAACACTTCATTTACTGGCCTTACAATTACTACTCTCAACAAAAGTCACTAATCTGGTACTACAGTCACTACTCTCTTAACACTTTACACTGCTTCTTCAAGTCACTACCACATTATCTTACTGAACTGAACTGAACTGGCTTGCTTTCGCTTTTATATACTCGCCGTACCTTCCCCTCCTTTCTAGAGCATTCCATTCCAGAACGTTCCAGGACCTTCTTTCACTAGAAGGTTCTGTGAATACAGATCGGTCCCGTGTATACAGGGGGATGTATATACAGGATGATCCAAATGTGGTCACCACTCCTATGTTACACAAGAGGTGTTTCTCGAACTATAAGATCTCTCTGCGTATACAGGGTGTAAGGGTTCTCTGCGTATACAGGATGTATATACAGGGTGTTCGGAATGTGCAGACCTCAGTTATCCGTTCCGACGGGGTACAAGTTGGTAACTTCGTTATTTCTGGTCCTAGAGGGTTGAGACTTCGCCTGAGGGGGGTCACCCCAGGCACCCCCAGGGGGGTGGGGAGGCGGTGTTGCCAGACTGTGCAAAAATTCCCAGATGTTGGGGAAATTCTGGAGATGTGGCAACACCGCACCTACGTCTATTGAAGTGCTTTGTAACACTGCCCCCCTCCTTAAGACTGTTCGCCCCGAACAGTATTTACCGGCCGCCAACTTGGGGGTTCGTTGCCCCGATAGAGACTCAACCTCTCTATGTGAACAACTTTGGGTTTAGTTCTTGGAGACAGCTGGATTCTGTAGACTAGGTCATTAATTTTCTTAGTCACCAAGTATGGCCCTTCCCATGGTTTCTGAAGTTTTGGACTGAGACCCTTTCTCCTTGTTGGTTGGTACAGCCACACTGCATCACCTTCCTTGAATGTATGGGGTGTTGCTCTGCGATCCAAGCGCATCTTCATCCGGTCACTGCTTAAGAGGAGCCTATCTCTGACACATCTGTGTATAGTGCTCAGTTTCCCTTCTAGGTCGGCGACATACTCAGGTAACGTAGCTAGGTCCGCTATGTCCTCGTTCGGTGGTGGTCTCGTCATGTCGATTGGTAACCGCATCTCTCTGCCGGTCAACATCATGGATGGAGTGTAGCCGGTAGATTCATGCTGAGAGCTTCTGTAAGCTAGGAGGAACAGAGGTATCAGCTTGTCCCAGGTTCTCTGATTCTCGTCGACAAACATAGCAAGATACTGATTGATGGTCCTGTTATGCCGTTCTACCATGCCGTCTGATTGAGGGTGGAGTGGCGTTGTTCTCGTTTTCTTTATGCCTAGCAAGTCCATTAGGCTCTTCCAGACCTCTGATTCGAAATTCCGGCCCTGGTCGGTGTGAATCTCCAAGGGTACGCCATGCCGTGATATGACATTTTCCATCAGGGCTTCTGCTACGGTCGTTGCCTCTTGGTTGGGGATCGGCGCAACTTCAGGCCATTTCGAGAAGTAGTCCATCGCCACCATTATGTATCTGTTCCCAGACTCTGTGATGGGAAAAGGTCCTGCGATGTCTACGGCAACTCTCTCCCACGGTGTACCTGAGATGTACTGCATCATTTTTCCTCTGGATCGGGTCTTTGGTCCTTTCTTTGAAGCACATTGGTCACACCTTTTGCACCATTCTTCCACGCTCCTTCGGCAGTTTATCCAATAGAAGCGGTCTCTCACTCTGGCAAGAGTCCTGTTGACACCAAAGTGGCCTCCACTTCTACTATTGTGTAACTCTTGAAGAACACTGTCTATGCACTCACTTGGCACAACGGTCTGGTATATACAGTCTCTACCATCGGCAGTTTCCCATTTTCGAGTGATCATGTCATTCTTTAGACACAATGAGTCCCATTGTAGCCAGTATCCTTTAACCTCCGCCCCAAACCGGGACACATCGTGCCACTCAGGTCTTTTCCCCTTTTGTAGCCATTCTCTAATATTTTTCAAGTCTGGATCTGTCTTCTGTGCGTCTCTGATGTATTCAAGATTTACGTCTAGATCGGTGTTATTCTTCTGTCCTGCCACCAGTTGTTTGATCTGATGAGTTACTTTGTCGATCTCTTTGTTCTCTTGTCGCTCGCAAAATTTACATTCATGCACTGAACATGGTCTTCTCGACAGGCTGTCTGCATTGGCGTGACTTCTTCCTCTTCGATGTTCAATCCGGAAGTCGTAGCTCTGCAGTTTCTCTATCCATCGTGCTATCTGTCCTTCAGGATTTCTAAAGTTCAGAAGTCATTGCAGAGCAGAGTGATCTGACCTCACGCGGAATGTTCTTCCGTACAGGAAGCTGTGGAAATGTTCGATGGATCTTACAACTGCCAGCAGTTCTTTCCGGGTTACACAGTAATTTTTTTCTGCTTTTCCGAACGTTTTGCTGAAGTAGCCTATCACAACTTCTTCTCCGGCTTGGAGCTGCGAGAGTACTGCCCCAATGCCATACTGGGAAGCATCAGTGTCCAGTATGAACAGTCCTTCGTCCTGAGGATAAGCCAGTATAGGAGCAGTGAGAAGACGATGTTTGAGTTCTCTAAAAGACTGTTGGCAATCTGGTGACCAGATGAACTCGGCCTTATTTTCAGTTAGGCTATGTAGAGGTTTCGCAATGCTGCTGAAGTACTTCACAAAGCGTCGGTAGTAACTGCAAAGTCCCAGAAAACTTCTGACCTCATGTTTGTTCTTCGGCACAGGCCAGTCTCTTACTGCCTTTATTTTCTCTGGATCGGTTTCTATCCCTTTCTCAGAAACGACATGTCCGAGGAAACTCACTTTCTTCTGGAAGAGGACGCATTTCTTGGGATTGAGTTGCAGATTGGCACCTCTCAGCCTGGAGAAAACTTGTTTCAGATTCGACAGGTGTTCATCGAAAGTCCTTCCAATCACCATGACATCATCGAGATACACCAGGCATGTTTCCCATGTCAGTCCTCTTAGCACTAATTCCATTAGTCGCTCGAAGGTGGCAGGGGCATTACATAAGCCGAATGGCATGACCTTGAATTGGTACAACCCATTCCCGGTTGAAAAAGCAGTCTTCTCCTTATCGTCTTTATGAAGTTCTACTTGCCAGTAGCCACTTTTCAGGTCTAATGTAGAGAACCACTTTGATCCGGCCAAAGTGTTCAAAGTGTCGTCGATCCGGGGCAGGGGATAACTGTCCTTCTTGGTGACATCATTCAGCTTTCTATAGTCCACGCAAAATCTCATAGTGCCATCTTTCTTGGTGACCAAAACTACTGGGGACGACCAAGGACTATTAGACTCCTCGATCACACCATCTTCCAGCATTTCGTTAACCATCGCCTTGATTTCTGATTGCTTGGCAAAAGGCAGTCTTCTCGGCGGCTGTCTAATTGGTCTTGCGTCGCCAGTATTAATTCTGTGTTGCACTAGACTCGTACGACCTGTGATTTTATCTTGAGCGAAAATATCGGCCTCCTCCAATATGAACTTCACTGCCATCTCCATCTCCATATTGTTCAATTGGCCCCATGAATTCTTGAACCGCTCTACTAATTCTACTGGCAGTCTTCTGTCTAATGCAGTGGGTGTCACGTTTTTGGACAACGTCACTCGGTCAATGGGTTCGCAAGTGGCGATAACCTCACCTTTCTTCAATGTGACCCTGTTAGTTTGTACGTTAGCCACTCTTATGGGTACTGTCCTCTTCGGGTCTACTAAGCATCGTGCGACGAGGGCACCATCATGTCTATCTTTTAGGGGCTCCGCTATGAGAGCAGACATACCATCAAGTTTCTTCTCTAGCCTGGCTCTGACAATCTTCTCACTGTTACCAGGAATCCGTGTATCTTCGTCGACAATAAGTCTCACCCTGGGACCAGCTTCGCCTGCTGTTGGAGATAAATACAACTCTTCGTTACCGATTTTCAAGATCTTATTCTGGAAGTCTACTGATAGGACATCGAACTCTTCCATTAAATCCAGGCCCAGAATAAATTCGTCGACGATTTCTGCGACGACAGCCCTTACCTGTAGCTCAGTACTGCCCAGCCTAATGTAAACAGTGGCCTCTCCATGCACGGGTATTCTATCTCCTTTTGCCGTCTCCAACACAGGCTGTTTGTTGGTAGTTAGTGCCGACATATTTGGCAACATGTCTGGGCGTACAACGGATGTAGTGGCGCCAGTATCGATGGTAAAACTGCATTGTCTTCCGTCTATGCTGCCAGGTATGACGAGGCTCTCGCGGCAGCGTCGGATAGTGGAGACCCTGACTTTGGGGCATTGGGTCTCGCATGCCACGTGTCGCCCACCTACACTGGCGTCAGGTCGTTTTCCCTGATGGCGCTCCCTGTTGGTGTATTCTTGTCTTCTGCATGCCACCTGTTGGGTTTGTGAGCACTGCCTACTTATGTGCCCTTTCCTACCACACTTGTAGCATTCTATGTGGGACCAATCTGCTTTCGTCTTACGTGCTCCAACCGTTGCAGTGAGCTTGCTTATGGCTTCCTTCATCAACTTGATTTCTCGCCTTAGTTCCTCTGTCGTGTCTGCATGGTCCTCTATCTCCTTCACTTCGCGCAGCCTGTTGCGGCGAGGTTGAGATGCATTCTTCGCTGCTTCAAATTGCAAGCCATAGATGACGCAGTCTGTAAGTGTTTTGAATCTTCCGAGCCTTAAAGCTTGTTGCATCTCGTTGTCAAGTACCCCATCGATGAAGGTCTGGACGGTGATCTGGTTGACAAATTCTTCTGGGGCTTGGGGATATGCCAGTCGCACAAGTTTCTCCACTTCGGCACTGAATTCTTGCAGAGTCTCATTTGGCTTCTGGACCCTTGTCTTTAGTTGTGTCTGGTAGACCTGGCTCATGTACTTGTTACCATATCTCAAGTCTAGGGCCTGTATCACTGTTAAGTAGTTTTGCTGTTTCGACTCCGGGATGTTCTGGAGGATTTCTAGGGCTTTACCTCGAAGCGAGAGAATCAGAGCAGTTGCTGCCTGTTGTTCGCTCCATCCATTGCTGAGAGCTGCCGCCTCAAACTGCCTCCTGTACATTGGCCACGATGTTTCTCCGTCGAAAGTCGGCGGCTTCAAGGTTCCATGAGGCCGCTGCACGATTGGCATATCTTCTTCCGGACAATTTTGAGCTGGGGACATTCCAGTAACTCCTCTTGGTTGAGTTCTATCAGTTTGGCCCATCACCTGTTCTGTCAGTTCTCTATGTCTGACTTCTGTGCCTTTCATCATCATCTTCATTTGTTCTTTCAACCCTTCAACTTCTTCCCATCGTTTGTTCCAATCCTCTGTTGCATTTTCCACTTTACTGTTCACCACTCCTATTTTATAGTCCACATTCTCTATTTGTTCGTTAATCTGTTCAATTTCCTCTTTTACATCGACTCTCATATCGTGAAACATACTTCGGATGTCTTCTTTGTCTTGAAGACGCCTCTGTTCCTCCTCTTGTCGTCTTCTCTCGTCTTCTTCGCGTTGCTTCTTGAGGTCTTCTTTGTCTTCTTCGCGTTGCTTCTTGAGTTCTTCTTTATCTTCTTGTCTTCTTCTCTCGTCTTCTTCGCGCCGTCTTCTTTCATCTTCTTGTCGCCGTTGTTCGTCTTCTTCGCGTTGCTTCTTGAGTTCTTCTTTGTCTTCTTGCCGTCGTCGTTCATCTTCTTCGCGCCGTCTTCTTTCTTCTTCGCGCCGTCTTCTTTCTTCTTCTTGTCGTCGTTGTTCGTCTTCTTCGCGTTGCTTCTTGAGTTCTTCTTTGTCTTCTTCGCGTTGTTTTTTCAGTAAGTCCATCAACTCTTTGATTTCAGCCATCTCGTCGTAGTCAGTCGATCTAGTGTTTACCATTTACAGCTAGCTTAGTTGTCCACTTCTTCACTCACTTATCCCACACTTCTGACACCAAATTGTTGCGTTTTCTCCGGGTTCTGGATAAGTGAGACTTTTAATTTTAACAAAACAACTTTATTTACACTCTAAATATGGATACAATAAAATTTCTAGAATGTCTCTCTCACAAAACACTTCATTTACTGGCCTTACAATTACTACTCTCAACAAAAGTCACTAATCTGGTACTACAGTCACTACTCTCTTAACACTTTACACTGCTTCTTCAAGTCACTACCACATTATCTTACTGAACTGAACTGAACTGGCTTGCTTTCGCTTTTATATACTCGCCGTACCTTCCCCTCCTTTCTAGAGCATTCCATTCCAGAACGTTCCAGGACCTTCTTTCACTAGAAGGTTCTGTGAATACAGATCGGTCCCGTGTATACAGGGGGATGTATATACAGGATGATCCAAATGTGGTCACCACTCCTATGTTACACAAGAGGTGTTTCTCGAACTATAAGATCTCTCTGCGTATACAGGGTGTAAGGGTTCTCTGCGTATACAGGATGTATATACAGGGTGTTCGGAATGTGCAGACCTCAGTTATCCGTTCCGACGGGGTACAAGTTGGTAACTTCGTTATTTCTGGTCCTAGAGGGTTGAGACTTCGCCTGAGGGGGGTCACCCCAGGCACCCCCAGGGGGGTGGGGAGGCGGTGTTGCCAGACTGTGCAAAAATTCCCAGATGTTGGGGAAATTCTGGAGATGTGGCAACACCGCACCTACGTCTATTGAAGTGCTTTGTAACACTATATTTGCTATTTAAAACATTTTTATGAAAATTCACTACTTGCTGCGTCCAGGCTTTTTTTTATTTCAAAAGTAAGGTTTATTTGGAGAATGTAAACGTTATACAGGCTTTCAATCTATATTGACTAACTAAAGTTATCTCCGAATTAGCAAATGCACTTTTAGTGAGTTTTCATTAAGAAAATTAACTAATAGAGGTATCGATGGTAAGACTTTTGGAAATTTTCTTCAAATGAGCGCGAGTTAGGGCCCCTAGAACCCAAATCCAAGGTCAGTTGGTGGGGTCGAGGAGTCGGGGGCCAAAGGACTCTAAGCGGGGCAAGCTAAGGAAGTGGAAACAATAATATGAGCTTTCGATGAAGCTTAACCAAGACCGTCATGGGCGATTAATAGCCGCATCGTTTACGATGTGACCCTGCTTATAACTAAACATGACGGATGTAGACGTGGAGGTCGAGAAAACCCCCCAATACACGGTGTCACGTGACCCGTGCCTAGGGATGGATGGCACCAGTGTGATGGTGTCGTGAACGGAACCTCTAGAGTACCGATCAACCCCCCAGAGTAACCCGCCTTGCACAACACAGGGGATTCTGATTATGTAGATAGTATTTCCCCCATTCTTGTGAGAACAACATGAAGAAGATGCATATAAATAAAACCAAAACCAATGAGGCTCGAGGAGTGGCTCCGGCTACAGACTCGTGCCTTGAGTCTATTCCGGAGACGGAGACGAGCCAGGGGGCGGCGGCGTCCGCGGACTTTGGAGTCTCACGACCGACGTAGATACGGGGGATCAGGGGGTAGCTTCGGCCACGGACCTGTACCCGACACCCAAGCTGGGTCCCACCGGACGACGGCGATGTCTGCGGACTCTGCGGGCCCCTCCACCAGTGGGGACATTACTGCAGGGGTTTACGGGACTGTCACTGCAGTCCAAGCGTCTTTCCGGGGCGCAAAAAAAGAAGCTCCGGAGGGCGCAGAAAATGGCGACCGAGGCGAGGACAGTCGAGAAACCTGTAAAAGCACAAGAGGGGAGTGCGAGCCAGAAGATGCCGCGCTCGGACACTAACACGCCTACTACAGACAGACATCCTAAAACATCCTAAAAGGGTCAGGACCGGAAGACCGGCGCAGACTGGCTCGAATAGGAAGGCGGCGAAAGGCCGCGGGATGGCAGTGATTGACAGATGCCATCCTGAGGTCACGCTAGACCAGGGGAAGGCGGACCTGGTCCAGGCTGCGTTGGACACTCTTCAAGAAGGGGAGACCCCGCCTCAGTTCCTCCAGGCGCGCCTAGCCGGGGGCCTCGGCCAGAATTGGGAGGGGGTGGACTTGACAGCCGTCGAGCCCAAGGAACTCCCAAAGAGACACAAGGTCCTCGTATGGATCCCTGACACCGTCCCGCGAAAGACGGTGCTCAGAAGGCAGAAGATCCAGAATCCTGAACTGGGGACAGTTCTAAGCAGGAAGGCAGAGGAGAAAGGGCAGACTCTCGCCTTCTCGATCGACCAGGCGTCTTACAGAGCCATTGAAGTAACCTCCTTCGCGTTTTCTGCCCATATTTTCTTTTTACTACCTACCCCGCGCAGCACCCCTATTCACTCCTGGTCCCGTCACTTCCTTGGGGGGTATGAACCAGAAATTTTTCTTGTGGTTTGTGCAGCAGCTAATCTGCAAATTTACCTATATATATATATATATATATATATATATATATATATATATATATATATATATATATATATATATATATATATATATATATATATTCCAGCCTTTTAATGCCACATCTTTACACCACTACACTACACTATTTTCCTTCCCCCACCATTTCATTTAGGCAAACTGTTTGGTCAGGGGAAGAGACAATCGGTGGAGGAAAGGGTTTAGAGATGGGCAGTTGAATGGGAATGAACTGGAGGGCCTGAAGTGCACATTTACCTATATATTCAAACGGACCTTGGTTGTTTCTAGGGGCCCAAAATCGCGCTCATTGGAAAAAAAAAATTTGCAAACTCACCATCGATATCTCTCTATTTGCGATTTTTTGAAAATAAAAATTTGCTAAAAATGAAATAACCACTTATTCCCAGTTGTTATGTACAATATAAAGCAATTTATATTATAACATCTTGTATGTCATCACTAAAACAAACGTCGCAGGCGGCCTTCAGACAAAACATTAAATATCAAAGTATAACCTACACAAATCACTTAAAAACATAAATTAAAAATAAAACTATTAAAATCAACCTTGTATAACATACCTGTTGAATTAGAGTTAAGAAATCCGCCGCTTACAAATTATGTCCCATGGATGATTTACACTAAAAGAACACAGGAACGCACACACTGAAAATAGCGTTAAAATTAATTTTGCAATGCCACAAACTGCCACAGTCACAGGAGTTTTATTGATATGAATGCCTTATCAGAGAATATAGGAAGTCGGTAAAGGAAACTTCGACCGGCGATTGAAATGAAAATTGAAGATAGACGATGTCGTGATACGTGCAAGCGCGCGTAAAGAAACCACGGAACAACACAACTGACTTGTTCTGCTTCTGAAACAGTACAGACACAGTCACTGCCACCGCGGAAATATACTGAAATATGATGCCACATGCGTCTACTTGCGCTCTATGGTGATGGCCAGCCGATGGGCGATGGGATGGGCTAAAACACTGTTATGGTTAATTGCTTGTCGATTTACTGCTATTTCCAAACAAATACCTATACTAATGTAATAGCTTATATACAACGTGAATAAAGTAACGTTGTCGTTTATGAATAAACTTTTAGAATAAAATGTGACTCTATATATTAAATTATATGGTTACTAACTGTGGGGATTTTAAAATTACTTTGGATTGTTCAGAATGTACCATAAAATCAGGGCAGCAACATTTTGATATATTTTTATAGAACACTCTCTGTATTATTCGGTTTTAGCGATGTTTTTTCTTTAAATTCGCTAATGACGAGATCGGTGTTTGTATATATATATATATATATATATATATATATATATATATATATATATATATATATATATATCTATATATATATATATATATATATATATATATATATATATATATATATATATATATATATATCCGACCGATAACTCAAAAAATAATGGTCCGATCTTGATCAAATTTGGTGAGTACCTTTCTTTTGTAAGTGGCTTGGATAAGTCCGTTAGCCAGGAAAATCGGACCAGGTTTTCCCGGAAAATTTTGTGTTTTCTTTCTAAAAAAATTCATATCTTCGGAAATAACAAAGTAAGGGCAACCAAATTTGGTACACGTATTTGTATTATAAGGAGTGACTCTATACCAAAATTTATATCTCTAGATTTAAAGACAAAGAAGTTATGGGCAGTTAAAAAACAAATTTTGGAGTTTTCTTCAAAACGTCCAACTTGCAATTTTAAACGTCAAAATTGGCAATGTTTAGGCAAAGAATGTGAAACAAATACCGATTGTTAAAGAAAATATTGCAAGAAGAGTGTCCTGCAAACCCTTAAGTTTCAGATTCAACCGTCATTGCCCTTCATTTTACTAAAATATTTACGGAAAACTCATTTCAAATAGACCCTTTCTCTGATGCTTTGGCTGTCAGTTTAGTTAAGTTGATGCTTTTTTGGATATTTATTTGTAGGTTTAGTGAAGTTTATGGTTTAACGGTCTATAATTTTTTTAGCTAATTTTCGTAGAACAAATTTGTTAATGCATTTTTGCATTTTTTATCGAAATATAATGCGTTTATAAGAAAAAAATCTGAACGCAGTAAGTGCATTCTGGTAGCGAATTTTCGGTAAATTTGCAGATTAGTTCCCGAACGCTTTTCATAAAACTGTTTTCAGAAACCTGCCTAGGACCCCTTCTGGATGCACAAACCTTAAGAAAAATTTCTTGTGCACACCCCCCAAGGAAGTTACGGGACCAGGAGTGAATAGAGGTGCTGGGCGGGGAAGGTTGTACAAAGGAAATATGAGTAGAAAATGCGAATAAAACGGGCTTGAAAGTTGTCTTTTTGACATCTTGAAGCCATATCCCCCTTAAACCGTGCCTACCCCGCACAGCACCCCTATTCCCCAAGTGCCGTAACTTCCTTGGCGGGTATGAACAAGAAATTTTTCTTGTGGTTTATGCAACGAGGGTGGTTGTATGCACGCGAGGGAGGAAGGAAAATCCCCACGACGAATCAGCCAACCCCAACCCCCCAGCCCTACCGCAAGTCAACCACCCTCGTTGCATAAACCACAAGAAAAACTTCTTGTTCATACCCCCCAAGAAAGTTACGTGACCTGGGGGCGAATAGGGGTGCTGTGAGAGGTAAGCGGGGTTTAATGGGGATATGACTTCAAATAGACAGCTTTTAAACAGTTTTCTTTGCTTTTTCTACTCATATTTCCTTTTTACTACCTACCCCGCCCAGCACCCATATTCACTCGCAGTCCCGTAACATCCTTGGGGGGTGTGAACAAGAATTTTTTCTTGTGGTTTGTGAATCCAGGTGGGGTCCTAGTAATATTTCTGAAAACAATTTTTTGAAAAGCGTTCGGGAGCTAATCTGCAAATTTACCGAATTTTCATTAAATCCTTCAAATTTCAATAACTGAATTTTGTATTAACGTAAGCTTTGTTGGTTAGGAAACCAGCAATTAAGTTTATTTTCCGAAAATTTTTGTATATTTTCAAACCATAAGTAATTTCGATAAAATATAGTACATTGTTTCTACTACATAGGCTATACCGATAATCAGATTGATGCCTGCTCGCATTTGCTATTAAAAACATGTTTATGGAAATTCACTTCCATAACACATTTGTTGCATCTAGACTTTTGAAAAATGTTGATATATTTTCAAACAATAAATTTATTTCAATGAAATATGGTACATTGTTTTTACTATATAGGCAACCAAGTGTGATGCCTGCTTTCATCAAAGAAAGACATTTGCTATTAAAAATATTTTAAAGAAAATTCGCTACCATAACGCACTTGCTGTGTCCAGGGATTTTTGAATTTCTTGCAATTCTAAACTTTCTCGGGTGAATATGTGGATGACCTCCCGGATAGTTTTAAATGAAACGACTGCTGATGGATAAGGTTTTTTATCTTATATTCACACTGACACTATTCTTACCGTTTGTTCTCTTACCTTTGCTGAGGTATTTGCATTTAAAGTCTTTTACATTACTCACTTTTCCAAGAGTTTGCCAGTAGGGTTCCGTTCTGTGACACTCCTTCCCCTCCTGTATATTAACATCTGACGTAAACATTGGGATTCACTGGAAAATTCTAGACCCGCCAGTTCTTCTTTGTATCTTCTATTGCCAATTACCAGATCGCTTTTAGTACGCTTACCTATCGTTGTGCACGAAATCTTGTAGTCATCTGTTCCGAGACCTTATCTCTGAAATTGTGCACTGTTCACCTTGTTCCCTTAATAACCATCATACCTAGTGTTGCAGTGATTGGAGCGTGTATGTCCTTTTTAGCGAATTTTCATTTAAAAAATCGATGGTAAGACACATTGATGACACCTGTCACAGGGGAGCCACTGTCATACTGGCGCCTCTGGTGGCTATTGTTGACAACTGTAACAGGAGCCCCACTCTCCTACCTGTGCCGCTGGTGGCTGTTGTAGGCATCAAGAGAGATTTTCAGAATAAGAATGGGCAGGGTTGGACTCGGGTAGAGTGAGCGCTGGGATAAAATTATATTAGAACACAACACTCGCTATTTGTCATTTGTTATTGTGCTAACTGACAGTAGTTGTGAGAAGCACGTGCGCTCTGAGCATAACCTCGAAGTCCACTCCGCTAATACCTTAGAATCTTCGAACAAAAAACAACTACCTATTATATTCTTAATGAGCTAGGTTCATGCAATCGCGATTTGCGAATTGCAAAATGCGAAACTAAATTCCATTGGCCTATTGTTAATAATACTACGATACTATTTTAAATAAACGAATAGAAATCGTTTCGTGGCGATTTCACAATTCGCTTCGCGAGTATATGAACCTAGCTTTTGGCTAAGACAAATAGTAGGTAAATATAACCCCACTTTTGTTTTTAACCTAACATTCACAAATGCCCTTGGTTGTCGACTGTAGTATATTATGATTCTAACATCCAATGAAACAAATAAGCAAGTTGTAGGTAAATAACCTGCTATAATGACTAGAGTATATCATGGGCACATAAAGATGTGTGCATCAGGTTCAGATTCTTAATCAATGCATGTAGGTACTGTATCACTAAAGTGAAACAAAATTATTCCAAGAAAAAATATACAGTTATCTACCTAAAACTAATACAGTAAATATAATGTCCTAAGGAATGTCATCCCAGCCTTCTTGAATTCGGTGACGAAGGTAAACTAGGAGGATTTATCACCGCCCTGCAGTATTCTATTAAAGTAATCCTGCTTAGTTATTGGTTTTAAGCTTATTACTATATGCCTACTGGATTTTTTGTTACTATCTTATATAAACGCTTCCTTTCTATTATAGACCTGAGTAACCCATCTGTAATCCACGGTCTCCGCTTTTTCTTTGCACGTTCTTCTTTTAGTTTTGTAACAAATTTATTTGTTGTCTTCCCGATTCCACCGCAGCCATCTACTTCGCTCCAGCTGTCATTTTTCAGCAAACTTAACACCATCTTTACATTAACATGCTCTTTACAGGTGCATCGATTCCGTGACTCCGTCTCGTTTTCAGTCCCTTCAATGTGGGCTAATATTGGGTAATGGTCTGTCATCGTCGCATGAATTATATACCCAGCGGGCAATACTTTGTTGGTCTTCGCATATCTATGCACTACTTAGTCTGATTTTGAACCCTTGTTGGCGAGTTTATCAAAGACACGAATTCCAATTCACTAAGATTATTACAATATTCTTGAGATTCTTCCCTCAGCAAATTAATATCAATATTAATATCCCCTATTATAAAATGGTAGTTAAAATTGTCGTGTTATTCTCGAAAAGATTCGTAAAACTCTCTCACACATGTGTCAGGTGATCTGTACAATGCATGTACACGCGTGTCATTTTCCCCAAATGCAATTTGAACTTTTATAATCCTGAGGCTATTTTTTTTAATAACCTCCGCACTGTAGTTATATTTACTGCTAATATATAGGACAGTCCCATCACTCTGATTCACATCACCGCCATTATATATCACAGAATAACCATCCATACCAGAACAGTTAATATATTGACTTCTCCAGGTCTCCGTGAACACCAAACAGTCAAACTCTGTTACGGTCAGCTTTTTTTTTCTTCGCTACCGTAACATTTTTACTGAAGCAGCATAATATCAAAGGAATGTTTAATAACTTTAACGTCGCCTTAATAATACACAGCAAAGACCTAGTGGATTAAATATATTTTATGAAGTTTCGTTTTTATCCTCACTACCGAAATACCTTACTAGCGTTTCTCGAATGTGCCTCTTAAACATTAAATATTTTATAGAGAAAAATATTTGAACATAAGAGATATCTAACTGAGATAAATATTTCCTGAAAAATAATGTTTTAAAGATGCAATAGCTCCATTGTAAAATATCAGAGAATGATCTCGTTGTCTAATGTCCTCGCTGTGGAATATGCGTGTGTTTAAAACCGTTAATAAAAATCAATATGTCTCTCAATAAGATCTAACGGCGAAAAGGGTGACATAATATCCTGGTATTTTAATGTTCGTTAAAGACAGGATTTTGCTACACATAAACTTGTAAATTGATGGGACAGGTTGACAAGTTAAGAGACGCCGATAATCGAACCGCTACTGATATGCAATAAAATATACTTGACAGATACCGGTCGAACAAAACCGTTGGGAGTACAGAGGTTCGACTGGAGTCTCTGCAGAAACCGGCGCGAAAAAGATGTCTCTCTCTAATACACATAGAGGCAAATGGGTAACTCAAAGGACAGAAGACATCTGGCGGCAACGTTGACGCTGCTAGCAGACCGGATCTGCTTACTTAAACGGGTGCAAAGCCTGGCTCGCTCTCAGTTTTCCTATAGCCACCAATTGGGCAACAACTGCAGCTGACTGTGACATTACTCTGAGTTTGTCGGTCAGATTTTCGGGGTTGTCAAAATGGCAACAGAACTAACATTCAACTAACTACCTAAAATAAGTGTCGCGTCACCCTCAGATTGTCGGTTATCTAGTATAGACAACAACTAATTACCGCTCTATATTAGTTTTTCGGTGCTGGTCAAATGCACAAAACAGTAACTACCTAACACAACTTCCGCGTTATGTACGAGATCGGTATGTGGTATAGCTACTGCAGAAAGAATAGTGTCTATGTAAAAGATTTTAGTGCCGAAGTAACAGCTCTTCCTTTTTAATGCAAAAAGTTTATTTTCGTTCGCTTTCGCTTTCGCCGCCGTAATAAATTTCACCGTCGTTGTGATGAGTTTTTGCTCTCACCTTTGCGCCCACTAATAACCTCAAATTCTAGTTGTAAGCTTGGGAGCTATAATTTATGGCCGGTATCTAGATCTGCTGTCTAGTGTCCATCAGAGTCCAGATTCATCTCAACCCTCCGAGGCTAATTTCACACTAGGTGTTCTCTTCATGTAGCCCAGGTCCAGTTCAGGGTTTTATGGGTTTTACTCCATGGTTCAAAACTGTTAGATAGTGATGCTTTATGGGAGCAAGTGGTTCCTCTTCTAACTTATGCGAGCAAGTCGAAACTTTCTTCACTTAGAAAGTGTTTTTAATTATAATCCAAACAACATTCAATGAGTCATTTAGAGCCAGTCAGTTTGTTCAAAATTCTTTTAAACAGTGACGTTGTTGTTAAAACAATTTCTTTATTTGAATTAAATGATGCAGCTTACATATTAAACTTAATTAATTATTGAAGTATAATTAAGAATATATATTATTGATCTCAAAGTTGCTGCCTAAGAACCTTTTGTTCTTATTTAGTGCCAATCCGTCCATTAAATTTCACAACACAAATACTAATACTAATACTAATAATACGTATAAATTTCGGTAGTAGTCTTAGATAAACAAAAATCATTTTGCAAACAGGCACGCTATTGATATAAAATTAACAATTCTATCTGGCGAGAGAAAATAATTAAATAGAACAATATATGTTTATTTCGATTTAAGAGCATTTTTGATTTACCAATATTGTTTTTCACAATTTACTGTTATCAATTTCATAAAACAAGGCATACAATGCCATGCCAAATTCATCCATAACTAATAAAAATTGTATATTTGTGTTTTACTTCTGCTTTTGATTTGATATTAATTCCTCACACAAATTCCCATAAGTGAAATTTCCGTATTTCATAGAAAAGAATTTTGAGCTTATCTAGATACTTTGTTTAAGAACTTTTATCAAAGAGCCAGAGTCTTCTACTGGAAGTCTTAGAAATATGAGATTTTTGATTAAGCCTAATACCACCGTAAGTATTCAGTATGACATATTTGTGACCAACGCAGTGATGCACTAATTTTATGTTTACGTAGCTATCAAGAATAACCTTGTCTCTACTGAATAATTTATATAAAAATTTGTTTCATCTCTGGCAGGTTAATAATAAATTTGAAGCTTAGATTGATAGGGTTGCTGGGTTATCTCTAAATAATCAAGGTAGGCCTAACATCATACTACAACAACTACAACTGCACCTAACGGGCACCTAAAAATCTTTTTGTCAGATCGGTTCAACTCACAGCCAGAAGTACTCAACATAACATCTATTTCATCGATGTTTTTGGCCATGCTTCATGTTATGAAAAATTGTAAATATCTGGGAGTGATCCTGGACCCCAAACTATCATGGGGGTCGCAAATAGAACGAGTAGTGAGGAAGGGAGTAGCGACCCTCTGGCAGTTGCGTCGTGTGATAGGGAGGACCTGGGGACTTAATCCTCGGATCCTTCATTGGATCTACACTGCGATCGTCGGGCCGAGAATCATCTATGGGGCGTTGGTCTGGTGGTGTGATGTGAACCAAACTACCAGCAGGAAGCTGGTCAAACTCCAGAGGCTGGCAATCCTGGGTATCACAGGCGCTATGGGGACGACACCCTCAGCCGCGCTAGAGGTCCTGTTGATGCTGCCACCGCTTCCCATCTGCATCAGAAGGGAGGCTATGGCGTGGCATCTTAGAATGCGAGACTCAGGAAACTGGTGCGGAGAGGGAGCAGTAATAGTGCATGCAAGAGTCGCCAAGGAGGTGTAAGAGGAAATTCCGATTTCCGCCATAAAGGTGCGGGATGCCGAGGACGATATTAGGTTGACTAGGCCATACACCCTCAGGATCCCCAGTGGGGATCAGTGCAGGGAAAATGAGGCTGCATTCCAGCCCGCAAGCCTGGTCTGTTTCACCGACGGATCGCGGCTGGAGAACCAACAATCCTCCGAGGCAGGAATATACATCGAGGGCCTGGGCATTCGAAACAGAGGTGTATACTATCCTGTCTGTGGCCAATAGACAGGATCTGAAGAGGAGTCCCGAGAAATGTGTGTACATCTGCTCGGAGAGCCAGGCGGTCCTCCGAGCAGTCTGCGCGCCAAGAATCAGGTCAACACTGGTTCAGGAGTGCGCTGACGCCCTCAGAGGACTAGCCAGGACGAAGGAGGTGCAACTGGTGTGGGTTCCGGGACACTGTGGCGTAGCGGGAATGAGGTGGCGAATAATCTCGCAAGACTTGGTTCCCGGCGGCCGTTCTGTAGACCGGAGCCTGCTATAGGCATAAGTAGGAAGACAGTCTCTGTCGCCTGAGACAGGTGGACCGAGGAAGCAATGGAGAGGCACTGGGGATCCGTTGATGGCTGCAGGCAGGCGAGGGACTTCGTGGATGGGCCGGACAGAGATAAAGCTGTCTGGCTACTCGGAAGGAGTCGACCTACGCTTCGCCGCATCCTTGGGGTGCTGACAGGCCACTGCGCCCTTAGAAGACACCTCACATTGATAGGCGTAGAGAGGGATCCCATTTGCCAGGAATGCGGCGAGGATGAAGAAACGTCCTACCACTTCCTGTGTGAATGCGAGGCTTTTGGGAGTCTTCGAGCAGAATTGTTCGGATCGAGGACTCTGCAGAGGAATCAGGTAAGTACCGTCCAATTGAAACCGTCACGGCCTTCATCTCGAGGTCAAGGCGGTTTGGCGACGGAACCGAGGAAAAGTAGACCATGGTTGCTGGGGTTAGCAAAAAGGGCCCATTGTATCCTACTTGCTTGGCGTTAGCCTCCCCACCTCTGCTACTACTACTAAGCCCTCGCTTAAGCCTGAACACAAAACAGAAACTACAAAGTAACAAGAAAAAAATAAAAAATAAAACCAGCACTTAATCTCTGGTATCATATGTTTCACTTATGAGAGACTAACTGGCCACACACAAAAAAAAAAGAAGCAAACAATCAATTTATAAAGTGCTGACCCAGTTTACGAGAAACTTAAGACAAATACTTATAACACAACTTATCTTGCTACGAGATATAAAAATGGGGTATGTGAGTGTTTGTTTATGCGATGTGTGCAAACAAAGTCTTGATATTTCTAACGAAAGTAAGTTTTTAAAATGTTGTGCTGCGGATTGAAACGTATATGTGCATCATAAGTGTACTGTGTACTCCATATAAGCCTACTGAACTTAAATTCATAGAAAGTAATAAAGCTAGCGTCAAGTGGGTTTGTAAACAATGTACTGATAGACCGTTGGATATGGCTGTCAGCGGGGAACAGACGTATGTGAAGAGCTTCTTTAATAAATAGTAAATCTAGAGCAGCTGATGGCTGAATTTTCGAAACAAATTACAAAACTGAATGACACAATAGGAAATCAAAATAACTTAAATGAAAAATGCTTCGATAGCTACCAATGTCAGTGCGAAGAAACCTGTACATGGGAATTCTGCAAAAGCAGATAGGAAACAAACCACTGTAAACGTCAACAATGGCAACAGCGATGGTGTTAAAACCAGACTACGGTCGGAAACTGAAATTTCGAGAGAGAAGGTATCCAAAAATACTGGTAGTGAAAACACAGCAACAGAGGGCGCTAATATCCCGGAACCAGCAACAGTGAGCGATATTCTGCCTTCAATAGTGAAAGATAGTAGTGATAAATTTACATTAGTCAATAGGAGTAAGAAAATTATCAGAGGTAAAAGAGCTAACACAACATTAAAAGCGGTTGTCGAAAGAAAATAGGTTTTCATTTCTAATTTTAAAAATACTACAACTGAGAACGATTTACAAAACTATTTGAAAGAGGTAAACTTGAATTTCCTAACTTGTTCTAAATTAAATATTAAAAATCAGGATATAGCGGCATTTAGAATTGGCTTCTTGGGACAGCAAGAATGCTTATTTTATGATGAAAACTTATGGCCAGCTAATGTTATCGTAAAGCCGTTCAAGCACTTTTTTCGAGCCGCACCCGCAAACCTCAGACAGAAGTGAGATCGCAAACAATGACGACCATTTAATTAGCGCGCAGGTACCCGCTTTACTTTATTTCAGCAAAATATACTGTGTGTTAAAAATTAGTTGGATGATATAGACATTTATTTTAAAGATATTAAAAAGCCTCAAATTTTAGCGTTAACAGGGCACTGGTTGACTGATGCGGAGGCTCTTTTTGTCAACATTTCTCGTTACAAAATGGCTTCTTGCTACGCCTGATCCAACAGGCGTCACGGCCTCATGTATCATGTATCTTCTTCAGGCATGGCATGGTTTTTT
Organism: Tillus elongatus; assembly: GCA_964006375.1. Lineage (NCBI taxonomy): Eukaryota > Metazoa > Arthropoda > Insecta > Coleoptera > Cleridae > Tillus > Tillus elongatus. The sequence continues at coordinate 37,405,887 of OZ023262.1, read as the reverse complement.
TAAACTGGGCTTCATAAAAGAAAAAAGTAAGGAAATGATATTTGAATGCAGTAGTATCGAGCTGATAAAAATTAAAGTTGTAGTTATTATTGCATATAGAAGGCCACATACAATTGTTGATCAGTTTTCTGAATTTATAGCGACTTTGGAAGACGTTGTGGAGTTAGTCATGAAGGGAAAAAAAGGCTAAGCAGATATGTTTATGTGGTGACTTTAACGAAGACATACTTTGCGTTGATAGCCCTTTAGTTATAAGATTCTTTGATGTTTTGGATAGCTATAATTTAAAGCCTTGTGTTACCGGCCCAACGCGTGTAACAGATACAACAGCCACTTCAATTGATAATATATACACCAACGTCCCGATATATGAAAGTAATGTTATTGTGACAGCTCTATCTGACCTCAAATGCTATCATTCCCCTTGCAAAAATCAATATTTGAAAGTAAGCAGAAGAAACAAGTTAGATTGTACACTCTAGACAAGATTAATAAAATGAAGAATGTACTAGAGAAGACCAACTGTGACCTAGTGCTGGAGGAAAATAATGCAACTGAAAGTTACCGTACATTCAGTAGGACTTTTTTAACGGCGATGGGTAGGATATGCAAGAAAAAAAAAAGTTGTGAACGACAAAAACGGGTTTATGGATGAATGATAGCATTAAAGCGAAATGTGACATCAAAAGACAGCTATATGAGGGAGTATTGAACAATATTGTTTCTAAAGAAGTATATATAGACTTTGCTGGGGATTTGAAGAGTGATTGCAGGCAAGCTAAGCAAGCATACAATACCAACTTCATAAAAACAGCGACAAACAAGACTAAAGCTACGTGGCAGGTAGTAAGGCCGGTGACTGGATGCTCAGTAGGCCAGAGATTTAACCTAAAAAAATTGCCTATAGATGGGGATACGGATCAGGAGCGGTTAAATTCCATAAATAAATATCTAATCGACGTGTGTAAAAACATCAACACCAAAAATGCTGCAGCAACAGATAAAATTAAATAAGTTAATGAAACAATATTTTTGACCCCACCCATGAAAATAAAGTGTACAATACAATTTTTGAACTTAGAAACACCAATTCAGTATATTTCGACGAGATTAATTTATGTCTGGCTTGGGTATTTTTTCCAGATGACCTAAAAAACTCACCAGTGATTCTGATACATAAGAGTGGGGACATATTTCTGCTTACTTATTACAGACCTATCTCACTAATTTCGAACATAGCAAAAATAATAGAAAAAATTTTTATGTAAGCGAATAGTGGCTTTTTTAGAGAAACACGAAATATTTAGTGAGAATCAAAATGGCTATATTTAGAAAGGGTCAACCAGCAGGGCAATATTTCAAGTTGTCAAGGAAATTACAGAGGGACTAAGTAAGTGTGAAAGTACAATGTGTATGATGCTGGATAGCGTATTCCACGACACACTGTTAGTTAAGTTGGAATTGCTGGGTTTCAGGGGACTCTCGCTGAATTTAATTAAGTCATACCTATTAGGCAGGAAACAATGTGTGACTTTTAATGATCATAGGACAGGAATATTTCTGGCATCTAAGTGGAAGGTTATAGAGCGAGGTGTGCCTCAGGGCTCAATTCTTGGGCCAGTCTTGTTTTTACTTTATATTAACAAACTGTCTGAAGTGTTGCCGCATAAGACAACCCTGTTTGCTGACGATACATCTTTGGTTTTACGAGCTCCTTCAGATAATGATCTTATTTATGAGGCATCATAATCACTAAGAACTCTGGAACAGTGGTACAATGGAATGAACTTACAACTGAATGTGATTAAAACAAACTTGATCTCATTTAACTATTTTAGGGGTAACCAGTTATCGCTGAAATTTAACTTAGAATTGCTGAGCGCGCAGGATGATGTTAAGTTTTTGGGCTTGAGGCTTGATTCTCAGTTGAACTGGAGGACTCATGTTGGCTATCTAGTAAGTAAACTGTCAGATTTTAGTTATGCTTTGCGTGTTCTGTCCGATTCTAGTAGCATAAGTGCTGGCCTCGAGGCGTACTGCGCATATGTAAACTCAAGGCTTCGATATGGAAGAATATTCTGGGGGAATTCCACAGAAGCCGGTAGAATGTTTAGGCTTCAAAAGGCCTGTATCCGCAGCATATTCAATCTGAAATATAGGGGTTCGTGTAGGAAAACATTCCTCGACAACAGAATACTTACCTTGCCAAGTTTGTATATATTAGAGTGTGCGTGTTTTGTTAGAGAAAATCGGAGTTTCTTGTCAGATTGTGAACAACAGCATTAATACAACACCAGAGCACTTTTAAAGGATCAGTTAGTTGCTCCACAAACTACAAAAATTATTGTTTACAATAGTGCTGTGGTGCAGTCCCTGAAGGTGTACAATAAACTGACGGTGCAGATAAAGAAGCTCCCACCCACAAAGATGAGAAAAATATTGAATAATATTCTGGCGGCCAAGGCCTATTATAATATTGAGGATTTTTTAGCTGATAAGTTGTAGCCGTTTGTAATCAATATTGTGATTGTATAGTTTTTTTTATTGTAATTCATGTGTTTTTTGTTAGTTTTTTTAAGTTGACGTGTTCTACACATTTTTTTATGTATTGATCATGCGAATAAATATATTATTATTATTACTTTTTAAAAGTTGTACTTGTTCCTGCTGGACTATCTGCCCTTGCTTTCGTTATATTGCGAGAGATGACCCTTCTTGCCGTGGCAGCAGCTACACTCTGTGAATTTTCCCTAGTCCCTCTTGGTGCAATTTACCTTTTTCTCTAGTGACAATTTTACCTCAAGTACCTGCTCTAGGTTTATATTGAGCTTAGCAATATATATATATATATATATATATATATATATATATATATATATATATATATATATATATATATATATATATATATATACAATTTTACCTCAATATATTGAAGCTGACTACGGATATGGGTTCTAGCGGTCCTGGTTCGCGCTTATTTGAAGAGATTTTTTCAAATTTCAGAAGTCGGGATCTCCTCATTAGTGAATTTCTTCTATAAAAATTTACTAAAACTAATAGGTAGATTTTAAAATCGCAGCTTTGAATAGAGAATCAACAGTGCTTTCCAAAAAGGTGCCACTCGTCCCACCTGCCCTATTCAAATTAAAGCGGGGAAAGTAAAAAACCTGGTAACCTTTTATTTTTATCTACAATGTAAACAACTTAATCCAATTTTCGTCTCTTTAAAAGTCTTTCATGTTTGGTCAGTGACTCACAATTCTGCCACAGAAAAAAGCATGTTGGCTTTCAAATTAGCCTCACAAAGTATAGCAGAAAGAGAAGAATTTGGGAAAATGGTTGGTGGGAATGTCAAAATTGCAATTGTCAATGTCAATAATTGTATTTCCAGATAAGCTTATCTTATATTATTATTATTGTTTTGACAAATTGTGACCAGCAAACACACGCTTAAAACTACTTTGTCTAAACTACATTATATTATTAGATTCATTTAGAGTACTACTCTGCAATGAAACCCCTGTATATAAACATATAAAAATTGAAATAGACTCTAAATATTGGATCCTAGTTCGCGCTCATTAGTAGAAACTTTTTCAAAATTCAAAAGTCGCGATCTCCTTAGCGAATTTTTGTAAAAAAAATTCGCTACAAATCTCAACAGTATTCGGGTCTTCATTTGTAAGATCTTAATTTTGTTAATCTTTATAAAAACAAATAGTTGATATTTTACTAATGGATCTTCTTCTCCATATTAATATTCTTCTGTTTCTCTGGGCATCAATTACATTTTTGTTAAGCTCAGAAAAAGTCACTAGTTTTCAACTTAAAAGAAAAGTCTGGACGCAGCAGGTGCGTCATGGAAGTGATTTTTCATAAAAATGTTTTTAATAGCAAATATGTCTCTTTAATGCAATGAGGCATCAGTTTGGTTACCGGTATAACCTATATAGTATAAACAATGTATCACGTTTTATCAAAATAATGTATGTATGTATGTATGTATATATGTATGTTTGAAAACGTAGAAAAATTTTCCCATAATAAACTTAAAATGTTTCCTAGTAAACTCGCTTCCTAGCCGACGAACCATAGGTTAATAGCAAATTGAGTTATTGAATTTTGAAGTATTTAATGAAAATTCGCAACCACGACGCACTTACTGTGTCTCGATTTTTTTCACAAACATGCATCATATTTAGATGAAAAATGCAATAAGAAATGTTCAAAAAAATTGTAGGTATCACCAGCGACTTATGGGCCAGCCTGTGATTGTCAAAATAACTTTATAAGATGCAGCTCAAGACACCATATAAGTAACGTATACAATTTTTTCTCGTATCTTGCATAATAACAATCATATTGGGCTTTACCGTAGAAATGTGTCACCCTGTATATATGTAAACCGAAAGTAAACCCAGATATGTATTCTAAGGGACCTAGTTTGCGCTCATTTGAAATATTTTTTCTAAATTCAAAAGTCGGGATCTTCTCATTAGTGAATTTTCTTTAAGAAAATTCACTAAAGCAAACGCTTGTGAAGCCAAGGGAAGCCATTAAATATGGAACGGCTTCAATAAGTTAGGGCAAGAACAAACAACCAGATATGCTATTCAAATTGAATTAAATCTTAAAAGTTTTCATCTCCTCTTTATTAAATTATTTTTTATACAAAAACTCGCTAAAAAATTCATCGGAATAACAACAATCTAACCAGATAACAGTAAAGTGAAATGAGACCAAAAAAAAACGTATTATAAAAAGTAAAATCATTAACTAGGATTAGAACTCGTCGAATAGGACGCGATTTTTGGATGTACAGTGCTTAGCCCATTCGGCTACGTTTGACATGACATACTAGCAGGTATATCCGGTAGTATGTTAGTTGTCTAAATTTGCTCTTTATACAAAACAATTTTTATTTACAATGGCTTTTTTGCTTATATTTTAACGGAATGAAGGAAAATAACAACTAAGACACAGATCTAGGAGCTTGTTAGTCATTTCGTGTCGTATTTTTCACTCACATTCGTACACCTACCATAATTATCAATTTTGACGTTTTAACTTTCTTAGATTTTACCTCTGACTTCTTGTTTTTTAAGATTGAGATCTCAATTTTGGCAGATAGGATACTATTAATGGCAGACACCAGCTCACCAAATTTGGTTGCCTTTACTTTGTTATTTACGGAGATATACCTTTTTTTTGAAAGGTAACACAAAATTTCCCGGGAAAAACTGGGCCGATTTTCCTGGTTAACGAACTGATCCAAGCCACCTGCAAAATAAGGTATTTACCACATTTTATCAAAATCGATCCATTATTTTTTTAGTTATCGGTGTGATACACACACACACACACACACACACACACACACACACACACACACACACACACACACACACACACACACACACACACATATATATATATATATATATATATATATATATATATATATATATATATATATATATATATATATATATATATAAACATAAAAAATTGAAACTGACCCTGGATATGTGTCTAGGGGGCTAGTTCGTGCTAATTTGAAGACATCTTTTCAAAACTCAAAAGTCGGAATTTCCTCATTAGTGAATTTTTTTAAAGAAAGTTCACTAATATTATGCTTGACAGAGATGTTTAAATTCGCTACAACCTGCTGCGTCAGCACTTTTATCATCAGCTCTACAGGTTGTTTTAGATGTGGGTATGATCTAATTTCAATGTAGGTACCTACTATTTTTATATGCATAGAAAACATATGTGTGGTGTTCTACTTAAATTCGTTACAGTATATTTAGCAATGACTTCGACGTAAGACAATACCGCGTGGGAGAATTATGTGTACGATTAGCACTCGAGAGGCACGTAGGTATATGAATTAAAAGTCTTATTAAAATACATCTACATGCTATAATCAAATTTAGCTGTATATGAGTGAAAGTTCTGAGAAATGTTATCTCTTTTAAATCCCCGACGCAAGGAAGACGGTTATGTTTTTGACGCGGGACGATATACAGTGTGTCCCAAACTGGATGGGAATGTATTGCTATCTCCGTTATTGTTAGAGATAGGGAGACGGTTAAAGCAGCAATGAATTTCATGCTCGTTCCAAATATGACTTGTATTTTTCCCTACCTCTTCTTCATTTTCGAGTTATTTCGAGAAAAACAAAATTTGTCGATTTATTTTTTCTTCAATATCTAAGTAGGCGTTGATCTGACATGTCTAAGACTTGCACATTATCAGGACACTTTTTACAGAGTAATATTTTTGTGCCATTTTTGTGTTCTCAACTTTGGATTGTCATTTGTTTTTGCGCTACAGGTATCAACGTTTGTTTTTATTCTGGCAGCCATATTGGATTTTTTGCTCACGTGATAGCCTGTGGAAAGAGCTTTCTAATGATGTACAACATGCTTGAGAAATCTTGTAATTGCACTGACAATTTTGAGAAAAACCGTTTTGAGGATAGTAGGCTATGAAATCCAATACCAGAAAACAAATGACAAAAAAGTGTTCAGAAAGCAGTAGGTGCTGCTATAAAGAGTATCCTATGTACCAAAAATCAGATCTCTGTCTCAAAAGACAAAAAAGTTAGAGGTAAATTAATTTTTAGTTAATTAAATCTGATTCAAGAAAGTTATAAAGGTAAAAATTGATTGATCAGAATGTCAGTAAAAAGTACTACAAGAAATGACTAACAAGCTCCTAGATATGTGTCTAAGTCGTTATTTTTCTAGATTTCGTTAAAATATAAGCATAAAATCCATTGTAAATCAAAAAGGTTTTATGTAAATTGTAAAACCTTGAATAATAGGATATTTCTGCTAGTAAATAGAGACAGTGCGTAGCTTAGTGGGCTAGGTGTACAGTGGTCGCTGTACATCGTAATAATCTCCCAGATGACGTGTTTTAGTTCTGGTTAGTGACTTCGCTTTTTATCATTTTTTAGTCTTATTTCACTTTACAGTTATCTAATCTGATTGTTGTTATTCCAATGAATTTTTAAAGAGTTTTTGTATAAAAAATAATTTGATCAAGAGGAGATGAAAGTTTTAAGACTTATTCAATTTGAATAGCATATCTGGTTGTTTGTTCTTGCCCTAACTTAGTGAAACCGTTCCATATTTAATACAGTCGTAGACTTTTCCCGTGGCTTCACCAGTGCTTGTTTTAGTGAGTTTTTTTTTAATAACTAACGAAACGATATATATATATATATATATATATATATATATATATATATATATATATATATATATATATATATATATAAAGATCTATATAGGGTGGCGCATTAAAAACGAAACAGACTGATTTGCGTCCATATTGAGGGGGACATGTTTTGACATAAAACTCAACTTTGTCGCATCAACCCCTTAAGGTTGGTGATAACAACCCTTATATTTTAAATAGGGAACATGGGTCGAGTGTTATATCATTTGATAGCTCTTTCTTTTCTGAATTCAGCACACTAATTTTTTTGGAAGTTTTATCAACTCGTTTTAAAATTATTCACAGTTGAAGATGCAAAAACGGATATCACTCATTCCGATAAGAAATGTGCTGATAGTCAATGTTTTGTTGGTTTGTAAACAAAAAATTGTCTATCAGAACATTTGTTATCGAAATGAGAGAAATGCGGTTTATTATTTCAGTTTATCGGTCGGTTTGATACTTGATCGTACTACCGAATATTAATTTCACAATGGTGTATTCTGTAGAAGAAAGAGTTGAAATAATTACTCTTTTTTTTTCAAAAGTTCACACTCAAACTCCACAGAAATTGAATGTCTGGACTGGCATTTTTGGAGACCGTTCAATCGGAACAATTTTTCTTGATGGCAATTTAAGTGGCGAAACGTATTTGGAGTTAGGGTGGACAATTTTCCAAAATTCAGGCCTGTAAGTTTAAAGACAAAAAAGTTAGAGGCATTAAAAATAAAGGGTTTTCCTCAAAACGTAAAAAGTCGCGATTTGAAACGTCAAAAATGGCAACATTTAGGCAAAGAACCTGAAAGAAATACGGATTATGTGAAGAATGTTCTGCAAACCCTTAAGTTTCAGCTTAAAACATCATTGCCCTTCATTTTAATAAAATATTTCAAGAAATTTCATTTCAAATATATACTTTCTCTGATCCTTTGGAAGTAGTTTTAGTTTATGGTTTAACGGTCTATAATTTGTAGCAAATTTTCATAGAAAAAAATAGTTAATGAGGAAACCGCGGCTTTTGAATTCTAAAAAGATTTCTTCAAATGAACGCAAACTAGGCCCCCTAGAATCCATATCCGGGTTTACTTTCAGCTTATATATATATATATATATATATATATATATATATATATATATATATATATATATATATATATATATATATATATATATATATATATATATATATATATATATATATACAGTGTGACGCATTTCTACGGTAAAGCCCAATATAATTTTGTTACCTAGAGGTTGTTTTGAACTGCATCTTATAAAATTATTTTGACAATCACAGGCTGGCCCATAAGTCGTTGGTGATACTTTTTTTTTTGAACATTGCTTATTGCATTTTTGCAGCTTTCATCGAAATATGATGCATGTTTGAAAAAATAATCGAGACGTAGTAAATGCGTTTTAGTAGCGAATTTTCATTAAACGCTTCAGAATTCAATAACGCAATTTTCTATTAACGTCAGCTAGGAAACGAGTTTTCTCGGAAATGTTTTAAGTTTCTTTTCGGATTTTTTTGGTACATTTTCAAACAAGTTATGTTGGTAAAATATGGTATATTGTTTCCACTATATAGGTTATACCGGTGACCAAATTGATCCCTGCTTGCATTAAACAGACATATTTTCTTTAAAAACATTTTAAGAAAATTCAGTTCCATAACGCACTTGCTGCGTCCAGACTTTCTTATTTTTATTTCAACACATAAATTTTTAAAATTATGGAACTCTTCAGCTCTTAAATTTATAATAGGGTATTTTAGTTTGACCTCCTAATCAAAGTCTCCAAATATTCATAATCCTATACTCTTTTAGTTTTTCTTGTAATTTTTTACCTATTTAACCATGCCTGGAGTCTGCGTTCATGAAACTATGACCGGGTGCAAAGTATTTAAAAGTAATGCTGTCAAGATCCCAGAGCCGCCGGCAGGGGTGTAAAAGGACTTGCTATCTATAGTTTAACCCCACCAAAACGTAACGGTGAAATCTACTTACTTCGTATTAATAATGAATTTCTCTCCTTATATTATAGGAAAACACGAGTTACTTGGTTTTACTTTGGTAATTTAATATTTTTTTTGAAATTACATTAGTTGTGCATTTCACCTAGGAAAATTATTGAACTACCTACTATACACTAGACTTATTTCTTTATGCTGCGGCCATTTTTATTGTGATCCAAACAAGAAACAAAAAATCTCGGGACGCAGCAAGTGCGTTATGGTAGTGAATTTTCATAGAAATGATTTGGCACAAAATATTTTATTATAACTTTTTTTTCTTGTAACATAGAAATCTAGATTTTGGTGTATAGTTTACTTTTTATATCTTAAACCTACCTAGCAAATTTGGTTATCATAGATTTTTTATTTTTTAAGATAAAAATTTTTTTCCAATGAAAACTCAAAATTTTTTCAGAAAACCCCGTCAGATGTTTCTGATTAACAAACTTATCAAAGCTATTTACAAAAGAAAGGTACACGCCAAATTTTATCAAAATCGGCTTATTATTCTTTGACATAAAAATTTTTTTCCAATAAAAACTCCAAATTTTCCCTGAAAACCTCATCCGATTTTCTTGACTAACAAACTTGTCAAAGCGATTTACAAAAGGAAGGTACATGCCAAATTTTATTAAAATCGGCTTATTACTTTTTGAGATAAGAATTTTTTTCGAATGAAAACTCAAAATTTTTCCGGAAGACCTCGTCCGATTTTCCTGACTAACGAACCTATCCAAGCCATTTACAAAAGAAAGATACATGCCAAATTTTATCAAAATCGGCCCATTATTTTTTGAGTTATCGGTGTGATACATATATATATATATATATATATATATATATATATATATATATATATATATATATATATATATATATATATATATATATATATATATATATATATATATAAACATATAAAAATTGAAACTGACCCCGGATATGGGTTCTAGGGGTCCTAGTTCGCGCTCATTTGCAAAAATTTTTTCAAAATTCAAAAGTCGGGATCTCCCCATTAGTGAATTTTTTCTACGAAAATTCACTAAAAATTGCAAAGCAACTCGGCTTAGTGTAGAAGAAATCTAAATATAAGTCGGGTTACTATAAAGCAACACTAAATATCTTCGTAAAGAAAAGACCTATTTACAAACGTAAAATAGCTAGAGATAGAGGTCGTTATAGGCAATCGGAATATTGAACCAGAAGTAAAACCAAGTACCTCGAGTTACTAGGTTTTACTATGGATATTTAGCTATGGATAAATATGTTTTTAATTACCACAAGCCCTATATACTTAAGTGAAAAGTTGATTATATTGATTAAAAAAAAGTATAAGTCGACTTGCATGCTTTTTAAATTGTAAAATAGATGGCTGGCGGAAGGGAAAAATCTACAAGTGAACTTACTGGTTTTAGTGAATCTTTATTAAAAAAATTCACTAATAGAGAGGTATCGATGGTGAGACTTTGCAAAAATTCTTTCAAATGAGCGCGAATTAGGACCCCTAGAACCCATATCCGGGGTCAGTTTGAATTTTTATATGCCTATATATATATATATATATATATATATATATATATATATATATATATATATATATATATATATATATATATATATATATATATATATATATATGTATCCGTCTGATAACTCAAAAAATAATTAACCGATTTAGATGAAACTCGGTAAGTGCCTTTCTTTTATTAATGGCTTGGATGAGTTCGTTGGCCAGGAAAATCGGACGGGGTTTTCCGGGAAAATTTTGAGTTTTCTTTCAAAAAAAATTTTTTTTCCGAAAATTTCGATAAAATTTGGTCTACATATTGCTTTGGGAAATACCTAACTATGTGCCAAAATTCAGCTTTCTAGGGTTACAGAAAATTGAGCTATTCAAATTTGAAACATTTATGTTTAAATCATAAGTATGTGGTTGCTGTTGGTTAGTCAATGCTTTTCTTATTGACTCATGAAATTCATTTGTAAGTTTCCGAGAAATGTCAATAATACTGAATTCACTGATTGTTAATCATTGGAAGCATTTACGATTATATATAACCCTATTGTAATGTATTATCATTTATCACCTCTGTAGTATAATTATTTTTGCCTTACAACTCGCAGCGTTTTTAGTCAATTGTTGTTATTGATAGTCAATAGTTTCTTTCCGAATACACAAACCTTCCATTGACTTCTGCTTCTGCCGCTGTTACAGTCCTTTTATTTAGAGCTAGAGTTGTAACCACTCATACAAACAGTGTTTTTTAACCACGTGGCTGGGCGACTGACCGAATTCATTCCCAGTTGCTGTTGATTTACTCATATTCTCTTAATATGTTTGAAGATGTGGTGTCTACTTCATTCCAAGTCACTATTAACCGACTATTTATGAAATCAAATAAGTAAATTAAATCGATTGTCATAAAATATGTAGTGTATTAAGACAAGGGAAAAAGAAATAAAACATATATAACTGTGCACATTTTGATTATATTTTAGGGTGCTTGAGAGAGGTATTGTCACAGCATAATATCTTATTAAAGTTCATTTGTAAATAGGTTTAATTTTTATATATATATATATATATATATATATATATATATATATATATATATATATATATATATATATATATATATATATATATATATATATATATATATATATATGATAACTCAAAAAATAATTAACCGATTTCGATGAAACTTGGCAAGTGCCTGTCTTTTATTAATGGCTTGGATGAGTTCGTTACCCAGAAAAATCAGACGGGGTTTTCCGGAAAAATTTTGAGTTTTCTTTCGAAAAAATTTTTTTCTCCGAAAGTAACAAAGCTGTTTCAATGAAATTTACTATATATGTTGCCTCAACCTTACTACGTACCAAAATTCAACTTTCTAAGTTTAGAGAAAATTGAGTTATTCAAATTTTAAATTTTCTTTCGAAAAAAATTTTTTTCTCCGAAAATTACAAAGGTATTTTAATGAAATTTTGTGGATATCTTGCCTTAGGAAAAACCTTACTACGTATTGAAATTAAACTCTCTAAGTTTATAGAAAATTGAGTTATTTAAATTTGAAGCATTTAATAAAAATTCACTACCATAACGCACTTGCTGCGTCCCGAGTTTTTTAATATTGTTATATTGTGAAGTTTGGGTGACCAAGTCACTTTATTTGATAATAAACATTTTATTTGAAAAATTTCATAAGTAAGTACCCAATATTCATAAAGAGCAATTAAAACCTTATTAGATCTGCTGGCTCAGAAAAATTAATTATGGTTAATGAAAAAAATATCTTCAGTGGAATTATAAAAACTCTGGACGCCCCTACTGAAAAGTCGCAAATTAAGAGTTACTAGGTTTTACTATTGTACGGGAGATTATGACTAGGCGCCTTAACGAAACAATTACAATCACTTAAGTGAATTCAAAAGAGGGCGCATTGTTGGTATGTGGTGCGACGGGCACTTGGGGTGGCCGGGAGTTAATACTAGTTTTCCCTAATATGGGGGATTTTCGGGCTGACTCCCGGGACACGGCTTTACGACGGGATCCTGTTCGAGCGCCAACGCCTATAGAGTTTCTTTCAGGGAGTAGGCGTGGCGCGAATAAATGAAATATCGTGTAAATTAAAAGAGAATCTATTTACAAACTATTTACAAAGGGATTCCGTTCACTAGAAATTATGTACAAAGTAGTTATGGGGACCCAGAGGCTGAGGGGGTTCGGTGACTTTAAAAAAGATATTTACAGATGATACGGAGGGTAGGTCACACGACAACTTCTGCAACGGTCGGGGTCTTGATACGCAGTTCGGGGTAGCAAGAAAATATATTAAAGAAAGTTACTCCCTGACGGCAACGCAGGGGGTGGCCACCCGGAGGGCTGTTTTTAACTGGGACCGATGGTGCATTCACCACCACGATACCGACATAAATCCCTCTAGCTTAGCCACTTACCCTTGCGATCCCGGGGAACCAGAACTCGGGAATGCAGTTCCATAGTTCTGCAGGCATGTTCATAAACGCCGGATGCCTGGGCCTAATGGAATCAAGCAGAGCCCCTTGGCTAATATCACGCGACCTGTTGCACCTGCTATTCTACTTTTACCGCTGCACGGCCGGGCCTTCCACTTTGATCCAATGTCGGTACCTAGTAAAAGAGGAATAGCGTAAATCAGTTACGCTAGCGGAATGTTCTCGATCTCAACAGTTCACGTACACAACCAGCGAACGGCGGTGGAGCTACTGAAGTGCTCTCTGCGACAAGCGACCGGCTTGACGCTGGCCGGTGTCCCCCTCCTTTCACCGGTCAATGGGCCAGCGGGCACGATCGCGTCTTCAACGTGAGCCCGCTGCACTCGGGTAAATATAAAATATATTTACTAGTGAACAATTGCAGTTACTTAACCCCCTGTAAACTAGACGACTGCAGTCTCTGATTGTTAATTAGCCTAGTTAATCTTTTCCGGCTTATCAACTTCGTGACAGCGGGAAGCCAGTTTTTCAATCAGATAACTTTCCGACTGCAATAGGCGCAGTGTTACAGTGTTGTTCATGTGGTCTGAAGAAGGAATCTATAACCATCGTCATGGATCCGGACGACCTCGAGCAACTTCAGCACGGGAAGATCGTCATTTGAGGATTGCTGCTTTACAAGACAAAGTTTTAACAACACGGTCGATTCTAAATGCTTAGTTGGGAGTTTGACAACAAAGAATCTCTATGGCAACGTTATATAGCAAAATACGCGCTTTGACTTCGTTCGTGTACACCGTTTTTATGTCTCCCACTTACACCTCGACATCGTGCTGCTCGACTTGAGTGGCGTAATTGCAGATCAAATTGGGATGGTGAATTACCTAACAATTCCAAATTATCTCGTTGGGTCCACGATGGTCGCAGAAAAGTAAGACAATTACATTGGGGAACGAAAAATTTTTGAATTTGCTGTGGCACAGTGTACGGCCCTAATACGGGGGGCAATAGCAAGGGGTGCAATAACATACGGAAGCAGGTCACCTTTAGTTTTTATTAAAAGAAGTTTGAATGAAATGAGTATATAAGAAACGTACGACAGCCTATTGCACTGCCATATCTACGAGGGTTAATTCAACCCCTCTTCCAACAAGACAACGCACGCCCTCATACAACAAAGGTTACTACAGGGCTCCCGCAGGAAAATAACATGACCCTGCTTCTAGGGAGTTCTTGCTCCCTAGACTTGTTACCAATCGAACATGTGTGGGATATGATTGGCAATCGACTAGGTCATTTACGCCAACCACCAAATAGCCTAGTTGACCCTCGTCACCGAATTCAAGAAGCCTGGAATAAGGTTCATCTGGATACCATAAATCATTTAATTTCTAGCATGGTTCGAAGAGTTATCGAATGCGGGAGAGACCGCGGTGGACCCACTCGTTAGATTTATATTATATATATATATATATATATATATATATATATATATATATATATATATATATATATATATATATATATATATATATATATATATATATATATATCACACTGATAACTCAACATATTGGGCCGATTTTAATAAAATTTAATGAGTACCTTCATTTTGCAAGTGACTCGAATAAGTTCGTTAGCCAGGAAAATCGGTCCAGGTTCTTCCGAAAAATGTTGTGTTTCCTTTCGGAAAAAATATATATCTTCGGAAATAACAAAGTAAGGGCAACTAAATTTGCTACTCGTGTTTCTATTATAAAGAATGAACGATGCACAAAAATTCAGGTTTGTAAGTTTAAAGACAAAAAAGCTATGGGCAGTTAAAAAGAATTGGAGTTTTCCTCAAAACGTCAAAGTGGCGATTTGAAACGTCGAAATTCGTAACATTTAGGCAAAGAACCTGAAACAAATACGGACTATGTAAAGAAAATATCGCAAGAATAGTGTTCTGCAAACCCTGAAGTAGCTTCAACTGTCATTGTCCTTCATTTTACTTAAATATTTACAGAAAATTCATTTAAAATATACCCTTTCTCTGATGCTTTGACTGTATGTTTAGTTAAGTTTATGGTTTAACGGTCTATAATGTTTGGCTAATTTTCGTACAAAAAATGCCTTAGTGAGAAGACTGTGACTTTTGAATTTTAAAAAGATTTCTTCAAATGAGTGCAAACTAGGCCCCCTAGAATCCATACCGGGCTTAGTTTCAGTTTTTATCTGTTTACATAATACAGGGAGATGCATTTCTACGGTAAACCTCAATATAATTATTATTATGCAAGATACGAGAAAAAAATATATACGTTATTAATAATGTGCCTTGAGCTGCATCTAATAAAATTATTTTGACAATCACAGGTGGCACACAAGTCATTAGTGAAACCTACAATATTTTTTTGAAAATCCCTTATTTTATTGCATTTTGCATTTTTTATCGAAATATGATGCATCTTTGTAAGAAAAAAATCGAGCCGTAGTAAGTGCGTTTTGGTAGCACATTTTCGGAAATATGTTAAATTTATTTTCGGAAAATTTTTGTACATTTTCAAACGATAAGTTATTTTGATTATATATGGTACATTGTTTCTACTATATAGGTTATACCGGTAACCAAATTGATGCCTGCTTGCATTAAAGACATATTTGCTATTAAAAACATTTTAATGAAAATTCACTTCCATAACGCACTCGCTGCGTCTAGATTTTTTTCGGCCAATTTTATTTTTTAAAAATCACTAATGCGGAGATCGTGACTTTTGAATTCTGAAAAAATTTCGCCAAATAAGTGCAAACTAGGACCCCTAGAACCAGTATCCGGGGTCAGTTAAAAAAATTTATATGTTTATATATATATATATATATATATATATATATATATATATATATATATATATATATATATATATATATATATATATATATATATATATATATATATATATATATATTATAAACAAAAATGATGATGGCTCCTCCTTGTACAAAATATTCCGGAGGCAAAATACCCCTCCATTCGGATCTCCGGGAGAGGGGTGTACAGGGGGCGCCAACATCGAGATTTAACATATCCTTTTCGAATATATGTGGCCTAAATTCTAACCTGAACTCCGTCCACCATTTCCTCCAGGCTAACAGGCCCCAACTCCTCTTCCTAACCGAAACCCAAATCAGTGCCAAAACAGCCACTAATCACCTTAATTTCCCGGGGTATGAGCTCCTTACTTCCTTTAGATTGCATGGAGGCGTGTGCGCATACGTCCGTAGCAATCTACCCTGCACCAGACTCCCATACTATGGATAAAACTCTCTCTCAGGGCTGCAACTAAATTCATCTGTTGCATTTATCGGTCACCTTCTGACAACAACTTTGTCCAGCTCTTTGACTACCTTTCTGAAAAAACCGACTATCTGATTTCTGAATATCCTTCCTCCGAGGTCACTATTCTTGTTGACTTCAATGTCCATAATAAAGAATGGCTAGGGTCTTCAAAAACCAATCCACAAGGGAGAGCAGCGGAGGCCATTGCAGTCAGCAATTCTTTAGCCAATATGGTTCAGCAACCTACTTACTTTCCTCGTATCCTAACACACAGCTCAAAGCCCTTGGATCTCCTTCTTACTACACAACCTGAATGCTATAAGATATCAGTCACCGCCCCCCTTGGTCGCTCAGACCACGGCATGGTCACTGCTTCCTGCGCAATGCAACCCGAGATCATACAGTCATCACACCCACGTATCGTTTGGCACTACAACTCCGAAAACTGGGACGAAATGCGGGATTACTTTTCCTCATTTCCATGGGCGACTGTCTGCTTCTCTCATCCTGACCCCTCTGATATCTCACAAAACGTCACCGAAAATATCCAAGCTGGCATGAAATTATTTATCCCACGTACACAGAAAACCTTTTCAGCCACTCAAAAGCCCTGGTTCTCTAAATCCTGTGACAAGGCCAGACTTGAAAAGGTCAAAGCTCACAAAACGCTTCTACACAATCCCAGTCAAGAAAATCGTCAAGCATTTAACGACGCAAGAAACTGCTATGTCCGCATTCTTTCTGAGGCAAAAAACGCGTTTAATAACCACATCAAAAACAAAGTCCTCTTAAGCTCCAACGGCGGCAAACCCTTCTGGACTCTTGCTAAATCTATTGGGAATAATTTCTGCAAAAGCACGTTCCCACCTCTTGTCTCAGGGGATGAAATTGTTTCTACCGCCCTGGGCAAGGCTGAACTTTTTGCTTCGTTGTTCGCTGGAAATTCTACTCTCAACCCACCTCCAAATGTTCAACCACCAACAGTCCCCAATGTCGCGCATAAAATGACGGATATCATTTTCAAAACTAAAAAGGTACGAAAGATGCTCTCTTCTCTTAATACCAGGAAAGCCTCTGGCCTTGACCAGATCCCAGCAATTGTTCTCAAAAAATGCGCACCAGAGCTTGCTCCTGTCCTGACTCGTCTGTTTCAGATATCTTATAATAAAGGCATATTCCCTGGAAAACTGCTCGAGTACAACCCATCCCCAAGAAAGGATCCAAAGCGCTTCCCAGCAACTACAGGCCCATTTCTCTCCTTTCAGTCGTCTCTAAAGTGATGGAAAAGTATATAAACACCGAATTACTAAAATTTCTTGAAAAACACAGTCTAATCCATGACAGGCAGTATGGATTCCGTCAGCGCAGATCGACGGCCGACCTCCTTTCCTTTGTCACCCATTCTTGGAACAAGTCTATGGAACAACACGGTGTATCCCAGATTGTTGCTCTAGACATATCCAAAGCATTCGACTAGGTCTGGCACGCAGCGCTGCTTAATAAACTTCCGGCCTATGGCCTACCACCAAAACTCTGTATGTGGACAGCAAATTTCCTCTCCAACAGGAGCATATCTGTTGTTGTGGATGGCCATTCCTCTAAACTGTATCCAATTAATGCAGGAGTTCCTCAAGGTTCAGCTTTAGCCCCTACTTTGTTTCTTCTCCACATCAATGACCTCCTCTCGAGCACATCCAACCCAGTTCACAGCTACGCGGACGACAGCACCCTCCATTCAAATATACAATATTCTAAGCCTGTCTCTTTAGCCCAATTAGATGAGGATCGCAGACTCATGGAGGGTTCTGTCTCCGTGGATCTCCAAAAAATATTAGACTGGGGAAGTAGAAATCTTGTACAATTCAACCCCACCAAAACTAAATCTTGCTTTCTTTCTCACAAGAGATACACCAGCCCTAGACCCATCACAATGAACAACCAAGTTATTCAAAGTAATGAGTCCTTTTCTCTTGTTGGCATTTCTGTGGATCGAAATCTTAATTGGCACCAACATGTCACATCAATTGCAGAAGCGGCTGCTAAGAAATTAGGTTTCCTCTTCCGGGCTCGCAAATACTTTTCACCAGCTAATCACTATACCTTATATACTTCACAAATAAGGGCAAACCTCGAATACTGCTCCCACATCTGGGGTGCCGCTGCCGCTTCTACACTCGCTATCCTGGACTCCATTCAAAAGAGAGCTATACGTCTCATCGGTGACCCTACCCTTACCCAAAGGCTGCCATCCCTTGCCCACCGACGTGCCGTTGGTGACCTCTCTCTCTTTTATAGATATCTGCACGGACACTGCTCAGAGGAGCTTTCCTCCATAGTTCCCCCACCTGCTGCCCCCAACAGATCTACCAGGGGAACAGAGCGAATGCACCCTTTTACTGTCCAGGTCACCAGACATAGAACATCTTGTTATGCCCGCTCTTTTGTCCCGAAGACTTCCAAGTTGTGGAATTCCTTGCCGGCACATGTTTTTCCTTCTCCTCCGAACCTCCAAACCTTCAAGTCCAGAATTAACAAGCTGCCTCTTTCCTCCTTATCAACACCCACGGTACGATAGTATTTAGGCAGTAAGCCCTCGTGGTGTGTTGTTGAAATTAAATATATATATATATATATATATATATATATATATATATATATATATATATATATATATATATATATATATATATATATATATATATATATATATGTATAGGTATCCCACCGATAACTCAAAAAATAATGGCCCGGTTTTGATAAAATTTGGTGAGTACCTTCCATTTGCGAGTAGCTTGGATAAGTTCGCTAGTCAGGACAATCAACCCGGTTTTTCCCGGAAAATTTTGTGTTTTCTTTCGGAAATTTTTCATTTGTCCCTACATAAAAAAGTAAGGGCACCCAAATTTGGTACGCGGGTTCATATCATTATAAATCTGGATGCAGCCAGTGAGTTATGGAAGTGAATTTTTATTTAAAGGTTTTTAACAGCAAATATGTGTTTTTAATGCAAGCAGCCATCAATTTGGTTATAACCCATATAGTAGAAACAATATATTCGAGAAGGATATGTTAAATCTTGGAGCCGGCGCCCCCTGCCCACCCCTCTCCCGGAGATCCGAATGAAGGGGTATTTTATTTCCGGAATCTTTTGTACAAGGAGGAGCCATAATTATTTTTGTTTAAAAGGGAAACCGACTCATACACCAGAACCGGAAACGTCCGTTGGGACTTCACCTGCCCCTTGATATAAGGGGTGGTACCTCCTCGGGCGTGAAAAATATCCTATACTATCACGTAAAGGAAAAGTTCACTACCACTTACCATGTATATTAATTGGATTATATGGATTTCTGAGTCGCTATGAAAAACATTTTTTTGTTACGCGTTTTGTTGCTTTAGACTATTGGATATTCGCAGACTTACTGTTAATAAACTTAATTAACCTTATCTTCAAAAAGCAATAGTAATTAACCCAATTGTTTCATAATTGTTTCAAAACAGACTCCATTTGGGAATTACCATTTCCGATAATAAATTGATAAACAAGTCTGGTACATATGAATTGTGATATAATTTTCAATATATACCAGAGCGGCACAATGACTTTAACAACCATTACATCATACCAACATGCCTATGTTGATGGGATCTGACCACAGGCCACAGGTCTGTTTCCTAATAGAGGTCACAACGACATACTTTATGATTCACTGGAGCTAAACACTTCAGTGTCAGCACTGTAGCAAAACAAAAGCAATACGAGGTTAGGTCAAGCTAGAGGAGATATTTGTGTTTCTACAGGGTACCCCATCGGTATGAGGACGGAAGATAGCTGCTCACTGAGGCTATATTTTAAAATGCGTTTTTTTCGCTACAATAGATATTGCACGAGTGCATATTTTAAAATTATTTCCATCCATACAGGGTGTTAATATACAAAGTGTCGCACCAAACTTTTTTTAAAGGAATATTATGGTATGTTTGGAAAGCCACGTCGATGCTAATGTAGGAGACGCCGGGCATACCACGAGACGCGCTCGTCTGGTTCACGGACGGATCCGGCGGGGAGCGTGGGACGGGGGCAGTTGTTTACTCGGAAGGACCGAGGGTATGTCATAGTATTTCCCTCGGAGCCCATGCAACGGTGTTTCAGGCCGAAATGTACGCCATCCTGCACTGTGTGCGGGAGAACAAGAGGAGGGGCTACACCAACAAGCGGATCCTCATAGTCACAGACAGCCAGGCAGCCCTTAAGGCACTAAGTAGCCCACGGGTAAATTCCTGGCTGGTGAGTGAGTGCCGAGACGAGACGAGCGACCTGGCTGGGCAGAATGAGGTGACCCTCATCTGGGTGCCGGGTCACTAGAGGGTCAAAGGCAATGAAGAAGCTGACAGTCTCGCCAAGAGAGGGTCAGCAGAACCATTTATGGGACTAGAACTGGCTCTGGGCGTGACAAAGAGCACTGCCAGGGGAGCCATTAAGTCCTGGATCAGAAACCAACACAAGGTGTACTGGGCAGACTGTCCAGGGCTCAAACATGGGAAGTCAATAATTGACGAACCTAGTTCACAGAGAGCTGTGGAGCTGCTAAATCTTAGCAAAGGACAGCTCAGAAACACAACAGGTCTCTTGACGGGACACATGGCCGTCAAGAAACACCTGCATAAAATGGGGCGGTTCGAAGGGAACCTCGCATGCAGACTCTGCGGCGAGGGGGAGGAATCAGCCCAGCACATCTTGTGCGAATTTAAAGCTCTGGACCGCAAAATACAACTGATCTACGGTCAGTCTAGACCGGAGACAGAGCAACATAAAACTTCACCCTACCAATCGCTGTGCAGACTAGTTCAAGGCACAGAGATTTTGGAATGGGTGGAGTAAGCCTAAGGGTATGCACAATCAACCAAAGGTTGCAGTGCTATCGGGGCGGCAAGGCCGCGGACGAGCCCTAAGGGGAAAAAACATATAACTATATTTTCAGGGCTATTTTCAACCGCTCTCCAACTATAAGAAGTACGTTTTAATAAAAGTGGTCTCCTAAAAACTGGTTTCCTAGCCAGCAAATATTAGGTTAATAGCAAATTGATTTAAACTTTTCTGTTTGATGGGCAAGCCTTTAAACCCCTTTGTCAACCACTTTGCTAAATTATATTTATGAGAATCTATAGCCGAAACAATAGGCCTAATTGATTTTCCAGGTTGATGAATTTTTGGGAGACCGTACTTCTTGGGGACTTTAGGATTTGCAACTTGTAACTTTCTTCCTAACTCTTTTGATATGAGGTTGTGAAAACTTTTTAAACTATTTTTAACGTCCAAAATCAATTTTGGTAGCGGGTTTTTATTTAGTTTTTTATACGGTCCTGTCTCTATGAGGTTTTAAACTCTATTAGTGAATTTTTATTTTTAAAAAAACTCGGCAAGTGCCTTTCTTTTAATAATGGCTTGGACGAGTTCGTTATCCAGGAAAATCGGACCAGGTTTTTCGGAAAAATTTTGAGTTTTCTTTCAAAAAAAAATGTTTTTCTCCGAAAATAACAAAGCTGCTTTAATTAAATTTAGTATATATGTTGCCTTGAGACCTTATTACGTACCAAAATTCAACTTTCTATGTCTGTGGAAAATTAAGTTTTTCAAATTTTAAATTTTCTTTCGAAAATTTTTTTCTCTCCGAAAATTACAAAGCTATTTTAATGAAATTTGGTGCATATCTTGCCATAGAAAGGACCTTACTTCATACCAAATTAAACTTTCTAAGTTTATAGAAAATTGAGTTATTCAAATTTGAAGCATTTAATAAAAATTAACTACCATAACGCACTTGCTGCGTCCCGTGCTTTTCTTTATACTCGTTTTTGTCTAAAATCACAATCCCATTGCCTTTAACATAAAAACACACTTTCTCTCGCAATCGCTTAACTATTTTCATTTGATCAAAATTTTTGTTTTTAGTGGACTTATTTTCTTTCAAGTTGTTTGAATTTTTATTTTAAATGCTTCTCTAATGAAATTTTTTGAAGATTCAGGTTATTTTTTAATTCCTGTTTCAATGCTCGCAATGATTACTACCATACCGTTTTTTTGTGTGACTGTAGACCAAATTTCAACCCTTTGTTCAGGAGGTCGAACTTATTTTTATTAAACGATTGTGAAAAAAGATTTTCTACGAGGTCAATTTTCGGAGGAACTGGTTTTTTGTTTTTCATTTGACATTTTACCAGCAGCTTAATTTTTTTATTTCGTATATTAATTTTTTAACCATTTTCGCGTTAATAACTACAAACATTTTCCTTGGAAAATTGCACCATTCTTCATATTCTAAGTTATCTAACTTAAAGGTTAATTTTTTAAACAAACTACAAGCCTGTATTTCTAACAAACTACGTTTTGAGTACAGCTTTGCATTTCTAGAGCTAGCCATTTTTGTTTAGCTAAATTTTCGACCTTTTGACCTGCTTTTGTGTTGTTAGAAATTTTTAAATTGAAATTAATGAAATTGTTGTTGGTGATGTTAGTTTTAAAATAGTTAGAATTTTTCATTCTCTGAAGACGCTAACTTTGTTAGTGAAACAATCGGCAGGTCAGGTCAGAAATCCCCTTGTAAAATATCACCTGGAAAATTTAGATTCACCTAAATTTTCTATCTGGAATCATGGTTGCACATCCCCTACCACCAGCGCACCCCCCCCCCCCCCCCATATGGGCAGGCATATTTATTGAAAAATAGCATTTATCTTCCAAGAACAATTAACGACATTCACAATATAAAAGTTGCCTGGAACAGAACTTGATTCGAGGGTCAAATGGGTATTTAGTATGAGGGAACGTCGAATGCAACCCGGAAGTTTGTACTCTTTTATAACTTTCATTGCCTAAAAAACTCAAATTATATAATTTTATGGAAATTGCTACTACGCTGCGTTTGTTACGCTAGGATTTGTAACACTGACACTAAAATCACAAGTGTTGTTTGACGATAAACCATAATATGTACGTTTATCTCTTAAAAATTTAATCGTGGGATGTGAATCGATTACATGCAACTTACATTACAAGAGCTTGTAATTTGGGTTGCCTATAATAAATATCACAATATTTATTGTAAAGGTGGCATATACATAATATACATATTTATGATTCCCGGCAGCACAAGGTCGTTATGTTAGCAACTTTTTATAAAATGTTTCACAAATTAATTTAATTTGCCATGAAACTGAAAATTCTAGTTTTGATATGTAATAATCAAGGCAGCATGTGTGTCAACTATGATCAAAATAACTGGAATTTTCCCAGATATTTTTTTAAAGAAAAATTTAATTGGTTTTTCGAAAAACCTGAATCGACTAAGCTGTTACTAACTCATCCAAGCTATTTACAAAAGAAAGACCCCTGTCCAGTTATCTCAAAATCAATTTATTATTTCTTAAGTTTACATATATATATATATATATATATATATATATATATATATATATATATATATATATATATATATATATATATATATATATATATATATATATATATATATAGGGTGGCCCATTGAAAACGAAACAGACCGATTTGCTCCCAGAGAATTTTTTTTTAAGAAATGCTGACTGAAACACGTCAATTTTAATATCGAGGGGGACATGTTTTGACATAAAACTCAACGTTGTCACATCAACCACTTAAGGTGGTGATAACAACCCTTATATTTTAAACAGGGAACATGGATCGAGTGTTACATCATTTGAAAGCTCTATCTTTTCTGAATTCAGCACACTATTTTTTTTAAAGTTTTATCAACTTGTTTAAAAATTATTCACAGTTGGAGTTGCAAGAACGTATTTCATTCATTGTAATAAGAAATGCACTAATTAGTCAATTTTTCGTTAAAAAAACTAAGAAACAAAACCAAACGTTCAAAAATGTTTATGCAGTTAAGTAAGTGTTCAAATTGTTGACCACCAGCTTCCATACAAAAGTACAAATTTTGTTCAAAACGAGCTCTGACATTCTGGAGCATTTGTGGAGTTATTAGATGGCATTTTTGGGGTGTAAAGTTAGTTCGCCTCCCCGTGGTGCACCCTGGATAGCGTCTACTATTAGACGTTAACTAAATGAACTAACCAAACCGTAATTCTTCCTAGTCATGTCTTAGGAGGGCCGGGAATGCTTGCCTTAATTGGCCGGCATTGCGAGGAGAGTCCTCTATAAAAAACCCACATCGCAAGGTCGTTGGCGGGTTGGTGCCGAGGCGATGATGCTTCTGGCCGATATGGCCGGGCATTGGCAGGATGGTAATTCTGTCGCTAACGTTAACCCTCCCCAGGGAAACCGGGCGACCTCCCTGTGTAAATGCCTATTCATGGGATGCGGGGCTCTTCCATAGAGGTCTATTTTCCCTTGCTGCTCGTGGGACCAAACATGGACACGACTTACACAGACCCAATAGAGGAGGTGGCAGGATTCAACCTTCCACTGGAACCTCCAGAGGGAAACAACAGGGGAAAGGAAAGTCAACCCCTAGGACGACTGCCAAAGGTAGACCCTCCTATAGGAAGCTTGGTTATCGAGCTCCTAAAAAGGAGGAGGAACCTGCACCATAATTCCCTTTTCCTTTAAGCTCCTTAAACTACTCCTTTTTCCTCCATACATTCCTATACTCCTACCCCCATGCCCATTAACTTAAGGTGCATTCAAGCTAATCTGCATCATGCTAGGGCTGCGACATACCTCCTTAGCATGAAATTAAAGGAAGAGCAAATAGATATTGCTCTTCTCCAAGAGCCCTGGACCGCTAATTCGGAACGAACTAAAGGGCTGGGTAACACTTCTGGTAAGATAGCAGAGGTGGGCTCTGGTACTAACCCCAGAACCTGTATCTGGATCAGAAACAACTTGCAGTATTTTACACTTTCAGAGTACTGCACCAAGGACATGGCATCCATCCATCTCGTGATGACATCCGGGGGGACCAGGCTGGAAGTAGTGTTCGGCCTATTTTCCTGGAGACAGAGATGCAGAACAACCACCTTCAGCAGAGGTGCGGAAATTGATCGCCTACTGCAAGAGGAACAACTATCACCTCGTAATGGGGTGTGATGCGAACTCCCATCACTTGGCTTGGGGGAGCACGGACACTAACAGACGAGGTGAATCACTATTTGAATACATTTTGGGGGAGGAGCTGGTTGTCAACAACATAGGCTCGGAACCCACCTTTCTTACAGCTAACCGAAGAGAGGTTTTAGATCTTACGATCAGCTCAAGGCTTTTGAGCTCAAAAATCCTCAAATGGAGGGTGTCGTCTGAACCCTCATGTTCAGACCATGCCCATATCCTATTTGAGATTGAAACAGGCCCTAGACCTGTGGTGGAGTATCGGGACCCGAGGAGGACGGATTGGGAGGGATACAAACAGTCCCTCGCCGGCAGACTTGGGTCCGCAATCCCCACAGTGAGGGATCGTGATGGGATCGAGATTGCGGCCGAACAGGTTAGGGAAGCTGTGGTCTCTGCCTATCACGAAAACTGTCCACTGAGGTCAAAGAGAGACAGTCGGGGATCTACTTGGTGGAATAATAACCTCGATAAACTACGAAGAGAAGTTAGACGTCTCTTCAATCGTGCTAAGATTACAGGCAACTGGGAGCAATACAAAACTGCTCTAACACATTATAATAAATAGATCAGGAACGCTACGAGGGAGTCCTGGAGAAGGTTCTGCGGGGACATTAATAATTTGCCTAGCAGCGCCAGAATCCACAGGATTCTCTCACGCGACCGTGTACAGGAACTGGGATCGATAAAACGACCAGATGGTTCCTTTACTGAATCTCGGAAAGAAACGTTAGAGCTCTTAGCACACACACACTTCCCAGATTGTCTGATCCTGAGCAACGGTGAGGTCCTACCAGCTGAGGGACGATCTAAACGCCCCCAAAGGGAGGACTGGCTAGTTGCTCGGAGAATAGTTACAGCCTCGGCAGTGGAGTGTGCTGTGAATTATTTCCAGCCATTCAAGTCGCCAGGGGAGGATGGGGTGGTACCGGTCCTACTACAAAAGGGACTGGAGATTCTCCTACCCTTCCTTATCAGGCTGTTCAGAGCCAGTCTGGCCTGGAACTATATTCCTTCCAGCTGGACGGTGGTTAGGGGGGTTTACATTCCCAAATTGGGACGTAATGACCTCCTACCTACTTCACTGAGACCTCTCAGTATTACATCATTCCTCCTGAAGGGATTGGAAAAAATACTGGACGGACACATTAGGGGGAACATCTTACCTAAGAACCCCCTAAATACCCACCAGTATGCCTATCAAACTGGCAAATCAACTGAGTTAGCGCTCAATAACCTCGTCGAGAAGATCACACACTCTCTGGAAAATGGAAGGGTTGCGGTGGCGGCATTTCTCGACATAGAAGGAGCATTTAATAATGCATTACCGATCTCCCTCTACGAGGCCACTATCGCTAGGGGGGTGGAACCTACCATCTGTGGCTGGATCGGAAACATGCTGCACAATCGGACCATTATTACCTCATTACGGGGAGAGGTGGTCAGCGTTAGGGCTGCGAGAGGGTGTCCTCAGAGGGGCGTTCTATCCCCCCTGTTGTGGTCCCTCTTTGTGGACGACCTGCTGGCTATCCTCGGACTCTGCGAGGTTGAGGTCCAGGCGTATGCGGATGATCTCGTCATAATGGTTAGAGGCAAATCTGAGGAGGAACTGTCTAGTACTCTTCAAGAAGCACTAAATGTAGTCAATGATTGGTGCCGTAGGGAAGAGATGTCTGTGAACCCTCGCAAAACGATCATTGTCCCGTTCACCAGAAAAAGAAGGTTGGACAAATTAAAACCACCTAATCTTATGGGGGAAAACATTCCATTTTCGGACCAAGCAAAATATCTGGGAGTTATCCTAGATAAGAAGCTCAACTGGGACAGACAGTTAGAAAATGTTATCCGCAGGGCTAAGATGTCCCTGTGGACCTGCCGGAGAATCTGTGGGAACAACTGGGGAACAAACCCCCAACAGATGTACTGGCTCTATGTAGTGGTTATCAGACCTATGATAACATATGGAGCCATAGTTTGGTGGCCTAAGGTACTTCGTGGTACCGCGAGGGCCAAACTGGCTCATCTACAGAGACAAGCATGTCTGATGATAACGGGAGCGATAAGCACCGCACCATCAGTCGCTCTGGAGGTCCTCCTCAATATTCCCCCACTTCACATATGGTTGGAGAGGGTGGCGAGGTGGACAACGTACAGACTAATACAAACGGCAGATAACATGCCGAGGGAAGTCAGTCTGAGGGGGTCCGGACTCCTTGATGACAGTGATTGTCACAGGATTCTGGGAATGGTCTCGGACTTGATGCCTACAAAAATCAGCAGAGATCTGTCTTTCAAGACCGTCCTCCCGGAAAGGGAGGACTGGGACCGGAACCAATCGACCCTGTTGAGAGCGAACCTCTGCTGGTACTCTGACGGCTCCAAAACCAATATGGGAGTAGGAGCCGGCGCCTATGGGGGCAGCACCGATGCTAGACTATCAGCTAGCCTCGGCAAGTACGCAACCATACACCAGGCAGAAGTTTATGCCATCGAGATGTGTGCAAGAGAAAGCTTAAAAGACCTATGCACAAACAAATCGATAAATATATATGCAGATAGCCAAGCTGCAATAAAGGCTCTTGGTTCCTACCGGTGCAATTCAAAGACGGTATGGAGTTGTAAATCTGCCCTTAACGAATTGGGCAGCTGTAATGAGGTGTCGCTGGTCTGGATACCGGGTCACTCGGACCATGATGGCAACGTTGCGGCAGACGCGCTTGCCAGGAGTGGCGCCCAGTGTGACTTTGTCGGACCAGAACCGGTGCTGGGAATAACATCTTGCACAGCAAAACGCACCTTAAAGATCTGGACAGATAGAAGGACAATTCAATATTGGCAAAATCTTCCAGTATTAGCTCACTCTAAGGCCTTCATAAATGGCCTGTCTGAGTCAAGCGCTAAGAAACTACTAGAGTTGAACAGACAACAACTGAGTACTCTAGTCGGCCTGTATACAGGACACTGTCGCTTGCGGCATCACATGCACCGTATTGGGATCGGTCAGGAGACCGAGTGCCGGCTGTGTATGGAGAATGACGATACAGCAGAGCACGTGCTGTGTTCCTGTCCGGCAGCGGATAGGACTAGACACCTGCTCTTTGGCAAGGTAAAGCTTGCTCCAGAGGATCTGGATCAACTTTCGCCCGCAAAGGTTATCGACCTCTGTAGGAGGCTGGATTTGTTGGGCGAAATATAGACATTAGGCGTGAGCCACAATAGACCTTATGGTCGCGGTGGAGGGACCGATATGGACCACTCACAATCTAACCATCTAACCATAGATGGCATTCTTCAACAATGCGTCGTCGTAATTCTTCCAGAGACTCCGGTTCTGTTGCGAAAATTCGACTCTTTAAATGGCCCCATAGAAAGAAGTCTAAAGGAGTTAAATCCGGTGATCTAGGGGGCCACTTAATAGCACCTCTACGCCCAATCCATTGCTCTGGAAACTCTCTGTTCAAAAACTCCGTAACACGTTGCGAAAAATGCGGAGGAGCTCCATCTTGTTCAAACACTAATTGATTTTCTTGACAGCGATCATCATTTTCAACAATGTCAATTAGTAAAGGGTAAACAATATCTTCTAGTAACTCCAAATACGTTTCGCCACTTAAATTGCCATCAAGAAAAATTGGTCCGATTAAACGGTCTCTAAAAATGACAGACATTCAATTTCTGTGGAGTTTGAATGTGGACTTCGTGAAAATTTCTTGGATTATTATCTGCCCAATAACGACAATTATGACGATTGGTTGTAGAGTTTAATAAAAACGTCACTCGTCTTAAAAACAGATATTCAACAGAAAGTTCTGTTAACATGTCTGTTCGGATGTCGTTCATTAAACAAATTTGCGGTATGGTTGGCACAGTCATCGTTTTTGAAAAAAGAGTAATTATTTCAACTCTTTCTTCTACAGAATACACCATTGTGAAATTAATTTTCGGTAGTACTACAAAGTATCAAACCGACCGATATACTGAAATAATAAACCGCATTTATCTCATTCCGATAAGAAATGTTCTGATAGTCAATTTTATGTTTACAAACCAACAAAACATTGACTATCAGCACATTTCTTATCGGAATGAGTGAAATGCGTTTTTGCATCTTTAACTGTGAATAATTTTTAAATGAGTTGATAAAACTTTCAAAAAAATTAGTGTGGTGAATTCAGAAAAGAAAGAGCTTTCAAATGATGTAACACTCGACCCATGTTCCCTATTTAAAAAATAATGGTTGTTATCACCCCCCTTAAGGGGTTGATGTGACGAAGTTGAGTTTTATGTCAAAACATGTCCCCCTCAATATTAAAATTGACGTGTTTCAGCGTTTCTTCAAAAAAAATTCTCTGGACGCAAATAGGTCTGTTTCGTTTTCAATGCGCCACCCTATATATATATATATATATATATATATATATATATATATATATATATATATATATATATATATATATATATATATATATATATATATATATGTATACACATAGAACAGGAGACACAGACCGGTTTGATCCTTCTTAGGACTTTCCAATATGCCATACCTCTCTGGTCTTGTGACGGTTCTAGACTTCCACAGCAGCTTGCACGTACACACACTACAGCAAGAAGGAAGCTGTGGGAAGAAAACTAGTGATGATAAACAACAAATCCCCTGGCTAATCCCACGACAGGCATTGAATTAATTGAATTACAGCACTCGCTAGGCACCATCAATTCAGTGCTGACAGGACTTACGGAAAGATGTTAAGCAGGAAACAAAGATCGGTTTCGTCGTTCTTAGGACTACTCAATATGCCATACCTGCACATCTCTGGTGTTGTGGCGGTTGTTGTTCTAGTTTACTTTCCACAGCTTACTTCTTGCTGTACTGTGTGTACGTGGAAACTACTTTCGTAGATAAAAATACGTTCTGATGAGATTTGTGTTTATATATATATATATATATATATATATATATATATATATATATATATATATATATATATATATATATATATATATATATATATATATGCATTGAACACGAGCTGGAAGCCATGACTGCCAGGAAAAGATTGATTTTGTCGAAACAAACCTGAAGTCGAGTTTGCTTGTGAGGGGGACAGCTTTTGACCCAAAAAGTATAGCCCAAATTTTACCCTCCTAAGCGGGGGTGTCATTTCTCACTCTTTTTCAAATGGGAATAGGGGTCATGTGTTAACTCGTTGAAAAGTGCTTTTGATTTCCTATACATTGCCTTTCTTATTTCTGAAATTCGGTCTATTCGTTTAGAAGATATGGATTTTTGAAATATCACTAATGAATTTTCCAAGAATTTAAAAAGTCTAGACGCAGCAAGTGCGTTATGGTAGTGAATTTTCATGGAAATGACATGACACCAATTTTTTTATAAATGCGTATAACTTTTTTTATCTTAGAAGATAGAGATCTAAATTTCGGTATATAGTTTACCTTCTATAACGTAAAGCCACGTACCAAATTTGATTGCCAGAGTTGAGCTATTTTTGGAGAAACAAATTTTTTTATAAAAGTAAACTCAAAATTTTTTTGGGAAACCTGGTCAGATTTCCCTGGCTAACAAACTTGTCCAAGCCACTTACAAAGGAAAGACGCTTGCCAAATTTTATTAAAATCGGCATACATACATATATATATATATATATATATATATATATATATATATATATATATATATATATATATATATATATATATATATATATATAGGATGGCGCATTGAAAACCAAACAGACCGATTTGTGTCGAGAGATTTTTTTTTAAGAAACGCTGAAACACGTTAATTTTAATATTGAGGGGGACATCTTTTGACATAAAACTCAACTTTGTCACATCAACCCCTTAAGGGTGGTGATAACAACCCTTATATTTTAAATAGGGAACATGGGTCGAGTGTTACATCAATTGAAAGTTCTTTCTTTTCTGAATTCAGCACAGTAATTTTTTTGGAAGTTTTATCAACTCGTTTAAAAATTATTCACAGTTGAAGATGCAAAAACGCAAGTCACTCATTCCGATAAGAAATGTTGTGATAGTCAATGTTTTGTTGGTTTGTAAACAAAAAATTGACTATCAGAACATTTCTTATCGGAGTGAGAGAAATGCGGTTTATTATTTCAATTTATCTGTCGGTTTGATACTTGATAGTACTACCGAAAATTAATTTCGTTCAGTAGACAACAAAAAACGGGATCCTGAACGTGAATTTCCGGTTAGAAATGAGACTACTGAGATTGAAGTTTTAGGACAAATTGCTGCAGACCCAACTTTGAGCACAAGAAAATTGGCCACTGTTTCAAACATCAAAATAAGAACTATTCAGCGAATATTGAAGCATCATAAATTTCACCCCTATAAAATTCATCTTGTACAACAACTGAATGAAGATGATTTTGATCGGCGACTGGAGTTTTGTGAAGTTATGACTGCACGAATGGCTGATAACGGGAACTTTCTGTTCAATATCTGTTTTTCAGACGAGTGTACGTTTTTATTAATCTCTACAGTCAGTCGTAATAATTGTCGTTATTGGGCAGATAATAATCCAAGAAATTTTCACGAAGTCCACACTCAAACTCCACAGAAATTGAATGTCTGGACTGGCATTTTTGGAGACCGCTTAATCGGACCAATTTTTCTTGATGGCAATTTGAGTGGCGAAACGTATTTGAAGTTACTAGAAGATATCGTTTACCCTCTACTAATTGGCATTGCTGAAAATGATGATCACTATCAAGAAAATCAATTAGTGTTTCAACAAGATGGAGCTCCTCCGCATTTTTCACAACGTGTTAGGGAGTTTTTGAACAGATAGTTTCCAGAGCAATGGATTGGGCGTAGAGGTGCTATTGAGTGGCCCCCGAGACCACCGGATTTAACTCCTTTGGACTTCTTTCTATGAGGCCAATTAAAGAGTAGAATTTTCGCAACAGAACCGGAGTCTCTGGAAGAATTAGGACGACGCATTGTTGAAGAATGCCGTCTAATAACTCCACAAATGCTCCAGAATGTCAGATCTCGTTTTGAACAAAATTTGTACTTTTGTATGGAAGCTGGTGGTCAACAATTTGAACACTTACTTAACTGAATAAACATTTTTGATCGTTTGGTTTTGTTTTTTAGTTTTTTTAACGAAAAATTGACTAATTAGTGCATTTCTTATCACAATGAAGGAAATACGTTCTTGCAACTCCAACTGTGAATAATTTTTAAACGAATTGATAAAACTTTCAAAAAAATTAGTGTGCTGAATTCAGAAAAGAAAGAGCTTTCAAATGATGTAACAGTCGACTCATGTTCTCTATTAAAAATATAAGGGTTGTTATCACCATCCTTAAGGGGTTGATGTGACAAAGTTGAGTTTTATGTCAAAACATGTCATATTAAAATTGACGTCTTTCAGCGTTTCTTAAAAAAGAAATTCCCTGGACGCAAATCGGTCTGTTTCGTTTTCAATGCGCCACCCTGTATATATATATATATATATATATATATATATATATATATATATATATATATATATATATATATATATATATATATATATATATATATATATATTCGAAACTGACCGCGGATCTGTGTTCTGGGGCGGCTAGTTCGCTACCATTTGCAGAAATCTCGTCATTGGTGTACTAATGTATAATGATAACCAACTACATGAGGGTATATCAATAAGTACGCGTGTTTAAAGACAGGTGGCGTTGCGGAGGAAATTTTGCATTACCGTCGTGTACTGTCTTCTGTCAAACGACACCGTACTAAATTTCAGACTGATTCGTTGATTGGTTTTTATTCAGCAGTCAGTTGTATCACACGTGTTTCGTATTTCCCGATTAAATGGAAAAAGGGCTATATCGATTCGTAATTTGCTTTTAGTGAATTTTCATTAAGAAGAGTATAAATGTTAAAACTTTCGGAAAATTTCTCCAAATGAGCCCGAATTAAGGCCACTGGAATCCATATCCAGGGTCAGTTAAAAAGTTATATATATATATATATATATATATATATATATATATATATATATATATATATATATATATATATATATATATATATATATATATATATATATATATATATATATATATATATATATATATATCGAACCGGTGGCTCAATTCACTGATGTCCAAATTTGAGAA
Organism: Tillus elongatus; assembly: GCA_964006375.1. NCBI lineage: Eukaryota > Metazoa > Arthropoda > Insecta > Coleoptera > Cleridae > Tillus > Tillus elongatus. Next base: position 37,372,069 of record OZ023262.1, on the reverse strand, counting down.
TTACCCTTATTTTGTTAATGGTTTGGATGAGTTACTTCATCAGAACTTAACGCCCAATTTTCCTTAACAAAAAATCAAAACATATTTTTAACGTAATATCTTTCAAATTGTTTAAGCGATTGAACCGAACATTTGCAACCTAAAAGAACGTAGATAGACGTGGTTGTGTATCAATTCTCAAGCCTTTTGGTTGAAGAAAAATTTAGTTGTTCGAAGTTAAGAATGAAATAATCCTAGACATCACTTCAAATTCCGTAATGCATGATCTACAATGTTAGACAAAGACGGATGACGTTACCTGTACTGCTATGCTATTTAAATACGTTGTGGATAAAAATCTGAACAATCGAAATTACAATCATTGCAAAACATCAAGATGTAGCTGTTTCTTCCCGGGGTTGCCAGATCTTCAGAAATTTCATGTAACATCTCAAATTTTCACCACTACTAATAATAAAGAAAACATTATATAAGATATAATTTTATCAGTTAGTTATAAAATACAGTAGCCCATAGCTGTATTTAATAACTGGAAATTTCGAATAACCCATTTCTTATTATTTTTAATTTATCCCTCCAATCCTAATTTACTCTATCTGACAACGTTGTTAGCCTGCGTTCCTGCTGGAGCTTCGCTGTCATTTGTCATTCTGTGGTAATGTCATTTATTGTCAATTGTCAATACAAAATTGTGAATTTCGCCTCAAATTTAGGTTTTAGACATGATACAATAACTAGAGAGGTATGGTAATGCGGCTACGTATTTTGCACTGCCACGCGCATGCGACATAGAGTGAGTACAGTCGCAGCATAATAATATTATGCTGCGGTACAGTCAGTTTGACGTTTCATCACATCTCAATTACGAAACTGTTGTTTTTTATTGGATTTTATTTGTACCTTTACTAATTTTTGTGTGCATACAGTTAGAAGTAATTTTTATGATCAGAATACTATTGTGGTATGATAATGAAATCCAGTTTATGTCCGTTAGCGCGCTCTAAATAGCTTCCCTTAGTTTTCAAGTTTGTGTTACCTCAATGTTAATTAAGCCCCCCCCCCCCCCTCCTTAATTATATTTATTTTCGGTTTATACATGTAATGCACCAATAAAAAAGAAATGAAAATACAAGTGACCCTATTAGCGGTGTATTGTGTATTATCTGAAAAAACGTTATAGGAGACGAAGTGGAATGTAATTTCGGTAAATTTGCAGCTTACTGCAGGGAGGGCTTTTAGAATTTTTTTAGAAACATGCTTAGAATCCTCCTTGGATGCACAAGCCACAAGGAAAATTTGCTGCAAACAACCCCCATGAAATTAAGGACCAAGAATGAATAGGGGTGCCTGGCGGGGAGAAAATATGAGCGGAAAATACTAAAAAACACTTAGTCGGACTTTCAAAAGATGCGTTTTGCACATTTTACAGCAATATCTCTGTGAAACCCTGTCTACCACGCACAATATTCGCCCTAGGTCTCGTAACTTTCTTGGGCGTTTCTCCCAAGATACTTTTTTTGTGCTTTATGCTTTGAAGGTGGTTGTATGCATGCACAAGAGGAAGGAGAGCCCCCCGTGTTTTTGGGCACGGGGGAAGGAACCGTCTTCGTCCTGGGAGTTCTTCTTCCTCTTCTGCATGGATACAATCACCTTCAATGCAGGAATTTTTTATGTTCAGCTAATGTATTTTTTTGGTTAAGCATATTTCCTATTTATCAATTACTTTGTTTTAGTTTTGTATCCAATTTACTGTATAAATATTTATGTTAGAGATCATGTTTTTGCTTGCTCTTCTTTGCCTTATTTTTTACTGTTCCTAATTAAATAAAGTAATTTTTATAACTTTTAATATAAGGCTAAGTCACTATAATATATTATATATTATTCTTATGAAAATTCACTACCATAACTCGCTTGCTGCATCCCGAACTTTTTTTATTTTTGGAAAGAAAAACATGCGAAAACATTAAAGCAAAGTTAGATGCGGTCTATGAGGACCCTCCACGATCTATGACAACCGTGAGATATTGGTTCAACTAGTGGTCGTCCATCTGTTTTTGAGGAGGAGCGGCCGGGCTGCCCGGCAGAAGTTATTAGCGAAGAAATCGTTGAAAAGGTCTACGACATGATTCTCGCTGATCGCCAAACTAAAGTGCGCGGACTAGCAGAGGCCGTGGGCATGTCGTACGGAACAGCAATCAATATTTTACATAAGTTAAATAAGAGAGAGGTGTGGGCTCGATGGTCAACAGGTGGATAAGGCTGTCAATGTGGAAGCAGCGTTCGGACCTATTTAAGTGAAATTCGCAGGAGTTTTTGCGTCGAGTCGTCAGTGTTGATGGAATCTGAATACATTATGATACGCCAGAGACCAAGCGACAGTCAAAACAATGAATTTCTCGGGGTGAATCTGCTCAGAAGAAGGCAAACATGGTCCCATCGGCCGGAAAGGTCACGGCCACGATTTTCTGAGATTTAATGGAATAATGCTTATAGACTTTTTGCAGAAAGGAAGAACGATCACAAGACAGTACTACAGTGAATAAGTGGACCCATTCGATAAGAAATTATAAGACACGGCCCCATTTGGCTAAGAAAAAAGTACTTTTTAAACACGATAACGCACCAGCACATTCTTACGGATTTGTCGCGGCCAAATTGCATGAATTGCGCTACAAATTGCTACCGCACCCACCATACGTGACCGACTTGGCTCCCTGCGACTTATTTCTGTTCCGCAACATGGAAACATGGACAGAGGGAAAAAATCCAGCTCAAACGAGAAGGTTATCGCCGAGACAGAAGCGTATTTTGAAGATTTTAACAAATCGTATTTTTGGAGGGGTTAAAGAAATGGAAGAAACGTTGGGAAAAGTGTATCGAGCTAAAAGAAGATAGTGTAAGAAATTTAAAAAATAAACGTTTTGAAGAACTTGCGTTTTCATTCCTAATCGGGTATTTATTGGTCGATTCTCGTAAAGCACTTGTAAAAATATTTTTTAAATTTCACACAAAAATGCATAAAGTACTGAAAAGTGGAATGACATTTGTAAAACTAAAGTAATTTTTATCTCTTACAAATTTAAAAATTTTGGTGAAAAAATGGGTTGCTTGGAGGGAATAGCAGTTAGAAAGACATTATAGAATAGCAGAGATGTATGGTAAATGGTGATGGTTAAGTGTTAGAAGGTGCGAAATAGAAGAGGAAAAAGAATTTAAGTTTGGTACGTCAAAATCTGAAGTTTATTGAATTTGGTGTCGGACTGTCAAACTATTGAGGATTCAACCTTCTAAATTATGTTATATGATCTCTTTATTTATTTGGCATACCTCCACAATGTACTCATTGAATTTTCAGCAATAACTTGGCTGTTTGTTATCGGGTTATCCTCCAGGTCTGTTTTCCCAATATATTGTTACGTTCTACGGGGTTATGGACTTGTTGATTAACAAAACACAGCTTTCCAAACTACTAAATTATTATTACCAACTATTTTCCAACACCAGTATCAACTAAACTATTTCTCTTCTCTATTATTAAATGTCCATAGAACTATATTCCACTATTCGCCTTCTATGATTGCTTCTTAAACACCAACACTTACTGCTGACTCGCTTAATACTCTATGATCACTTATACACCACACCGACTTAATATTGAACTAACTTACTCTGCGCACCGCTCGTCTATTTATGCTGTCTATAGGGATTCTAGACGTTCTACACTATTCTACACCTGTCACTTCTGGTCTATTCTAGAAATGTCATTCCAGAGTGTTCGCTGTGACAATTCATTATTTCATTACGGATAGGCCGATTTAAAAAAAAATACTTCCATAGCCTACTAAGCTAACAAATAAAACCCCAAAAATGACTAAAGCATATTAGGCATTTTTTTACGAAAAACAAACAAATATCTCTATCGATTTAGGCGCATCTGTAAACCACAAATCTCAAGTTTCAATATCGTAATTTATGCCGAGTGTTGACAAATTGAGTGCAAAAAATGAAAAAAATCGACTTTTTTGGGGTGTCCTGTGTAAATGCTACTGAGTGTATTGCAAATATTAAATTTCCAATGGTTTAAGAGTCACCTAGTGTATCAATTCACACAATATCATCCGCATATCTTATACAGAGTGTCAGAGTATTCATAATAATTTACGGAAACACACCCTTGTGCAATGTATTACCCAACTTGGACTTTGATCGGACCAGCACCTTAAATTTTGGGAAGACACCACTCCATTATTTTTGAAATAGCTAAGCGAAGATTGGAACCTGCGATGAGCAATAGTTGTTTTTTTCGTAAAAAAATGCCTAATATGCTTTAGTTATCATAGTAGGCCATGGAAAAAGCGAATTTTAAAATAATACATACCAGGAGCTTTTGGAGTACTATATTTAAAGATTTTTTTTTGTTGAAAATCGGCCGACTCGTTATGAAATAATAAACTGTCGCCACTTAAAGTGGAACACACTATATATATATATATATATATATATATATATATATATATATATATATATATATATATATATATATATATAGTGTGTGTTTCACTTTAAGTGAATATATATATATATATATATATATATATATATATATATATATATATATATATATATATATATATAGTGTGTTTCACTTTAAGTGGCGACAGTTTATTATTTCATAACGAGTCGGCCGATTTTCAACCAAAAAAAATCTTTAAATATAGTACTCCAAAAGCTCCAAACTTAAATTATTTTTTCTCTTCTATTTCGCACCTTCTAACACTTAACCATCACCATTTACCATACATCTCTGCTATTCCATAATGTCTTTCTAACTGCTATTCCCTCCAAGCAACCCATATTTTCACCAAAATTTTTAAATTTGTAAGAGATAAAAATTACTTTAGTTTTACAAATGTCATTCCACTTTTCAGTACTTTATGCATTTTTTTTGTG